>CM075983.1:7229314-7361810 GCA_038087875.1 Malacoraja senta | reverse complement strand
CCACCAGCCGTCACATACAACAAATAGTCCTCCGTCATTTTCGCCACCTCCAACGTGACCCCACCACTCGCCACATCTTCCCATCTCCCCCCCCCCTGTCTGCTTTCTGCAAAGACCGCTCCCTCCGTAACTCCCTTGTCAATTCTTCCCTTCCCTCCCATACCACCCCCTCCCCTGGTACTTTCCCTTGCAACCGCAAGAGATGCAACACTTGTCCCTTCACCTCCCCCTTCGACTCCATTCAAGGACCCAAGCAGTCGTTCCAGGTGCGACAGAGGTTCACCTGCACCTCCTCCAACCTCATCTATTGCATCTGCTGCTCTAGATGTCAGCTGATCTACATCGGTGAGACCAAGCGTAGGCTTGGCGATCGTTTTGCCGAACACCTCAGTTCGGTCTGTATTAACCAACCTGATCTCCCGGAGGCTCAGCACTTCAACTCCCCCTCCCATTCCGAATCCGACCTTTCTGTCCTGGGCCTCCTCCATGGCCAGAGTGAGCACCACCGGAAATTAGAGGACAGCACCTCATATTCCGCTTGGACAGTCTGCATCCTAGTGGCATAAACATTGAATTCTCCCATTTCCGGTAGCCCTTGCTGTCTCCTCCCCTTCTCAGCTTTCCCTCAGCCCTCGGGCTCCTCCTCTTCCTTTTTCCTTTCTTCTCTCCCCCCCCCCCCCACCCTCCATCAGTCTGAAGAAGGGTTTCGGCCCGAAACGTTGCCTATTTACTTTGCTCCATAGATGCTGCTGCACCCGCTGAGTTTCTTCAGCATTTTTGTCTACCTTGTAAAGTTTGTGTTGGTCCAATATACCTACATCGGCGAGACCAAGCGCAGGCTCGGCGATCGTTTCGCTGAACACCATTTGAGCTCCATTGTCCTTTAGAGTCACTGACCGTCATCTTGTACCCTCATGTCCATCGCTTCGGTGAATTGCAAAACCTTTCCGGGGCTCAGGTACTGGGTGCTGACATCCTCAAGGAGGGGGGTTCCCTCTGGCGTAACCGGAGTTGTGGTCGGGGGGGGAACCCTCCTTGTTCCACCCCCTTCTGAGTGTGCCACCCCCTCCGTCTCCTGTAGCTGGGGTACGTTGGCTGATTCCGTGCTCCCAGTCTCCCGAAGATGGGGCCCATTGGCCACTGCACTTCTCCCAGTCTCCCGGAGCTGGGGCCCATTGGCCGTTGCACTGCTCCCGGTCTCCCGGAGAAAGGGGCCCATCGGCCGTTGCACTGCTCCTCGTATCACGGTGCTGGGGCCCATCGGCCGTTGCACTGCTCCCGGTCTCCTGGAGATGGGGCCCATTGGCCACTGCACTGCTCCTCGTATCACGGTGCTGGGGCCCATCGGCCGTTGCACTGCTCCCGGTCTCCTGGAGATGGGGCCCATTGGCCACTGCACTGCTCCTCGTATCACGGTGCTGGGGCCCATCGGCCGTTGCACTGCTCCCGGTCTCCCGGAGATGGGGCCCATTGGCCACTGCACTGCTCCTCGTATCACGGTGCTGGGGCCCATCGGCCGTTGCACTGCTCCCGGTCTCCCGGAGATGGGGGACAATAGGCATGACCTTTCCCTTTTCCTCCCCAGTTTTCTTCCTCTGCCTCCGTCGTCGGGTCCTCAATGTCGCCTCACCCTCGGACAAGGAGAGGTTGCTGGCGTCTGTCTGGGAAAGAACTCTTTTCTTGGACTTACCCGTCCCTTCCGGCCTTGGCACTTTGGGCAGAACCCTCCGGTGTTTCTTCCTGTTCACCACATGCCATTCCTCCTGCTGTTCGCCCTCTTCAATCGACTCTCCCTCCTGGACAGGGCGCTGGGGGTCTCCGACCGGTGGTTGGGGGCTCGAGGTAGTCGAGCTGTCCGCATCCCTGTGGGTCTGCTGGGGTCTTGGCAGTGAAGGGGGGGGGCGTCTCGTTGGCAACAGCCCCTCTTGTCGCCTGTTCGTAGGTGACAAGACTACAGGCTCTTTTAGGGCAGGTCCCGTAAAGGTGGCCTGCCTCCCCCGCACAGGTTGCAGTTCTTGCTGACTTGGCAGTCCTTTGTCTCGTGGCCCTCCAGCCCACATGGTTCCAAGAGAAGGATTGGTTTTGTTGGAAAGAAAAAGGACACAAAATGCTGGAGTAACTCAGCGGGTCAGGCAGCATCTCCAGAGAACATGGACAGGTGACGTTTCGGGTCGAGACCCTTCTTCAGACTCGGTTGGTTTGGTTGCTTTGGCGGTCCAGTGAGATATCTTGTCCAATTACAACGAGATGTGAAATCTCCTGATTGAAAACAAAACGGGGTCAGTGCATTAACTTAGTTTAGTTTAGACATACAGAATGGAAACAGGCCCTTCAATCCACCCAGTCCATTCTGATCCCACGTTCACACTAGTTATCCCACTGTCTCATCCACTCCCTACACTCTAGGGGGCAATTTATGGAGGCCAATTAACCTACAAAACTGCATGTCATTGGAATGTGGGAGAAATCCAGAGAACCCGATGAAAAGCACATGGTCCCAGGGAGAACACGCAAACTCCACACAGACAGTGCCCGAGGTCAGGATCGAACCCTGCTGCGACACTGTGCCGCTGGTGATATTCATTAACTGCCTTGCAGGCTTAACTTGTAAGTGAAAATTGCTTTGATACAAGTTTAGACTTTACTTTAGAAGCGCAGCGTGGAGACAGGCCCTTTGGCCCACCGGGTCCGTGCCGGCCAGCGATCACCCCGTACACCAGGACAACCCCTACACACCAGGGACAATTTACAATGATACCGAAGCATATTAACCTACAAACCTGTACGTCTTTGGAGTGCGGGAGGAAACCGGAGCACCCGGAGAAAACCCACGTGGCCACGGGGAGAATGTACAAACTCCATACAGCACCTGTAGTCAGGATCGAACCTGGGTCTTGGGTGCTGTGAGGGCAGCAGATCTACCGCTGTGCCACGATACCTCTGATAGTCTTTAACTGCCTTGTAGGCTTAAATTTTAAGCAAAAATTGCTTTGGTACAAGTTATAATAACTGGATTTTAAATTCAACCAGCATTTTGTTTGCTGATAGACACAAAATGCTGGAGTAACTCAGCGGGACAGGCAGCACCTCTGGAGAGAAGGACCCTTCTTTAAGGGTCTCATCCCGAAACGTCACCCATTCCTTCTCTCCAGAGATGCTGCCTGTCCCGCTGAGTTACTCCAGCATTGTGTGTCTACCTTCGGTTTAAAACCAGCATCTGCAGTTCTGTCCAAAGATCATGGAGCTCTATGATCTTTGGTTCTGTCCTGCACATTGTGTTTGCTGACTGTATTCATGCCGACCATATTCTGTTGTGCTGAAGCAAAGCAAGAATTTCATTGTCCTATCTGGGACACATGACAATAAATCTCACTTGCCTTGACTTGACTTGATGTCCTCTTGCACAGCTGCGCAGTATCGCCATCGTGTGGGCACGTGGAGAACTGCCGCATGCGTGGGTTAGGTTCCATGAGATAGCATCAGTTTCTGAACAAAAGTTGCAATGTTTGGCATGAGCTGGTAAATTATATAAGAATGTGATGTGACCTTGTTGAACTCTGAGAAGTGTGGAAACCTCAACAAGTGAATGAATCGGCTGGTCACAGTGGGATAGATTCAGGGCCATCTGAGCCAGTGATACAAGTGACCTGGACACTGCTGTGCATTGGTCGAGGGAGGCAGTGCTGGCAGCAACAAGTGACTCTGAGACACAAGGAACTGCAGATGCTGGAGTCTTGAGCGAAACACAAAGTACTGGAGAAACTCAGCTGGTCAGGCAGCATCTGTGGATGACATGGAACGGTGAAGTTTCAGGTCAATATCCTTCTCCAGTCTGAAGAACTGTCCTGACTCGATATATCAACTGTCCAACATAGACACAAGATGCTGGAGTAACTCAGCGGGACAAGGTAGCATCTGTGGAGAGAAGGAATGGGTGACGTTTCAAATCAAGACCCTTCTTCAGGCCCTTATTCAACTATCCATGTCCTATACAGATACTGCCTGATCCGCTGAGTTTCCCCAACAATTTGTTTTCCTTTAAGATAGTCATACAGGGTGGAAACAAAACCTTTAGCCCAATGCGCATGCTGACAAAGATGCCCCATCTACACTAGTCCCACCTGCCTACATTTGGCCCATATCCCCCTAAATCTGTCCCATCCATGTACCTGTACAAGTGCCTTTTAAATGTTGTTATCTCTATACGTATAAAAGTCTCATCTTGTATGTATGTATATGTGTGTGTGTTCTACCCGCGACGCATCGTGACCGCAGCAGCGTGGCCTCGCGACGATGGGCGAGGGTAGTTGCCACGTCTACACTCCCTCTCTCGCCCTCTCCCTCTCTACCCTTCCTCCCCCTCTATACCCCTCCCCATCAACTCTCATTCACACCCTCTCTACCCCCTCCCTCTACTTCCCTCCCTCTCCCATGCTACCCCCTCCCCTCCCCCTCCCCTCCCTCACTACCCCCCTCTCTACCTCCCTCTCTACCCCCTCCCTCTCTCTGGATTGAAGTGGGAGGCCTTGCCCTCTCCCTCTACCCCCCTCCCTCTCTCTCTCTACCCTCCTCCCTCTCTACCCCTCTCCCTCCCTCTACCCCCTCCCTCTCTCTTTCTCTCTACCCTCCTCCCTCTCTGCCCCTCTCCCCTCTCTACCCCCCTCTCCCTCTCTACCCCCTCTCTCTCCCTCTCTACCCCCCTCCCTCTCTACCCCCCTAAACAGTGCATAATGGATTAAAGGAAGCCAGGTTGGTGTCAGCGATTTTCCATAAAGCAGGCGGGAATCTCCTGACTTCATGGTGACTGCCCCTTCTCCAAAAGAAGGAAAGGAAGCATTTGGAGGAGAGTTGACCTGTGTTTTCTCTTATGTTTAAATCAGTATAACATGGTGCAGTTACAAAAACTAACTGAGAGCGGCAAAGTTTAAAGGAGATGCGTGGAGCATGTTTTTTTTACAGAAAGAGTAGTGAGTGAGTGCTGGAACGCACTGCTGGGGATGGTGGTGGAGGCAGATGCAGCAGTGGCACTCAAGAGGCATTTGGATAGGCATGTGGATATGCAGGGAATGGAGGGATATGGATCAGGTACAGGTAGATAAGAGTTGGTCGTGGCATTATATTCTGCACAGACATTGTGGGCCGAAGGGCCTGTTCTTGTGCCGTGCTGTTCTGTGTTCTATGTTGTAACTGAGCATTCACCTTCTTGACCACAGATTTTAAGTAGATTCATGAAGGTCCAGAGAGAAATAATCGAAGAGAAATGCGAGAATAATGCCAATGTACAGAAGGCAAACCCACCGAAAAGACCGGCAACTAATTTTTAGTTTAGCTTAGAGATACAGCGCGGAAACAGAACGCAATTCCAGAAGCTCCTTAACATTAAAAATGCCACACTAATTCACAATTCCATTGAAATCTGAAATCCATTTTATTGATTTAGCTCAAAAATAAAATGATATTATACAACACATAACTGTTCCAGCTGAACAATTTTCAAGTAGCGTTTGAATGAAACTTTTAACTTGCGTTGAATGCAAGTTAATAGTTACCACCTTTCACATACATGTGGTTAGTTTGTTCGGTTAATAATTAGTACAAACGTCACATTAAAAAGGTTGCAACGTATAATCGTTGGAACTCCCGTTGCGTTGAACATGAAGTACGACAAAATGTCTTTCCATTTTTGCACAAAAACTCAACAAAAAAATACTTCAGTTAACAATTCACCATAACATTGAATACAAGTGTATTCACCATAACATTGAATACAAGTGTGCATGAGCCACAGGATATTCATGGACTAAACACATTTTAATAAAACATTTGGATTCTTTAGCTATTATCCTCGTTGCTAACTGGTCCTCGAATAAAATTAGATTATGAAGTTGGTGCGAGTTTAAAAAAATAATCATGTTTCTTGCCTCCACATGGGATAGTATCTGACCATTCACTGGCAGGAGATTACAAATGACATTTTGTTTTTCACCATTTTTTTGGACATACGTGTTTAAATTATTCAATCATCTCTTAAAGGTACAATTTCTATGATTAAGGTCTCAAAAATGCATATTTTATGAAATTTATTATGTTTTAAGAAGATTTTTAAATGAGTGTATGCTTTTCAAAATAAATAAGGTCGCAGCATTGCTTCCCGACACAATATTTTCCAGGTAATAAATCTAAATAGAGAGGGGACAGAGATATCAGACAAGGGCATGTCTAATTTACCATTGATAAACACAAAATGCTGGAGTAACTCAGCGGGCCAGGCAGCATCTCTAGAATAGGTGATGTTTCAGGATTTTAATCAAACATCTTGAGAAGGGCCGAAGTACAACAAACTATAGCAAACATGAAATCAGAGTCAGTTTCAGCTCCTTTAGTTTCAGATCTGCCTTGGTCCCTGGAGGGATTTCTTTGCTACCAGCTGTAAACATTCACAGCAGATGCTTTCTTCCGATGCATAAGAATAGAGTGTTGGAAGGAAGTGCAGATGCTGGTTTAAACCGAAGGTGGACACAAAAAGCTGGAGTAACTCAGCGGGACAGGCAGCATCTCTGGAGAGAAGGAATGGGTGACGTTTCCAGTCGAGACCCATCCTCCTTCCTACGCAATAGATTCGAGAGGACAGACATGGGTTGCCATAAAGCATTGTATTGAGCAGGTTATTTAACTGGAGTATCTACTGGGCAGTTCCAGGTATTACTAAACCCTCATAGTCCCAGCCAGGATAATCATACAATCCGGGGCAGTCCAACAATACGGAGTTTTAAGCCGAATGGAATTATCCGAGTGCAGCGGTTTCAACAAATATACCTACAAGAGTTAAGGGCCTGTCCCAATTTCACGAGTTATTCACGAATTCCCTCGAGTTTTCCCCTTGATTCAAACTCGCAGAATTTTCGTAACGAGTCCGTAGGAGGTCGTAGGAGTCCGTAGATATATCGTAGCGGCTCGTTATGCCAGCCGTAGGTACTCGGGGCATCAGGTAAGTCGGGACGTTTTTTCCAGCCCGATAAAAAATGTCCACGAGTAAAGAAATGGTTGGGATGAAAGAAATTGCAACTTTTTACTCGTAAGGAGGGCATCGAAATAGTCGTGGGAATTCGTAGACATACTCGTAGGAGTTCATAAACGTAGTCGTGAAAGGTCGTAGATTACCACGGTCTTGATTTCTTTTTCTTTAAACTCGGCAGAGGTTTCGAATTAAGTCGTGAAAGTGGGACAGGCCCTTTACTAATCGCTTTGCGACAAGGTTCCTCGAATTTCCCAAAGATCATAAACTATAATTCGTTCACGAAGAGAAAGGAATTAATTGAAGATAGACACAAAAAGCTGGAGTAACACAGTGGGTCAGGCGGCATCTCTGGAGAAAAGGAACAGGGGGCGTTTCGGGTCAAGACCCTACTTCAGACTGGGAGTCAGGGGAAAGGGAAACGAGAGATATAGACGGTACATAGGACAAATGAATGAAAGATGTGTAAAAACCAACAATGATCAAGGAAGGGTAGAGCCCACAATGATCCATTGCTGGCTGTGGGGAAGGTGATAACGAGTTATATACAGACAGTGAAACTCAACAAAATGACAATGAAACTGGTACAATGACTAGGGGTGTTAGTTTCACTTTAGCACAGAACATTGACCACATGGGAGTGAATGGGGAACATTGAGGTTTGGAGATGCAAGGAACCGTACACGCTGGAAAATTTGAGTACAAAGTGCTGGGAGAACTCAGCGGGTCAGCCCGCATCTGTGGACGGAAATGGACAGGGGGGTGGGGGGTGGCATTTGCTGTTTTCTTTTCCAGTTCAGTTTAGTTTATTGACATGTGTACAGTGAAAAACTTTCTGTCGCATGCCTTCGGATGTGTTCTATTGAATGGGACATTAATCTGAAGGTGTAATATTGGAATCAAAATTAATAAACATCTCAGCTTCGATGTGTGCCTTGAGATGTGTTTGAGTGTGCATGTGCACCCTCTGTGAAGACAACACACCATCCTCACCAACTCCTGTGAGCCGCTGCCACTGAAAGTGGAGAGGGGGCATTCGGGGAGATAATGAAGTGAATTGAAGGTAATTAAGAGGATTCTCCACCCTTCTGTCCCCCTTTCATTGACCCCCATTCAAACCTTTAGGGCTGTGCTTGGAAGCAGACTGAAACCATGCGGGAGTATGGAAGAAACTGACCAACTCATGACTGAACCAGCTAGAAACGGCCCCGTCTATTCTTCTCCCAAAGGAGCTTAATCAGGCACCACAGAACGCACGGCACCAGCGGACAAGACCCTGGTACGGAGACGCACAAGGTGTGAACGTATGACCCAACAAGAATCTGGATGCAGGCAATAGACTGGATAGTACGCAACAAAAGCTTTTCACTGTACCTCGGTGACAAGTGGCAATAAATTAAACTGAAACTAATTTATGGGCATGTGTGCATGTTGACATTACATTGTGGATACAAGGAACTGCAGATACTGGGTTGCAAAAAAAAGACACAAAGCGCTGGAGTACTCAGCGGGTCAGTATCTCAGCATCTCTGGAGAATATGGATAGGTGACGTTTAGGGTCAGGGAACCTTCTTCGGACTGATATTACATTTATCTGAAGGTGTAATATTGAGGTCAAAAATAACAATCGTTTCACGGTTAAAGTGAAACCCAGGAGACCAAGAAGACAGTCACTCATTTGAGTGAGTGACTCGGGTCACAATCCACCACTCAACCCCAATCCATTTCACCAGCTGAGGAAAGGTTCTTAAAATGGAGACACAGGAAATTGCAGATGCTGGAATCTGGAGCAAAACACCAAGTGCTGGAGGAACTCTGTGGGTCAGGCAGCATCTGTGGAGGGAATGGGCAGGCGATGTTTCGGGCGGGACTCTTCTTTAAGGGCCTGTCCCACTTGCCGATTTTTTCGGCGTCTGCCGGCATCATTGACTGACGTATCAGGTCATCGAAAAATTAGCAGCGTGATGACGTGATGACGTATGAGTCGCTGGTGTTTTTTCTTTTTTTTTTGTCACCGCTGGATTTTGAAATGTTCCAAATCTCTGGGTGACCCTGATACGACGCCGGCAGTCGCAGAAAAAATCTGTCTGAATCGACCTGAAACGTTGTCTGTCTATTTGCTTCCACAGATGCTGCCTGACCCACTGAGTACATCCAGCGCTCTGTGTTCTGGTCAAGGTTACGTCACACACATCCCTGATTGCAGAGGGCGAATCGAGCAAAATTCCAGACCATTGGCTACGTTTTACTGTACATTCTTTCCCCCAGATAGTCACAGTTCCATTAAACTAGAATCGTGCAAACTTCTATTGTTCCATTTTGTCGCCAGATTCAGAGCTATCAGGTCTGTCCCCTGTGTAATTCACAAACTATTTAGATGATTAAAAAGATCCTGGACAATATTTGTGATTCTTTCACTATTACTGATATCAAATCTGCTGCTTCCACTCACCTTGGCTCGTCCACCGGGAATCTGGATCAAGGGGGAAATTTAGTGTGGATGAAACAGTGTGTCATTTGTAACCAAATAAGACTAAATTCTAGCGTATTTTCAAACTTTAGGCTTTTAAAAATATCATACATGCACATGTTAAAAGCAGGTTTAATGGAATGGTTTGTGAGTTAAAAGGACACACTCAAACGCCCTTCATTGTGAAGTGAAAGGAAATGACGGATTTTTGAATCCAATTGAAATTCTGGTTAGCACAGGGTAGCTGTAACTCTTCTTCAAAGACAGACACAAAATGCTGGAGCATCTCAGCGGGTCAGGCAGCATCTCTGGAGAGAAGGAATGGGTGACGTTTCAGGTCGAGACCCTTCTTCAGACTGAAGAAGTCTGAAGAAGTTCAGTTACTCCAGCATTTTGTGTCTATGTTCGGTGTAAACCAGCATCTGCAGTTCCTTCCTACACGTTTAAACCTTCATCCATTGATTGCCGCGGTGCGGTTGGACACGGACTAATGTCTGGGATCGGCGTAGCACTTAGTGTGATGGGGAATTACCCCAAACAGAGAGAAGGGCAAAATGAAAACAAAAGCAATAAAATGGAGACACAGGGAACTGCAGGCGTTGGAATCTGGAGCAAAGAACATAATGCGGATCAGGCAGCATCTGTGGGGGAGAATGGACAGGGGAGGTTTCGGGTCGAGACCCTTCTTCAGACAAGAGCAATAAACCTGGGAACGTGAGAGAAATGTGTTGGGAATGGGCTCCAACACGTGATTCTGGGATCATTCGGTCAATACCCTGGGGCTGCAACAATAGAGTAAATGTAAGGCAGACACACAAAGCTGGAGTAACTAGGCAGGTCAGGCAGCATCTGTGGGGGAGAATGATCAGGGGATGTTTCGGGTCGAACCCTTCTTCAGACTGAGAGTCAGGGGAAAGGGAAACGAGAGATATAGATGGTACTTAGGACAAATTGGAGGAAATATGTTCACAAATAAGGGCCATTGTTTGCTGAAGACGCTCTGTTATCTCAGCTGCGTGACAATTGTTTGGTTTCTACAAAGGAACTTGAATGTATTGCAACTTATAAATGAACAAAGTCGTTTGAATAGATGCATGTTTACTCCATGCCCAGTCAAGTGGGGTTTTCTGCCACATAAGGCAATTCTCTGGATGTTTTCAAGAGAGAGTTTGATACAACTCTTAGGGTTAACGGAATCAAGGGATATGGGGAGAAAGCAGGAACGGGGTACTGATTTTGGATGATCAGCCATGATAATATTGAATGGTGGTGCTGGCTCGAAGGGCCGAATGGCCTACTCCTGCACCTATTTTCTATGCTTCTATGTTTCTGAGTTTTCGGCACTGTACAAGATCAAAACACTTTATTGCCATTAGCACTTGATATGCCGACACTTGAAGACAAAAGATAGACAATAAAAAGTTGGAGTAACTCAGCAGGTCAGGCAGCATCTCTGGAGTACATGGATAGGTGACGTATTGGGTCGAGACCCTTCTTCAGACTGAGGGTCAGGGGAAAGGGAAACGAGAGATATAGACGGTGATGTAGAGAGATATAGAACAGACGTAGGAAAGATATCGAAAAAGTAACGATGATCAAGGAAAGATGGAGCCCACAATGGTCCATTGTTGGCTGTGGGCTAGGTGATAACGAGTTGTACAGACAGCGAAACTCAACAGGATGACAGTGAAACTAGTAAATAGACACAAAAAAGCTGGAAAAACTCAGCGGGTCGGGCACAGTTGTGGAGAAAAGGAACAGGTGATGTTTCAGGTCGAGACCCTTCTTCAGACTAGTATGACGACTAGGGTGGGGGGAGGGACGGAGAGGGGATACAAGGGTTATGACATCTGCCCATTCATTCAACAGCAGCAGATGTAAATGTTATGACACACTTTTAAGTGTCACAACAGATGATAGATTAAATCATATGTTGTAAGTGTTGGATTTTTAATTGCACCAATTACAAAATTTAAAATGAATTATGAATGATTTAAACATCAATGAAATTGATGGGCTCGAGGAACCTTAATTCATATTCGTTTGAACACCGAAATGAATGTCAACCCAAGATGTTCCTCAAAACTGACCTCAAATTGCATTGGAATTGGACCTTACATTTAGACCGGTTCCCTTCAACTTAGTCTATCTGTAGGAAGGAGCATCGTCTTGGTCCAAGTTTGTTGTGATTTCATGCAAACAATGAAATGATGAATGAGAAAGGGTTAGAAAAATGAAGCGTCTCCCAACGCCAATCAGGGATGATGCATGGTGTATGGAAGTCCAAAGATGAAGTCTTTTCGATTTCCTGGACAGCGTGAAATGGCGAGCGTTGATGACAACCTGTTGAAGATTCTTGGCTGTAACCCGAGGACTGGCGAATGTCTGGCGGTTAGACAATGGCGGGGAAGTCGTTGGTGTTACATTATCATGCAGCCTTGGTCTGGATGAAGTTCTTGGATGTCTATCTGAGAAGCACAACGTGTCCGATGAGGGAGATTGCAAATGGCAACCAGGTAGACATGGAGCGGCTCATGGCGGGAGGTGTGGCGGGAATCGAGGGCCCATAAATGTTTGTGCGAAGATCCTGCGTCGCCGGTGGGGAATTCTGAGCTACCGTCTCCAAACCCGGGGGTCCAGAAGTGTGTGCAGAATCAAATCTCGGACTAGCGAGGGGTCTTCAGGCATCTGTAATAACAGGAGACTTTTTTTTCCCGTTAGATATTAATGCTAGATGGTTGGATGAATGGAGGTTAGTGTCAACAAGGTTTGGGTTAGTCATAGAGTCATACAGTGCGGAAAAAGGTCCTTCGGCTCTTTGGCCCAACTCATCCATGCCGACCAAGGTGACCAATCTAAGTTAGACCCACCTATCCCTACTCTACCTTTCCTATCCATGTACCTGGACCTCTTTTGGTCTTAGCTACCTCTTTTGGCAGTTCATTCCAAAATACCCACCATCCTCTGTGTGATAAAGTTCCTAAGTTTATGTTCTTCGAGCAGAATTAGGCCATTCGGCCCATCAAGTCTACTCCACCATTCAATCGTGGCTGATCTATCTCTCCCTCTCAACCCCATTCTCCTGCCTTCTCCCCACAACCCCTGACACCCGCATTAATCAAGAATCTGTCAATCTGTCCCTTGAAGATAGCCAATACCCAAAATAACACGGGACTCAGGCTCAGGAATGGGCTTGTACACTCTGGAGTTTAGAAGGATGAGAGGGTATCTTATTGAAACATATAAGAATATTAAGGGTTTGGACATGTTAGAGGCAGGAAACATGTTTCCGATGTTGGGCGAGTCCAGAACCAGGGGCCACAGTTTAAGTATAAGGGGTAAGCCATTTAGAACGGAGACGAGGAAACACTTTTTCTCACAGAGAGTTGCGAGTCTGTGGAATTCTCTGCCTCAGAGGGCGGTGGAGGCCGGTTATCTGGATGCTTTCAAGAGCTAGATAGGGCTCTTAAAAATAGTGGAGTTGTCTGTGGAATTCTCTGCCTCAGAGGGCGGTGGAGGCAGGCTCTCTGGATGCTGTCAAGAGAGAGCTAGACAGGGCTCTTAAAAATAGCGGAGTCAGGGGATATGGGGAGAAGGCAGGAACGGGGTACTGATTGGGGATGATCAGCCATGATCACATTGAATGGCGGTGCTGGCTCGAAGGGCCAAATGGCCTACTCCTGCACCTATTGTCTATTTACAACCCGTTGTGTCAATGCTCTCTTTAGATAATGACAGTTGAATGAATGATAGCTATTCAAATCACCAAATGAAACTGTTTGCACCACATAGGATACTTTCTTATGTAGAAACAAAAAAACAACAACAGATGTTGGTTTATACCAAAGATAGACACAGAGTGCTGGAGTAACTCAGCGGGTCAGGCAGCATCTCTGGGGAATCTTTTTTCCTTCTCATGTGGTGGGGATAATTTTTCCTGGTGAGGTTTTACAGGCAAATAAATGGTTCTAACCAATTCAGTACCATGTTTCATATAAATTCAGGAGTACTGCGCAGAGCATTTTTCAAACACAACTATCTTAATTTGCAATATTAGATTTACAGTATAGTATTCGGTTTAAGGCACTTTGGCAAATTCATCATTTCCACGATAAATTTCCTCGACTAACCCCACAGATACAAAGGGCGGCACGGTGGCGCAGCGGTAGAGTTGCTGCCTTGCAGCGCCAGAGATCGGGTTCGATCCTGACCACGGGTGATGTCTGTTTAGAGTTTGTATGTTCTCCCTATGACCGCGTGGTTTTTTTCCGGGTGCTCCGGTTTACTCCCACACTCCAAAGACGTGCAGGTTAGTAGGTAAATGGGCTTCGGTAATAATTGTAAATTGTTCCTAGTGCGTGTAGGATAGTGTTGGTGTACAGGTTGATCGCTGGTGGGCTGAAGGGTTTGTTTCCGCGCTGTATCTCTAAACTAAACGAAACTAAACTCAGGGAGGGAGACCCCAGCAGGCTCCAATATCCCCAGAAGAAGGGAGATGGCAGAGGGGAGAGAGGGGAATGTGCAGTCCAGCAAGATCTCACCAAGGTAAAAAACAAATGAATGAATCTACATCAAACGCTTCTGAGAAAGAGCTTATACATGTTGAAATTTTTGTTTGTTAACATTTCATCCTGAAAATGTTGCAGCATTTTGTGTCTATTTTGAGAGTTGTGAGTCTGTGGAATTCTCTGCCTCAGAGGGCGGTGGAGGCAGGTTCTCTGGATGCTTTCAAGAGAGAGCTAGATAGAGCTCTTAAACACAGCAGAGTCAGGGGATATGGGGAGAAGGCAGGAACGGGGTACTGATTGGGGATGATCAGCCATGATCACATTGCTCGAAGGGCCAAATGGCCTACTCCTGCACCTATTGTCTATTGTCCTCCTGGTTAATTTTACTGTTTGTACACCTTGTTGTCACCTTCCCTTCAGCCACCAATCAATCATTGTACATTTCCTAGACCATTCTCTGCTTTGATCTGTCCTTTTCACACCTTACATGCTCTGTGTACCCTCCTATACCTCTAGATTCCCTCTCCCCTAAGTCTCAGTCTGAAGAAGGGCCTCGACCCGAAATATCACCAGTTCCTTTTCTCCAGAGATGCTGCCTGTCCCACTGAGTTACTCTGGCATTTTGGGTCTATCTTCAGTGTAAGTCACAGTTCCATCCCACACCTAAAAACCTGAACGTGGTAGGGATGTGGGAGGAAACCAGAGCACCCAGAGAAAACCCACGCGGTCACAGGGAGAACGTACAAACTCCGCACAGACAGCACCCGTAGACAGGATTGAATCCAGGCCTCTGGTGCTGTAAGGAAGCCACTCTACCGCTGTGCCACCCTAATGTGGCAGGTGTGTAGGTTTGTTCTATAGGTTTTCAATTAGCATTTATCATCTGAAAGGCAATTCTGTAATGTTCTTATCGTGTGGCAGTCTAGATGCCAACAGCTACATCCATGCACTTACTAGGACTGTCCAGTGTTAGGTTTGTGTAATATCCTAGCATTTCAATAAACCAATGTTTTTTTGGTACAAAGGTAGACACAAAATGCTGGAGTAACTCAGCGGGTCAGGCAGCATCTCTGGAGTGAAGGAATGGGCGACGTTTCGGGTCGAGACCCTTCTTCAGACAGGTTTGGTACAGTTGAGTGTGCAGTGGGATTAAAGAAGATATGGGTGGGAAGGAACTGCAGATGTTGATTTATACCAAATATAGACACAAAATGCTGACGTAACTCAGCAGGTCAGGCAGCATCGCTGAAGAAAAGGGATAGGTGACATTTCGGGACGAGCCCCTTCTTCAGAATGAGAGTTAGGAGATAAGGAAATGAGAGATAAAGAAGGTACGTAGAACAAATGAATGAAAGACATGCAAGACCATGATCAAGGAAATGTGGAGCCCACAATGGTCCATTGTTGGCTTGTTGGCTGAGGGGTAGGTGATAATGAATTATACAGACAATGAAACTCGACAGGACAACAGTGAAACTAGTAGGATGACTAGGATGGGGCAGGAACAGCGAGAGAGGTGATGCAAGGGCTACTTGAAGTTAGAGAAATCAATATTCATACCGCAGGGTTGTAATATTTTGCAGATTCCTTAATACCTTCCTAACTCAGAAATATATAGCTATTTTGTCATTGTTGCTGCTTCCATATTCAGCAATTTCTTCCAAGACAGCACCAGGGGAGTATGTTCACCAGGAAGTGTCATATGCTGAGAGAATGGAGCGGCTGGGCTTGTACACTCTGGAGTTTAGAAGGTTGAGCGGGAATCTTATTGAAACATATAAGATTATTAAGCTAGAGGCAGGAAACATGTTCCCGATGTTGGGGGAGTCCAGAACCAGGGGCCACAGTTTAAGAATAAGTAGTAAGCCATTTAGAACGGAGACAAGGAAAACTTTTTCTCACAGAGAGTTGTGGTCTAGAGTTGTGGTCAGAGAGAGAACTAGGGGTCAAATTGTAAGAATAAAGTGTAGGCCGTTTAGGACTGAGATGGGGAAAAACTTCTTCACCCAGAGAGTTGTGAATTCTCTGCCACAGAAGGCAGTGGAGGCCAATTCACTGGATGTTTTCAAGAGAGAGTTAGATAAAGCTCTTAGGGCTAACGGAATCAAGGGATATGGGGGAAAAAGCAGGAACGGGGGACTGATTTAGGATGATCAGCCATGATCATATTGAATGTCGGTGTTAGCTCGAAGGGCCGAATGGCCTTCTCCTGCACCTATTTTCTATGTTTTTATGTTTCTAATCACGAAGAAAATGTAAAGATTGATATCAATTAGGGCTTCATTAATGTTGTACTTGTCCCACACTGGGGAAGATATTCATGAGTAATTCTGCCAAACTCAACTCACAATGTAAGTTTACCAATCGCAACCAATATTTCCTTCTCCTTTATTTCCTTCTTCCTTTAATATCTTATAAGGCAAGGCAGTTTCTTAGATTTCAGGGATCATCAGTGTTAAAACAATCTGTGTAAGAAGGAACTGTGGATGCTGATTTACACTGAAGGCAGGCACAAAATGCTGGAGTAACTCAGCGGGTCAGGCTGCATCTCTGGTGAAAAGGAATAGGGGACGTTTCGGGTTGAGACCCTTCTTCAGACCGATAGTCAGGGAGGGGGACACACTGGATGCAAAAATAATTTGTGTCTAATATCTTCTGATGGATACTGTAACATTGCCTCGTCGTATCGATCTCTCATCTCCCCGTGAACCTGACCCTTGTTGAGATTGCCCACCCTATCTCCCTCCATCTAGAATCTTAACGATGCTCCTGTCTCCCTCTCCCGGATTGCATGTCTATCTCTAAAGATTCTAGTCCGTCGATATTTGGATATGGAAGATAGACACAAAAAGCTGGAGCATCTCAGCGGGTCAGACATCATTCCTGGAGAAAAGGAATAGGTTACCACCTCTGTCCGTGCACAAGGAAGAATATTCTCTCTTCCTCCACAGATGTCAAGTCGCCACAGGATCTTATATGTTTCAATCAAGGTCCCTTACACTTTTACAGACTTCAGAAGATACAAACTATCCCATCCCCATTAGACCATCTCCCACTCCAGGTATTAGTGAAGTGAACTTGCAGGAATTAGTGCAGGAAACATGTTCCCGATGTTGGGGGAGTCCAGAACCAAGGGCCACAGTTTAAGAATAAGGGGTAAGTCATTTAGAACGGAGATGAGGAAACACTTTTTCTCACAGAGAGTTGTGAGTCTGTGGAATTCTCTGCCTCAGAGGGCAGTGGAGGCAGGTTCTCTGGATACTTTCAAGAGAGAGCTAGATAGGGCTCTTAAAGATAGTGGAGTCAGGGCATATGGGGAGAAGGCAGGAACGGAGTGCTGATTGGGGATGATCTGCCATGATCACATTGAATGGCGGTGCTGGCTCGAAGGTCCGAATGCTTCTGCACCTATTGTCTATTGAACTTCTCTGAACCGCTTCCAATGTGCCCAGTATCCCCCCCCCTCCCCACCAACAGCTCTATCTGCCCCCATTGTGTTTTTGCTCTATATTTGTATCTATCCATATGATGGAAGAATGAAATAATGGGTCAACTGGGGTTGTGTTCACTGGAATTTAGAAGGATGAGAGGATATCTTATGGAAACATATAAAACCCTTAAAGGATTGGCCAGGCTAGATGCAGGAAAAATGTTCCAGGTGAAGGGGGAGTATAGAACCAGGGGGTCACAATTGAAGAATAAGGGGTAGGCCATTTAGGAATGAGATGAGGAAAAACATTTTCACCCAGAGAGTTGTGGAATTCTTTGCCACAGAAGGCAGTGGAGGCCAATTCACTGGATGTTTTCAAGAGAGAGTTAGATACAGCTCTTGGGGCTAACGGAATCAAGGGATATGGGGAGAAAGCAGGAACGGGGTACTGATTTTGGATGATCAGTCATGATCATATTGAATGAAGGTGCTGGCTCGAATGGCTGAATGGCCTACACCTGCACCTATTTTCTATGTTTCTATGCTTCGATGTTTGTCCATGCCAACCTAAATGTCCCACCTGGCCCGTATTTCTCTAAACCTTTCCTATCCAGGTCTCTGTCCAAATGTATTTTAAATGCTGTTATAGTTCCTGCCCACCACCCTCAGTGTGAAAACGTTGCTCCTCAGGTTCCAGTTAAATCTTTCCAGATTTCCTGACTCTGACCTGATACCCATGCCGCCTGGTTCCCTCTGACCTGACACCCATGCCGCCTGGTCCCCCTGATGCTGCCTGTCCCGCTGAGTTACTCCAGCATTTTGTGTCTATCTTCGGTGTAAACCAGCATTTGCAGTTCATTCCTGCACAGAGCAATGCTGTACACTGTACTCCAGATATGATCCCATTAATTCCCAAAAAACGAAAGCATAAACCTCATAATGTTACAACCCTTAGATGAACTAAAATGCTTTACAGCCAAATAAATACCTTAGAAGAAATAAAGGCACAAAGTGCTGGAGTAACTCAGCGGGTCAGGCAGCATCTCTGGATGACGTGGACATACAACATCTTGGCTCAGTCTTGGTGGTCAATTTAGTGGCCATGGTTTAAAAGTACGGAATTGCCCATTTAATATTTTAAAATCGGCAAAAAGTCTGTAAAAGTGCATGGAACCGTTTCTCAAAGGGTAGTGGAAGCAGAGGCTGGGATTTGTTGTTTGGCAGAGACAGGTAGATGCGTGATCAGCAAGTGAATGAAATGTTATTGGAGGTTAGAGGGGATGCAGTAGTTTAGTTTGGAGATATAACGTGGTAGCAGGCCCTTCAGCCCACCAAGTCCATGTCGACCAACAATTCACACTAATTCTATCCTACCCACCAGGGACAAACTTTACAGAAGCCAATTAACCTACAAACTTGCACGTCTCTGGAATGTGGAAGGAAACTGGAGCACCCGGAAAAAACCCACATGGTCACAAGGAGAACGAGCAAACTCCACACAGACAGCACCCGAGTTCAGGATTGAAGCCGGATCTCTGGCAATGTGAGGCAGCAACTCTACCGCTGCGTCACTGTGCAGAACTGAAGATACATTCAGGACACGATTGACTTAACTGAATGGGGGGAGCAAACTCGAGGGGCTGTGTGACCGACTCCTGCTATAAACACGTGTTTATAAGTTCTTGTGAAATATATTACCGGATGTACAAAACTTACTGGTACTTTCTGTTTGGCACCAAAGTGCTGGAGGAACTCAACGGGTCAGGCAGTGTCTCTGGAGGACATGGACAGGTGACGTTTTCGGTCGGGACCCTTCTTCCGAGTGATTGTAGTGGGGTAAGAGGCAGGACAAAGCCTGGCATGTAATCACAGAGGGGGAGTGGTGGTACGAATCATTAGTGTAGCAGCCATTTATGTTTATCCTTGGCATATCATATTATTTTGCTTAGATTAATCTTGCAGTATTATTTTGGACACTAGGGGGGCGGTCAGTAGATGCACAGGGTGGTGTATATATAAGGGCATAGGGGACAGGAAGGGGCAGGCAAGGGAGGAAGCACATACAGTTCTCACCAGATCTGGCGCAGAGCAACCAGTTACAACTTGCATGCAGAATTAGGAAAACTTGGTACGTTCATCTCTTTGTTTGTACAACTGCTTCAATAAACAACCAACTAAACTGGAGATAACGTCTGGAAGATCTGTCATATTGGGTCTGCGTAAGATCACTCCTACTGTACCTGTGTATTAATGGCAACTGGAAAAGAGGGCACAGGAAACGTTGAAAATGTGCCATTACAATTAGTAATACTTGATAAGTGCTGGAACCTCATTGCAGTGGGGGAACTGATTGAAACCGACCGATTAGTGAAAGGCCTGGATGGAGTGGATGTGGAGAGGATGTTTCCACTAGTGGGAGAGCCTAGGATCGGAGGGCACAGCCTCAGAATAAAAGGATGTTCCATTAGAAAGGAGATGAGGAGCAATTTTTCTATTCAGAGGGTGGTGAATCTGTGGAATTCATTGCCACAGACGGCTGTGGAGGCCAAGTCATTCAGTATTTTTAAAGCGGAGATTGACTGGGTCTTGATTAATACGGGTGTCAGGGGTCAAATGGCCTAATTCTGCTCGTATGACTTTAACCGTGTGACTTTGGGATATCACAAATAATCTGCACTTATCCTCGGTGTAGCTAAAAGGTGACTATTCCTTCTGCAAACCAGTAGCAGCAAACATTAGCAACATCGATAACATCCGAGATCAGTTGACTCAGCACAAAATGCAACCTGGGCTTCTCCTCATCTTTACTGAACACAGGAGGTATGGTGACCTCTTAATAACCAGAACACTTTTCGGAAAACATTTCCAACAGGATTTACAAAAATAGCGGCTTTGTGTACAGGCAAGAAATTCAGATCGATACGTTCAGTTAAATTAATGTGAACATAGGATTCTTCAAAAATAACAACTATTTCTGAGCTAATGGAGAAATCCAAACACCGACACACGAGTAAACATCCATTGCATTATTCATTGAGCCAATCAAATATAAAAAATTGCCATTAATTTACATTAATATCTTCCTTGATTCCATTTCTCTTCCACTGAGAATAAATATTCCAATGAGATAATGGACAGGGGACAAATAAAATCATGTTTATGAATTATGAGAATTATTGAATCTTTAATTGCACGGGTGAGGATTTCAGTGAATTTGATCTGTTTCTGATTTCTCCTCTTTTCTAGCACTTATAGTTCAGCGTGGAAACAGGCCCCTCAACCCAACTTGCTGAAGCTGACCAACATGCCCCATCTAAACTAGTCCCACCTGCCTGCTTTTGGCCCATACCCCTCTAAACCTGTCCTATCCATGTACCTGTCTTAAAGCTTCTCAAACATTGGGATAGTCCCCGCATCAACTAGTCCCTCTGGCAGCTCGTTCCATACACCCACCACCCGTTGTGAAAAAATGTTACCCCTCAGGTTCCTATTAAATCTTTCCCCTTTCTTTCCCCCTTTACTTTAGTTTAGTTTATCGTAGTTAAGAGATACAAGACAGAAACAGTCCATACCAACAAGCGATCCCCGCACATTAACATTATCCTACACACACTAGGGACAATTTACATTTATACCAAGCCAATTAACCTACAAACCTGTACGTCTTTGGAGTGTGGGAGGAAATTGAAGATCTCAAACCAAAGCTGTCATGGGGTGAACGTACAAACTCTGTACAGACACCACCCTAGTCTGGCGCTGTAAGACAGCAACTCTACCGCTGCGCCACCGTGCCACCCCAATGTCCTCTGGTTCTTAATTCCCCAAAAAACGAATTGACATGTGGACCGAATTACAAGTATGAAAGAAATCCCCAGGCTTCTACTGAGATTGTTGAGATGCTTTTTCCAACCATATACCAGGAGAGAGGGAATCAAGGGGTACGGGAACAGCACAAGAAAGTGGCTCTGAGAAAGATGAGCCATGAACTTACTGAATGGTGCAGTAGGAATGAGCAGGCCAGAAGGTCTATTCCTGCTTTGATTTCTTACCTTCTTATGACATTAAAGAAATAATTAAGATGTCTCCAACAATTAAATCTCTCTCACCGTAGGACAGTAGGAACTAGCGGGGGCGTTAGATCTGACATTTGATCCCTGCAGTGATTCTGGCAACTTAATCAAATTGCAAGGCAGACAAAAATGCTGGAGAAACTCAGCGGGTGAGGCAGCATCTAAGGAGAGAAGGAATAGGTGATGTTTCGGGTCGAGACCCTTCTTCCCGCCTCACCCGCTGAGTTTCTCCAGCATTTTTGTCTACCTTCGTTTTTTCCAGCATCTCCAATTCTTTCTTAATCAAACTGCAAAGTCCTTGGACAGGAATTTATTGACGACATTTAGAACCTTACCCTCTCCAATGGTCAATATCTTATGTTTAGTTTGGTTTAGTTTAGAGATACAGTGCGGAAACAGGCTTAGGCTCACCGAGTCCACGCCAACCAAACATCACCCGTACACACGTTGTCTCCTACACACTAGGGACAATCTACAGAAGTCAATTAACCTACAAACCTGTATGTCTTTGGGGTGTGGGAGGAAACCGGAGCACCCGGAGAAATCTCACGCAATCACAGGGAGAACTTGCAAACTCCGTACAGACGGCACCCTTAGTCAGGATCGAACCCGGGTCTCTGGCGCTGTAAGGCAGCAACTCTACCGCTGCTCCACTGCGCCAACCATCAAATGAGCAACAATGGTGTCCAATTTGACCTTGAGGTGAGCTTACGACCACATTGCCAACTTCCATTGCCACAGCAACTCCACCCCTGCTGCTGTCTCAGCTTGAATGCTTTTTAACTCTGATTCTCATTTTTTAATCCCTGGTTTTGGCATTTTATTTCTGCTGCCTTGGCATCGCCATTCTCCATAATCCCAAACTCACCAAAAACGTATCCAAGGAAAACACACCACACAACGTAATGGAGTAACTCAACGGGTCAGGCAGCATCTCTGGGGGACACGGATAGGCAATTTTTCAGACCCAAAATATCACCTATCCATGTCCTCCAGGGATGCTACCTGACCTGCTGAGTTACTCCAGTATTTTGTGTTTTTTTTTTTTGTAAACTAGCATCTGCAGTTCCTTGTTTCTCCAAATCCTATCCAAACTCTGTTCACATCAATATTCTTTCGTTCTGCGATGCCTCAATATTCTTTATCCTTCTTTATAAATCTCTCAGTGGCAAAAGCCCTTTCATGACACGACCAGCACTCCAGGCATCCCAACATATCTATGCTCCTCTAATTCTCACCTGTGCTCCATCCTCGATGTGAACTGCTCTATTTTGGTCCCTGCACATTTTGCTGATGAGACTTGAAGCACCAGAATGGCCTCTCTAAGCTGCCTACCCCTCTGCTTATCTCACCTCGTTTAGGGACATTCCGTAACACAATGAAAATAATCAACTATCGCCCTGAAATGTTAACTTGGTGTGTCTCTCCACAGATGCTGTCTGATCTACTGGGCACTAACTCATTTCAGGTATGATAGTTATTGGCTTCAGGAAACGAGGTGATGTATATGCCCATTTCAGCTTAACTTTTAGACTTTAGAGATACAGCGTGGAAACAGGCCCTTTAGCCCACCGGGTCCACACCGACCAGCGATCCTGCTGTTCGCAAGCACTATCCGACACATTAGAAGACAATTTACAGAAGCCAATTAACCTATAAACCTGCACGTCTTTGGAGTGTGAGAGGAAACCGGAGCACCCGGAGAAAACCCACGCAGGTCACAGGGGTAACGTTCAAACTCCATACAGACAGCACCCATTGTGAGGATGGAACCAGGGTCTGGAGGCAGCAACTCTACCGCTGCACCACTTTGCTCTCAATGTTGCCAAAGCAGAGATGATGAGAGCTTTAAATATTGCCGTCAATCGGTGCTGGGCCAACCAAAATAAAGGTACAACCAATAGAAAGCACACCAACACCAACTATTTCAGACAGAGCAATGAGATGTCACAGCCAGTAACATTGAACACATTAAAGATCAACTGATGCAAGACTTGCATAGGAAGGAACTACAGATGCTTGTTAATACTGAAGATAGGCACAAAGTGCTGGAGTAACTCCGCGCGTCAGGCAGCATTTCTGGAGAAAAAGAAGAGGTGATGTTTCGGTCGGAACCCTTCTTCAGACTGAAAGTAGAGTTAGGGTGGGGAGGGGGGAAATAAATTGGAGGTGAGACAAGGCCAGAACAAATCAGGGCCGACACCAGATGACCTCAGGAAGAGTGGAGCCCATAAGGGCCCATTGTTGGCTGGGGAAGGTGTGATAACAAGAGGGTTACAAGGAGCCTAGTCTAGTGATGCTGTCTAGTCACTCCAATGAGTACTTCAAGACTCATTCACATGATAAGCCCATATCCAAGGTTTGACCAGATGCCAGTGTGAGATTGCCGCAGGAGCTAACAACTGCATGGTACTAAACTCAGTAAAACAGTTCACTGCAGTTAAACCGCAGGATCCTTGCATCTCCAGGTATCTCCAACCTCGCCACCACAGGTAGACAATGTTTCACACTGGTCTCCAGACCTATCCTCATTTAAAGGCAAACCTTGCATTGGATCTTTGACGGAAGACTGGTGGACGGGCAGTGTGGCTCCTTGCTCGTTGGCTCCAGGGTTTAATGGCCATCTTCTCAACTTACGTCGAACAAGGAAGAAACTAGTGGCGCTAACAGTTGACCACTAAGGGAGGTGCCCTACGCACTCAGACACGGCACCCACTCTGTGCTGCCAAATAGTATCCGCCACCGAACGGTATTTCATTCCCTTCTCTTATTTTGGAGGCACCTTCCAAGATGTCCAGGATGCCCAGGAAAACCCACCCAGCCACAGAAGTAGATCTACCACACATATTACAATCGCTCCACACTCTTACATCTCTGAGTCTACAGCAACATTTCTTAAGGGCCTGTCCCACTGTACGAGGTAATTGAAGAGTTCTCCCAAGTTCTCCCCTGAATCGAGTTTGTGTAATGTACGTAGCGGGTAAGTAGGGGCTCGTACGAGTAAAAAGTAACCATTTTTTTTCATCACGAGTATTTTTTTACTCGTGGACATTTTTCACAGTGTTGAAAAAACGTCGCGAGTTTACCGGATTTCCCCGAGTACCTACTGTTACTCGTACGAGCCGCTACGTGACATCCACGAGCTCCTACGTACCAGCTACGTACATTACACGAGCTCGAATCAGGGGAGAACTCTTGAATTACCTCGTACAGTGGGACAGGCCCTTTACTTAATTAAAAAAATAATAATTCTATGGATGTATGGAAACTTAATTATTTATTTTATGTAAAGCACTTTGGTTTCAACGCGAGTTGATTTAAACGTGCTATATAAATAAAATGTACTTACTTTCACTATGATCTTTTTTTCTCTCTCGTTTAGTATATTGTTTACAGTGTACTATGTTTACATATTGTGTTGTGCTGCAGCTAGTAAGAATGTCATTGTTCTATCTGGGGACACATGACAATAAAACACTCTTGATCTTAATCTCTGATCGGCCTTAACTGACTTTGCTTTGCACTAAACGTTATTCCCTTTATCGTGTATCCATCCGTACACTGCGAATGGCTCGATTGTAATCATGTATTGTCTTTCTGCTGACCGGTTAGCATGCGACAAAAGCCTTTCACTGAATAACCCAAACTGAACTGAACTGGTGAGATTGTAAGCCAACAGGTGGAACCAGAACGCTCATCTGTGTTCATTATCAACTCCCCCACCCCCCCCCCCCCCTCCTTTTCTTACATGATAAAAAATAACAGTTCAAGGCAAGAAATCTCCTCATGAGCTCAAAGCTAAACAGCCAGTGAAACATATGACCAGGAACGGCCATTATAAGATTGCTTCAAAACATAAGGACATTATGGAACTCAAGAACAGGTATCAAAGACCAGGTATCTTCAAGTGGATGTAGACAATGGCCAGTGGTACAAGCCACACGGGTAGCCTTGGGGAACCATGGTCCAATTTGCTCTCTGGCTGGAATGAGTGGAGTAAAAATAGCGGAGTCGGGGGGATATGGGGACAAGGCAGGAACGGGGTACTGATTGGGGATGATCAGCCATTGAATGGCGGTGCTGGCTCGAAGGGCCGAATGGCCTACTCCTGCACCTCTTGTCTCTTGTCTATTGAGTGCAATGCAGATGCATTCAAACATATTAGAGAGAGAGATTAATAAGCAATCATAGACGGGGGAGGGGGGGGGGTTACATTGGAATAAGAATGTGTCCTGGCTGCAGCAAGGCAGCATGAAGTTCACGCGGTTCTACAGGAGTCTTTGTTGGAAGGTTTCCGCACGGCGTTGCGCTTATTGTTTTTCAGAAAGCCGGCGTCATGGTTTGACAGCAACCCGTGGACCTCGTGTGGTCTGGACAGCGGAAAGTTACGCCCGTAGAACGCACCCTTACTCGATCTCCTGTCCTTGTCCTGACACTGCCTGACACAAGCCTTGGCGATCAAGTACCCCACCTCGGCAACGTTCAGCAGCACGCACACGCCCGACACCACCAGCATGAAGACGGTGAAGATGGTCTTCTCGGTGGGTCTCGACACGAAGCAGTCCACCGTGTTGGGGCAGGGGAAGGCGTCGCACTTGACCAGGCGGATCATCCTGAAGCCCGGGTAGATCAGGTAGAAGATGTACAAGAAGGCGACCTCGAAGATCACCCTGAAGACGATGCTGACGACGTAAGTCCACCAGAGAGAGCCGGTGATGTGCAGCCTCCTCTTGGTCACCCTCTCCACGTCCGCCTGGTTCACCTCGCCGGCCAGCTGCTTGATGCGGAACAGCTTCTTCTCCACGTGGTGCTTGTGGGCGACGTGCATGGCCACCAGCAGGGCCGGGGTGGACACCAGGATCAACTGCAGGGCCCACAGCCGGATGTGGGAGATGGGGAAGAACTGGTCGTAGCAGACGCTGTTGCAGCCGGGCTGCTGGGTGTTGCAGGTGAAGCCCGTCTTCTCGTCCCCCCACACGCTCTCGGCCGCCACCACCAGCACCATGATCCTGAAAATGAACAGGACAGACAGCCAGATCCGCCCGATCCCAGTCGAGTGCTTGTTCACCCCTACAAGGACAGTGTAGAAGACTGGCCAGTTCATCTCCCCTCAGTTCGGGAAAAGGGAAAAACGATTAATTAAGCTGCCAATTCCTTCGGTGTCAGCACCAAGACCAACGCTTTTTGTAATTGGTCTGGGCGTTGCACATAGACCATTTGCATACAACGGCTCCCTTTATTGTGCTAACAAAACAGTATTCAATAGCGACTCCTTCAACCCCCACCTACACCACATAAAGGAATCTGTGTAGTCACAAAGGCACCATGTGTCTATTATCCATTGTGCTAGTCAATCCATGCCATCCCCTTCCGCCCATACATGGATATACTTTGAGTGAGACTGAGAACAATTTTGCCCTGTTGTTTTATTTAATCGTTCACTATTTTAATTTATGGAAATCTCGACCAGGGCCCAGAAGAGATGACCATGACGTACAGGAGCGCTGCTAATGAATGAAAGAGTGTGGGGGGAAAACGTTTTAAAAAGATGTTGACTGTTTTTTGTAACGTTCGTTCGGTCCAAAATGCTCCAGACAGTGCAAGTTTGGCATTTGTGGATTCGAGTGAAAAGCTCCTTCTTTGGACCTCTGAGGTACCTGAACTGTGAAAAACAGGAATGTTTTAAGGTGTTGGAAGGTCAAGGAACTTTCCCTTGCAACCGCAAGAGATGCAACACTTGTCCCTTCACCTCCCCCCTCCACTCCATTCAAGGACCCAAGCAGTCGTTCCAGGTGCGACAGAGGTTCACCTGCATCTTCTCCAACCTCATCTATTGCATTCGCTGCTCTAGATGCCAGCTGATCTACATCGGTGAGACCAAGCGGAGGCTTGGTGATCGTTTCGCCGAACACCTCCGGTCGGTCCGCAATAACCAACCTGACCTCCCGGTGGCTCAGCACTTCAACTCCCCCTCCCATTCCGTATCCGACCTCTCTGTCCTGGGTCTCCTCCATGGCCACAGCGAGCAACACCGTAAATTGGAGGAAATGCACCTCATATTCCGCTTGGGCAGTCTACATCCTGGGGGTTTGAACATTGAATTCTCCCAATTCTGCTAGCCCTTGCTGTCCCCTCCCCTTCATCAGCCATCTGGTTGTCTCCTCCCCTCCCCCAGCCCTCGGGCTCCTCCTCCGCCTTTTTCCTTTTTTCCTTTCTTCTCCCCACCCCCTATCAGTCTGAAGAAGGGTTTCGGCCCGAAACGTTACCTATTTCCTTCGCTCCATAGATGCTGCTGCACCCGCTGAGTTTCTCCAGCATTTTTGTGTACCAAGGAACTATTCAGTTTGGTTCAGTTTAGTTTATTGTCACGTGTACTGAGGTACAGTGAAAAGCTTTTGTTGCGTGCTTAAACAGCCAGCAGAAAGACAATCGAGCCATGCACAGTGTTAAAGAAGGAACTGCAGATGCTGGAAAATGCTGGAGAAACTCAGCGGGTGCAGCAGCATCTATGGAGCGAAGGAGATAGGCAACGTTTCGGGCCGAAACCCTTCTTCAGATCAGTGTATGGCTGTGGGAGTAGAGATTTAAGAGTGTCGAGTGATTGTAATATGTGTCTGTAGATCTCCTTCTGTGGCCGGCACGCAAATTGGGCACAATTGCCCTGGGTTGGGCACCATCTTGGAAGCATGCAGATGCTGGTTTACACCGAAGATAGACACAAAATGCTGGAGTAACTCAGTGGGACGGGCAACATCTCCGGAGAGAAGGAATGGGTGACGTTTTGGGACGAGACCCTTCTTCAGACTGAGAGTCAGGGGAGATGGAAACTAGAGATACAGACGGGTACACAGAGCATGTAAGGTGTGAAAAGGACAGATCAAAGAGGACGATGATCAATGGTTCATTTTTCGTTGAGTTTTTTTTTAAATTTATGCAGAACCTGCGGGTAATAATGTACATCATGGAATTTACATTGATGTAAAGAGAGATCTTGGGGTCCATAACTCCCTGAAAGTGGCAACACAAGTGTGTAGAGTGGTAAAGAAGGTGTATGACTTGGGCGCTCAGGTTCAGCAACCTGAGCGCCCAGGAGAGGAAAAGACTACAGAAAGTAGTAAACACTGCCCAGTCCATCATCGGCTCTGACCTCCCTACCATCAAGGGGATCTATCGCAGTCGCTGCATCAAAAAGGCTGGCAGTATCATCAAGGACCCACACCATCCTGGCCACACACTCATCTCCCCGCTACCTTCAGGTAGAAGGTACAGGAGCCTGAAGACTGCAACGACCAGGTTCAGAAATAGCTACTTCCCCACAACCATCAGGCTATTGAACTCAACTCAAACAAAACTCTGAACATTAATAGCCCATTATCTGTTTATTTGCACTTTATCTGTTATTTATTCATGTGTGTATATATTTATACAATGGTATATGGACACACTGATCTGTTCCGTATTCATGCCTTCTATATTCTGTTGTGCTGAAGCAAAGCAAGAATTTCATTGTCCTATCTGGGACACGTGACAATAAACTCTCTTGAATCTTGATATTCTTGTCTTCATTGGTCAGGGCATTGAGAATACGAGTCAGGAAGTCATGATGCAACTTTATAGGACGTTGGTTAGACTGCATTTGGAGTATTGCATGCAGTTCTGGTTGCCCCAATGTAGAAAGGATATGGAGGCTTTGGAGATGGTGCAGAAGAGGTTTACCAGAATGATGCCTGGATTAGAGGGTATTCGCTAGAAGGAGAGGTTAAACAGACTTGCATTGATTTCTCTGGAATGAGAGGCATAGAAAAGGTAGACAGCCAGAACCTTTTTCCCAGGTTGGAAATGTTAAAGACTGGAGGGCATAGGTGCGAGGGGAGACATGCAGGGCATGTATTTAAAGGAGACATGCAGGGCATGTATTTGACAATAGGGATGGTGGGTGTCTTGAACATGCTGGCAGGGTTGGTGGTGGAGACAGATACGATAATGGCAATGAAGAGGTTTTTAGACAGGCACACGGATATGCAGGGAATGGAGGGTTATGGATCCTATGCAGTTTAACTTGGCATCATGTTCAGCACAGACATAACATATAACATATAACATATAACCATAACAGCACGGAAACAGGCCATCTCGGCCCTTCAAGTCCGTGCCGAACATTTTTTTAATTTTTTTTTTTTTTAATTAAAAATAAATACTTCCCCCTAGTCCCATCTACCTGCACTCAGACCATAACCCTCCATTCCTTTCCCGAACCTGCCTCCACCACTTCCACTGGAAGCTCATTCCACACACCTACCACTCTCTGAGTAAAGAAGTTCCCCCTAATGTTCCCCCTAAACTTCTGTCCCTTAATTCTCAAGTCATGTCCCCTTGTTTGAATCTTCCCTACTCTCAATGGGAAAAGCTTATCCACGTCCACTCTGTCTAACCCGCTCATAATTTTAAAGACCTGTATCAAGTCCCCTCTTAACCTTCTGCGCTCCAAAGAATAAAGACCTAACTTGTTCAACCTTTCTCTGTAACTTAGTTGCTGAAACCCAGGCAACATTCTAGTAAATCTCCTCTGTACTCTCTCTATTTTGTTGACATCCTTCCTATAATTAGGCGACCAAAATTGTACTCCATACTCCAGAATTGGCCTCACCAATGCCTTGTACAATTTTAACATTACATCCCAACTTCTATATTCAATGCTCTGATTTATAAAGGCCAGCACACATTGTGGGCTGAATCGCCTGTTTCTGTGCTGTACTGTTCTATAAGTTCATAAGTTCCAGGAGCAGAATTAGGCCATTTAGCCCGTCAAGTCTACTCCGCCATGCAATCATGGTCGATCTATTTTTTCTCTCTCAGCCCCATTCTCCTGCCTTCTCCCCATAACCCCTGACACCCGTACTAATCAAGAATCTGCCAATCTCAGCCTTAAAAATATCCATTGACTTGGCCTCCATAGCCGTCTGTGGCAATGAATTCCACAGATTCACCACCCTCTGACTAAAGAAATTCCTCCTCATCTCCCTTTCTAAAGGTAAGTCCTTTCATTCTGAGGCTAGAGCCTCTGGTCCTAAAGGAATGGGTGATGTTTCGGGTTGAGGCCCTTCTTCAGGCTGAGAGTCAGGGGAAAGGGAGACAAGAGATATAGAAGGTAAATAGAGCAAATGAATGAACGATGTGCGAAAAAGCAACGATGATCAAGGAAAAGTGGAGCCCACGAGGGGCCCATTGTTGGCTGTGGGGAAGGTGATAGTGAGTTATACAGACAGTGAAACTCAACAGGATGACAATGAAACTAGTACGACGACTAGGGGGGTGTTAGTTTCACTTTTAGCACAGAACACTGCCTGTACATGGGAGGGAACGGGTGACATTGAGGTTTGGACACGCAAGGAACCGCAGATGCTGGAATCTTGAGCAAAACGCAAAAGTGCTGGAAGAACTCAATGGGGGGAGGGGGGGGTCAGGCAGCATCTGTGGAATGAAATGGACAAGGGAGCGGGAGGGGGGGGGGAGGTTTTGCTCTTTTATTTGATGTGTTCCATTGGGTGGTACATTCATCTGAAGGTGCAATATGCCATTGGGGTGATGAATGTGTTGGAGCTGACTGACTGCATTGGGAAGTGAAGCAAAGCCAGCATGTGTCAGTAATGATGCTTGTTCAGTACACAGCCAACACATTGATGTGGTAAACGCTCTTTGCGATGTGAGGCACTCTCTGATCCACCGTTCCGTGCTGACAATGGCAGCATCATAAGACGCAGTCTCAGTAAATATGACAGTGTCTTTTTGTTCAATTTGTTGTAAAGCAAACCTACACATAATTCTCTTTCACTTGTTTGAGGCACTGTAAAGTTCAAGGCATTACCCAGTTTGACGTTCTTGTCATGCAATAAAGGGCACCACGTCAACTTATACCCCATCTTGAGAGAGGCTGTAATTATTCATTCTGTGATTGCCTCTTGCAGATTTAACTCAATGCAAAGATAAAAATGATTTCAAAATTTACTCCGCACTGCGGTATGATAAGCTTTTTTTAAACAAAAGCAAATGTATCAAATTGGGAGAAAATTATGTGCTCAATTTGGCAGAGATGATTTCTTGCTGAGAATCAACGAACGGCAACATACTTTAATGGTGGACTGACACAAAATGCTGGAGTAACTCAGAGGGTCAGGCAGCATCTCTGGAGAAAAGTAATAGGTGATGTTTTGGGTCGAAACCCTTCTTCAGACCCACTGCTGCCTGACCCGCTGAGTTACTCCAGGATTATGTGTCTATCTTCGGTTGAGACCAGCACCTGCACTTACCGGTGGATTGTCCTGAGATGTGAAATGGAAAGGAGCAGCACGGTGGCGCAGCGGTAGAGACCCAGGTTCGATCCTGACTACGCGTGCTGTCTGTACGGAGTTTGTACGTTCTCCCTGTGACCACTTGGGTTTCCCCCTGGTGCTCCGGTTTCCTCCCACACTCCAAAGAGGAGGTTTGTAAGTTAAATGGCTTCAGGGAAGCATTGTAAGTTGTCCCCAGTATGTTGGATAGTGCTATTGTACGGGGATTGCTGGTCGGCGTGGACTCGGTAGACTGAAGGGCCTGTTTCTGTGCTAAACTAAAACTAAAATATACAGCAGATTGGCCTGCAGATGAAATAACATTAAAAGTGAATGTTAAAGGATCGATAAAAAAATAATAATTTCCTCACATTTGTTATATTTTTCACACTATTGATGCAGATGTGCTTGACTTGATCCAAAGAGGCATTTTTTAAAACAAAAGATCCCAATGCTTGTACAAATTAAGGAACAGATGCATTTGCAAAGAAGTACCACATGGTGGCAATGAATTGCAGTGCAGATTACATAGATACATAGATACATAGAAAATAGGTGCAGGAGTAGGCCATTCGGCCCTTCGAGCCTGCACCGCCATTCAATATGATCATGGCTGATCATCCAACTCAGTATCCCGTACCTGCCTTCTCTCCATACCCCCTGATCCCCTTAGCCACAAGGGCCACATCTAACTCCCTCTTAAATATAGCCAATGAACTGGCCTCAACTACCCTCTGTGGCAGAGAGTTCCAGAGATTCACCACTCTCTGTGTGAAAAAGTTTTTCCTCATCTCGGTCTTAAAGGATTTCCCCCTTATCCTTAAGCTGTGACCCCTTGTCCTGGACTTCCCCAACATCGGGAACAATCTTCCTGCATCTAGCCTGTCCAACCCCATACGAATTTTGTACGTTTCTATAAGATCCCCTCTCAATCTCCTAAATTCTAGCGAGTATAAGCCAAGTCTATCCAGTCTTTCTTCATATGAAAGTCCTGACATCCCAGGAATCAGTCTGGTGAACCTTCTCTGCACTCCCTCTATGGCTATAATGTCCTTCCTCAGATTTGGAGACCAAAACTGTACGCAATACTCCAGGTGTGGTCTCACCAAAACCCTGTACAACTGCAAGATGAATAAAGGACGAAGACGTCTTTACTGAAGTAAGGATTACTACTTCACTCCATTGTTACATGTTGGTATGGCAGCCTGTAAATCTCTCTTGTCCCCAGTGTGTAGGATTGAAACAAGTATATGGTCCGAGAACACTGATGCCATTATTAAGAAAGCACATCAGCGCCTCTACTTCCTGAGAAGATTACGGAGAGTCGGTTTGTCAAGGAGGACTCTCTCTAACTTCTACAGGTGCACAGTAGAGAGCATGCTGACCGGTTGCATCGTGGCTTGGTTCGGCAACTTGAGCGCCCAGGAGCGGAAAAGACTATAAAAAGTAGTAAACACTGCCCAGTCCATCATCGGCTCTGACCTCCCTTCCATCGAGGGGATCTATCACAGTCACTGCCTCAAAAAGGCTGGCAGCATCGTCAAGGACCCACACCATCCTGGCCACACACTCATCTCCCTACTACCTTCAGGTAGAAGGTACAGGAGCCTGAAGACTGCAACGTCCAGGTTCAGGAACAGCCACTTCCCCACAGCCATCAGGCTATTAAACTCAACTGAAACAAAACTCTGAACATTAATAGACCATTATATGTTCATTTACACTTAATCTGTTTTATTTATTCATGTGTGTATATATTTACACAATGGTATATGGACACACTGATCTGTTCTGTATTCATGCCTACTATATTCTGTTGTGCTGAAGCAAAGTAAGAATTTCATTGTCCTATCTGGGACACATGAGAATAAACTCACTTGAATCTTGAATCCGCTTTCTCCATTGTATAATATGTGGACCCCACATGTTTCTGGTCTTGCACACATCATTAAGTCGCAAGCTAACACAAAGCTTCAGAACCTATCCTAAGCAAGAGAGATAAGCCAAATGTGGACGAGAAACAAGAATAAGGTTAAACCTTCAAAAACTATTTGTAGGATTGGACTTTTTTGCCTTCCATGACAGTGAGGAATGTAGGGAATCCGCTGTGGTGGATGTTTATGTAGTTGTGTGTCTTGTTGCTTTTTTTCCTATGGCTGTATGGTAATTCACATATCACTGTACCTTAATTGGTACGTCACAATAAAAGACTTTTGAAACCTTTGAACTAGAGTTAGTTGAGACCTAATATTAAAATTGTCCACACAAAACCAGATTTCAGGATCATTGGTTTTCTATAATCCTAGCTTTTTTTAAAATATAGAGGAAATAATACCATACGCTTCATGGCAATACCATCGGTTGCGACTAAAAATGTGCTGTGAGGTACTTCAGGAAGTGCAGAAATTGGCTCAAAAAATCTCCAAGGTTACTGCTATTCTCATTTAACTTTGCATGGTCCATGTATCCCAAGGAAATCATGTGGATAATGTTTCGGGCAGTTTCTGAGTAGTAACTGCAAAGGCCAAAATCAATATCCATAAAATATAATATCCAGAGGCAGGCTAATCGGAACTATTAGGGTGGCACAGCTTTAGAGTTGCTGCCTTACAGCACAGGAGATCTGGGTTCAATCCTGACTATGGGTGCTGTCTGTACGGAGTTTGCACGTTCTCCCTGTGACTGAGTGAAGTTTCACCAGGTGTTCCAGTTTCCACCCACAGACATGCCGGTGTGCTGGTTCATTATCTTCATGTTGTTACTTGTGGGCGGAGCACCAAGGCAACTTCCTTGTATGTGAATACTTGGCCATTAAACTTACTTACTTACTTAAATTGTCCCTAATGTGTAGGATAGTGTTAGTGTACAGGGTGATCGCTGGTCGGCGCAGACTCGGTGGGCCAAAGGGCTTGTTTCCTCGCTGTATCTCTAAAGTGATAGTTCCTAATCTTGTACATAGATGATGACTTGTCTTATTCATGCTGGCTACGAAAGCAAATGAGCATTTATGCCAAAAACTACAAAAAATGACAAAATATATATATATTTCAGTCAAAGCCTCAAATCCTCAGGAAGGACTTCTTCATTATGGAACATGTATTTTTGTTTCAGATCAAGCTTATAATTTGAGTCACCACGTTTCCAGATGAAAGTTTCAAAGCAGGAGATCACTGAAAATACTAATATAGAGACATATCCGGCTCCACATACTCTTGTACACTTCTCAGCCTATGCCACACCATGGCTGGCATCCATTTCTATCAATATGGAAACAAGGAACTGGTTTACAAAAAAAGGACACATTATGCTGGAGCAACTCAACCAGTCAGTCAGGCAGCATCCCTGCAGAACATGGATGTGACGATTCGGGTCGGGACCCTTCGTTGGACCTTCTTGAGAGGTGGGGGGTAAAGAAAGCAAGCTGGAAGAGTGGAGGGGCAGGACAAAGTGAGGCAGGTAAGAGACACAGGTGAGGGGTGTTTTGATAGGGAGATGGTGGGACAACCTAAGGTGTAATCCAAAGGATTCATGAGTTGTGAATTGAATATTGAATAGTCCAATTTTAAGTACCCTCCAACAACCCACCATCCCTCTCCCCTTTCTCCTCTGCACTCACCTTTCTCCTCTGCACCTCCCCCCCTTTCTCCCCTGTGTCCTCCCCATCGAAATAATCTTATTTAAACATATCAAGCAAATAAATCATACTTAATATAAGCATGATTTATTTGCTTGATATTTTTAAAGATTTTTAAGAACTGCATTACCATGAGATGTCTGCATATTGCTACTTTCCTGCACTGATGGAAAACACATGTTAAATCAAATGAGAAATAAAATTAAAGGATTAAGTAGTTCTCAATCGCGAAATATTAATTAAATGCAAAATTAAATGTTGAACAAGAACGAGAGAGTCCAAGTAATTTATTGTTTGAGTCTAAAATTAAATTCCTTCCTCTGGCTTCACAATTCGCAACTCTTTAATGACTTTGTGTCATGCCTTCTGCTTTTCACCTCTGGCCTTTGTCCAAGCTTCTGCCTACTAAAGCCCCTCTCATTATGTTCACCTACAACCTGCCTTGCCCTGCTCCTTCTATCTTCCAGCTTTCTTCCACCCCCCCCCTCCCGCCACTCACTATGTCTGAAAAGGAGTCCTGACCGAAAATGTCAACTATACATGTTCTCCAGCGATGCTGCTTGACCTGTTGAGTTTCTCCAGTACTTTGTGCGCAGTTCTATCAAGGTCTTCTCCAAAGCCCTCCCAAATTCTTTACTTTCCTCTGGTCCTTCAAATCTTCACCAAGATTCATTTTCATTGTAAAATCACGTATCCAGGTTCTCCAGAGATGTTGCTGACCAGCTGAGATACTCCAGCATTTTGTGTCTTTTTTTGGTAAACCAGCGTCAGCAGCTCCTTGGGTCTTCATTTTGAATTATCTTCATCTCAGCCTCTCTTTTACTTTTGATGAAACTTATATGATTCATCCTTTAAATGCTAAAATAATTTAAGTTGCAGAAATGATATTTTCATGAAAAATGCACTAGCAGTACTCAATCTGAACTTAAAGGCTACTTGACAATGCCACGACTTGGACATTGAAAGATGTACCCCACCACTGTGGTGCAACGGGTAGAGCTGCTTCCCTCTCTCTCCTTTGACCCAAAACATCATCCATTCCTTCTCTCCCGAGTTGCTGCCTGTCCCGCTGAATTATTCTAGCATTTTGTGTCTATCGTTGGCCCTCTGTAAATTGCCCCTTGAGTGTAGGGAGTGGATGAGAAAGTGGGATTACATAGAACCAGCGTGAACAGGTGAGCAATGGTCGCTGTGGACTCAGGGGTTCATAAGGCCTGTTTCCATGCTCTATTTCTAAACTAATCTATGCTCTGATTCGTTGTCTACATTAAAACATTGTACTTGGAACCACTTGCAAAATATTTTTTCCCCCATTTGCAGGATCTGTAATACATTATCTTCTCCATTATCTGTTTACATGTTACCACACTTCCAGATAACCCATGTCAGTAAATGTGGTCTTCTCAAACTGTTTATAATAGCCCATTTACACGGTATACATATGAACCATGAGTAATGTTGCACAGAAATAGATTACACTGAGCGTTTTTTCCCATAATAAAACAAATATCTTTCCTTCCTCTATTAGTTATAAAATATGTTGCAGCACATTCAGAAATTACATCCTACACATCTACACTTATAGAAATAGCAAGACATCTTAATTTAAATCCCTTGGAATGATCAAGATGTGGCTCCCCCCACCCCCGATGAAGATGATGCAATTCCTTCAGTGATTTCCTCAGTGTTTATTCCGATGCCACGGAAGAGAATGAGATTTGTAAATTAACACTAATGTAGAGTACACAATACATTTGGTTTCCCCATGGAGATATTTCTTATACTAAGTATGAGATTTATTTGCTTGATATTTTAAAGGAGATTATTTTTTAAGAACTACATTGCCGCTGTGATATTACCATGAGATGTCTGCATATTGCTACATTCCTGCACTGATGGAAAACACATGTTAAATCAAATGAGAAATAAAATTAAAGGATTAAGTAGTTCTCAATCGCGAAATATTAAGTAAATGCAAAATTAAATGTTGAACAAGAACAAGAAAGCCCAAGTAATTTATTGTTTAACAGTCAAAAATTGAATTTCTAATGGATAAGTAGCTCACACAATATTCATTGATAGAAGTGAGTTCATGCTGGCACGTTGAGAGTTACAAAGTTTTGGCAAAGAAGAGAGTTTTAAACATCTGGAACTCAAGCAGGATCAAAGCTGCCTTTCATTCCTCGGAAACATAATCTACCATTCAGCAACGGACACTTGACAATTCCCAATCGTCTCTACGTCACTGGGCAAACTAAAGCAGGGAACTAATTAATCCACTATATTTTTCAAGTTTTCAAAATGTAGGTCTCCATCTTTATTCAAACGCCTGAAGACTTACTGGAGTATTTTTTTAAAATATACTAGACTAAGTGGGACCCGTTGGGTCCCTGTCACACGGGAGGGCGGGTCCCCGAACGCAATATTCCACCACTCACCCATAGCCCCCAACTGCACAAGCGCAGCTGACGGGTTCCCGTTGTGGCGCCAGAGATCCCCGTTGTGACGCAAGTCACGGCAACCCTCCGCAAGTGCGCCTCGCATCCCTCTTCCTACCTCTACCCTCCTCCATGCCTCCTCATCCCCCAGCACTCCCTCCCTCTCCTGTTCACCCTCCCTCTACTTTCCCCTCACCTCCTCCCCTCCCCCACCTCTCCTTTCCCCTACCCTGTCACTCACTCCCTCCCTCGATAACCCCTCTCCCCTCCCTACCCCCCCTGACGTCATTGTGAGGTTGAAGCTGCTGTGTTTTTTAAAATTGTGTTTTTCCCCCCATGTAAATGAGATCCCATTGTGATGTCATTGTGGGGCGGAACATTGCTGATGGGCAGTTTATGTAAATGAGATCCCATTATGACGTCATACTGTCACTAACTTTCAATGCAGATGGAAGAGATTATTGTCAAAGTGTTTTTTGTAAAGTTTAAAATGTGAATAGCTTATAAAATACACCATCAATATGAATGAAACTTGATACAACACACCAAAGGACAATGGTGAGTTAAGTGGGTCAAAATTGTAGCGCTATCGTGTACTGTTTTGATGTGATTTCAGGATGACACTCATCACAAACACACATAAAACAAACAAGATGAGAGTTTTAGTAAATATACTAGACAAAGTGGGACCCGTTGGGTCCTTCACACGGGAGGCCTGGTTCCCCAACACAATCCGTTCCCCAATGCAATATTCCACCACTCACCCGTTCACCAACACGGGAGGCCTGGTTCCCCAACGCAACCCGTTCCCCAACATAATATTCCACCACTCACTCGTTCCCCCAACGCAACCCGTTCCCCCAATGCAATATTCCAGCACTCACCCATAGCCTCCAACTGCGCAGGGGCTGCTCATTTCCCCTTATTCACCCTCCCTCATTTTAAACTTTAAAAAAAATGCAATTGCACTTGCTTGGGCTGGCAGGACTCTGTCCTGGGATAGCAACGTTGTAGCGAGCAGGCCTACAATCCCATTGTGATGTCATAGGTGTAAGTGCCAGTGCAGAGGGAATACATTTTTCTCAAATTGGGGTTTTGTAAATATAAAAATGTGAATAACTTTTAAAATATAACATCAATCTGAACGAAACCTGTTACAGTACACCACAGGACAATGGTGAATAAGGTGGCGGCATGTAAAGGAGACCACATTGGGAAGACGGAATATAGAGTAGATGAGGTTGGAGGACGTACACATCAGCAGATGCGTTTGGTTACCTTTCACCCCACCTGTCACCGCATCCAACACATCATTCTCCGACATTTCTGCCACTTTCAATATTATCCCACCACCTTCCATCCCTACCCCTTTCCACAGAGACCGCTTCCTCCGCAACTCCTTGGTTCACTCAACCCCTCCCACCCAAACCACCCCTTCCCAGGCACTTTCCCCTGTACCTGCAGTAGATGTAACACCTGTCCCTATACCTCCTCCCTCACATCCATCGAATGAACCAGGTGAGACAGAGGTTCATGTGCACCTCCTCCAATCTCATCTACTACATTTTATGTTCCAAATGGGTAATTAGATGACAGAATACATAGAATCACGTTATTTTGATTAACGCAAGAGCTATAATGGAGAAATATGACTAAAACAATACATTTTTCAAAAAGATGACAGCTTTGAATGTCTGGGAGATTAATGAGATATAAGAATGGAATGGGTACATGGGATCAAGATCACTTGGGGATGACTGGGTTTACATATGATGAGCGCTTGACAGCATTAGGCCTGTACTTGTGGGACTTTAGAAGGATGAGAGCGGCATTGAGCAGCACGGTGGTGCAGCGGTAGAGTTTCTGCCTTACAGCGCCAGAGACCCAGGTTCGATCCTGACTACGGGTGCTTGTCTGTACGGAGTTTGTACGTTCTCCCCGTGACATGCGTGGGTTTTCTCTGGGATCTCCGGTTTCCTTCCACACTCCAAAGGCGTACAGGTTTCAAGGTTAATTGGCTTGGTATAATTGTAAATTGACCGTGGTGTGTGTAGGAGAGTGTAAGTGTGCAGGGATCGTTGGTCGGCCCAGACTCTGTGGGCTGAAGAGCCTGGGTCCATGCTGTATCTCTAAACCAGTGCTTCTTAAACTGGTGAATGGTTCACCCAAGGGCGAATGAAATTATTTTGGGGTGAATGAAACTAGAGGGGTGAATGAAGGGTGAATGACTTAATTCATTCAGATATTTATATATTTTTTTCTATACTGAAAAAAGGCATTGACAATAAAGTGGTTAGTAAGCTCTTATTGGTTTTAATGGCAATGGAGCTGGAAATTTGATATTTTTTTCTCTCTACTTATGGTTTTCTAATTTCAAAGTAGCAGGATATTTCCCAAATTTACTGCAATATAACCTTTTAGGGAAGACCAGACGAGCTAGTGGGATCATAAATTTATAAATGGCAACACTGGAGGATGGCCGTAGGCAACTGTTGAATTGTAACTTTACTTTGTGTTGCTAATTTATATACTCCATGGTTTTTTTAGCTAGTTTTCCAAGAAAAAACTGCAGTAATCAAAGCCCGAAAGGGTAGGATGGGGCTGAAGCCCAGTGTTTAGACGTTGGAATGTTTTTTTTTAAATCATTCTAATAGAATGATTTTCCAACTCCGGTGGTAATGAAACTTTTTTTTTCACACTGTTTTCTTTACATATTTTTAGGATGTTTAAAAGATTGAATAAAATAAACACTTAAGAAATAAGTTAATTTATGCTTTTTGCTCATGTGACAAATTTAATTATATATATATATATATATATATGTAATTATACACAAGGGAGAATAAGATGAAAATTACCGAAAAACATAAGAAAATTTAGTCGAGGGTGAATGAAATTTTGTGATAAAGGCTCAAGGGTGAATGACACTAAAATAGTTTAAGAAGCACTGCTCTAAACTACACTAAAAATTGAGGGTGGATCTCACTGAAACTTACCGAATAGTGAAAGGTCTGGATAGAGTGGATGTGGAGCACATATTTCCACTAGTAGGAGAGTTTAGAACCAGATGGCATAGCCTCAGAATAAAAGGATGTACCTTTAGAAAGAAGATGAGGAGGAATTTCTTTAGTCAGAGGGTGGTAAATCTGTGGAATTCATTGCCACAGAGGGCTGTGGAGGCCAAGTCATTTTCAGGCAAGATTGACAGATACTTGACTGGTAAGAAGGGCATCAAGGGTATGGGGAGAAGGCAGGAGAATGGGTGTTGAGAGGGAAAGATATATCAGCCATTATTGAATGGCGGAGTTGACTTGATGGGCCGAATGGCCTACCTATTCTCCTATGACTTATGAACTTGCATGGAGAATAAGTACCAACAATGACCAGTAAGTATTCAACAGAATTAAAAATCAAAGAGAACGGCCAGATGCTGGAAATCTACAATAACATAATGCTGAAAATACTTAGCAATTCAGACCTCATCTGTGGGAAGTGAAACAGAGTTAGTGTTGCTGCTTGGAGATCTTTCATCAGAATTCTGGAGTTCGACAAAGAGGCTTTGGCCTTAACTATTAACACTGTTTTTCTTTTACAGAAATGGCCTGACCTGCTAATTATTTCCAGATTTTTGGTTTCAATATTCAGCTGAACTGGGAGAAACAGTAAAATAAAACTGCCCTTAAAAGTGGTACAGTTAGTAGTGCTAGACAAGAACACAACAGCTTACAACAAAATCATTTAGGACATCTGTTAATCTAAAACATAACAAGATTCCAATATCCTTTGCTGAAAATGTTTTCAATAAGTTTCCATATAATACAATGTGGCGTGCTGTTTAACAAGTAAGTTCCAGTAACATGTAAACTGAACATTTATGAATCCATTGAACAGTGTGCTACCAAATTGAATCCAAATTTATGTTCGGGTCTGCCTCTTTTTCTGTTCTGTTTTGATCTGGGCAAACTAAAGCTAAAAAATGCCCAGGCTGTAGAAAGGAGAGAAAATAGCCATCAGCAGAAAGGTAATTCAAACTTCTACATAAATGAAAATGCCAAATGACATCTTAACTGTCGTAATTTGCATTACTTCATCACATATAGTTTTTAGTTTTGGTTTTAGAGATACAGTGTGGAAACAGGCCCTTCGGCCCACCAAGTCCACGCCGATCACCAAGTCCACGCCGATCAACAATCCCCCCCTCCCCCATCCCCGTACATTTGTTATATCGTACACTCGAGGGGCAATTTACAGAAGCCAATTAACCTACAAACCCGCACGTATCTGGAATGTGGGAGGAAACCGGGGCACCCGGAGAAAACCCATGCAGTCAGAGGAGAATGCGCAAACTCCGTAGAGATAGCACCCATAGTCAGCATCGATCCCGGGTCTCTGGCGCTGTAAGGCAGCAACTCTACCGCTGCGCCATTGTGCAGTCACCTTGCTAAGAATTATCTTATGGGAGTTCATTTCTGATGGTTTGTTTCCACAAAGATTGTTTCTTAATGAGTTTGAGATGTATATTTAAAAGCATAAACACATCATGAGACACTGGTGTTATTCAAATACCAGAAAGTTAGCATTTGAAATCCCAGACACATTAACGCATGTACTACTTCTTGCGTCCTTTTACCTACATAATCTACGCACACTGGAACATACCTGGTCATTTCTTCAAATGAGTTGCTTCAGATAGCAATTTTATTATGCGTTGCTTCCAGTGCCACGGTATACTTGGTCTACCTTTTGGTGAAGAAGCTAAGGTTTAAAAAATAAATCTCTCACAATTTTTTCATGACATTGTTATTCACAATGTGTTATACAGCAGTATTGCACAACCAGCGATTTTTGTTGTAGACTCCAGAGATCAGCCCTATGCATGTGGCATCGGAACCTGCAGGCAGGTGGTGGGCCAGTTAATGCACGCTTCAACCCATTAACTCTCAAACTGAAGATAGACACAAAATGCTGGAGTAACTCAGTGGGTCAGGCAGCATCTATGAAGAAAAGGAATAGGTGATGTTTCGGGTCGGAACCCTTCTTCGGACTGAGGCAGCCTGAAGAACTGTTCCGACCCGAAATGTCACCTATTCCTTTTTCTAAAATCTAAAGGGCATAACACTTACTGCAATCAGTTTCTGATAATCTTGCAAAACCAGCTGCTGCCATCTTTTGGGAAAGTCTGGACCCTCTCCTAAAGAGAAAAGAAACTTGTTACAAAACAAAGAGTAACTAAATTACAGGAAATGAACATACACTGAAAGCAGCTGGGCTAATCAGTTTAGTTTAGTTTAGTACCGAGGTACAGTGAAAAGCTTTTTTGTTGCGTGCTGTCCAGTTTGCGGAAAGACTATACATGATTACAATCAAGCTGTTCACAGTGTACCGATACAGGATAAAGGGAATAACTAAATTATGTAGCGCTGCATAAAGTGGAGAGGCCAATCCCACGGATGCTGGCAATTCTTTCACATTACCAACAGCAAAAATGAACCAATAAATTCACTACTGATTCACACCAGCAGTTGAGGTATGTTATTTGTGTAGAAAGGAACTTCTGATGCTTGTTTATACCGAAGATAGACACAAAGTGGAGTAACTCAGCAGGTCAGACAGCATCTCTGGAGATAAAGGGTGGGTGACATTTTCGGTCGGGACCCTTCTTCAGACTCTCAGAAGTCTACTACAGTCTTCTACAGCCCGAAGAAGGGACACGACCTGAAACGTCACCCATCCTTTTTCTCCAGAGATGTGCCTGACTCACTGAGTTACCAAAACACTTTGTGTCTATCAAGGTACAATACTTATTCCAGTTCCCTTGTACAGTATACTACTTATGGTGAGTCAGGGATATACCGAAAATTCAAGTCCCTGGCTAATTTAGTATTACCAGGGACACTAACTTACCAAGTCTGGGACAGTCACAATACATGGGAGTAGAGACCCCAGCATCTGCAATACTAAGATGACCATGACTACATGTTGCAGTTATTTTATGGTTAAAGTGGTGTGGGAGACTGCAACCTTCACGTGGTCCGCCCTGTTTCAACGAATGCAATCAACCTGCCGTGCACAATCAAATAAGATCAAATACAACAAGTTGTCCCACAACTTTAGGCTGTGCACGCCATACGCAAGAAGAATGGTTAAAGTGCACATTGTCAGATTTTAATAAAGGGTATTTGTATACATTTTGGTTTCACCATGTAGAAATTGTAGCAATGCCTATACATAGTCTCCCCATTTCAGGACACCATAATGTTTGGGACACTGATATGTCATCTAAATGAAAGTAGTCATATTTAGTATTTTGTTGCATATCCTTTGCATGCAATGACTGCTTGAAGTCTATGATTCATGAACATTTTGGTTTCACCATGTAGAAATTGCAGCAATGCCTATACATAGTCTCCCCATTTCAGGACACCATAATGTTTGGGACACTGATATGTCATCTAAATGAAAGTAGTCATATTTAGTATTTTGTTGCATATCCTTTGCATGCAATGACTGCTTGAAGTCTATGATTCATGAACATCACCAGTGTCTTCTCTGGTGATGCTCTGCCAGGCCTGTATTGCAGCCATTTTTAGCTTATGCTTGTTTTGGGGGCTGGTCCCCTTCAGTTTTCTCTTCAGCATATAAAAGGCATGCTCAATTGGGTTCAGATCGGGTGATTGACTTGGCCACTCAGGAATTGACCATTTTTTAGGTTTGAAAAACTCCTTTGTTGCTTTAGCAGTATGTTTGGGATCATTGTCTTGCTGTAGAATATACTGCCGGACAATGTGTTTTGAGGCATTTGTTTGAACTTGAGCAGATAGGATGTGTCTATACACTTCAGAATTCATTATGCTACTACCATCAGCAGTTGTATCATCAATGAAGATAAATGAGCCAGTACCTTCAGCAGTCATACATGCCCAGGCCATAACACCCCCACCACCGTGTTTCACAGATGAGGTGGTATGTTTTGGATCTTGGGCAGTTCCTCTCTCCTCCATACTTTGCTCTTGCCATCACACTGATATAAGTTAATCTTTGTCTCATCTGTCCACAAGACCATTTTCCAGAACTGTGGTTGCTCTTTTAAGTACTTCTTGGCAAACTGTAACCTGGCCATCCTATTTTTGCGGCTAACCAGTGGTTTGCATCTTGCAGTGTAGCCTCTGTATTTCTGTTCATGAAGTCTTCTGAGTGGTCATTGACAAATCCACACCTGACTCCTGAACAGTATTTCTGATCTATCGGACAGGTGTTTGGGGATTTGTCTTCATTGTAGAGAGAATTCTTCTGTCATCAGCTGTGGAGGTCTTCCTTGTCCTGCCAGTCCCTTTGCGATTAGTAAGCTCACCAGTGCTCCCTTTCTTCTTAATGATGTTCCAAACAGTTGATTTTGATAAGCCTCAGGTTTGGCTGATGTCTCTAACAGTTTTATTCTTGTTTTTCAGTCTCATAATGGCTTCTTTGACTTTCATTGGCACAACTTTCTTGGTCCTCATGTTGATAAATAGCAATAAAAGTTTCCAAAGATGATGGAAAGACTGGAGGAAAGACTAGGTGCTGAGAGCTCTCTTATACCTGCATTAAGGAGGCATTTAAACACACCTGAGCAATTACAAACACCTGTGAAGCCATTTGTCTCAAACATTACAGTGCCCTGAAATGGGGGGACTATGTATAAAAACAGCTGTAATTTCTTCATGGTGAAACCAAAATGTATAAAAATGGCCTTTAATAAAATCTGACAAAGTGCACTTTAACCACATGTGATTTTTTTCTATTACAAATCTCAAATTGTGGAGTACAGAGGCAAATAAATAAATGAAGGGTCTTTGTCCCAAACAATATGGAGGGCACTGTATGTGCAGGCAGATAAAGATTGGTCTTGACCTTGTGTTCAGCACAGACATTGTGGGCCAAAGAGTCTCTTCTTGTGCTTACTTTTCAATGCTGTATATAATTCATGGATACATATATTTTTTAAGGCAGAGCTGCTCTCTTCACCCAAATATTTACCCAAATAATGTATAGAGACAAAAAATGACTATCAAAATGAAATTCAATACAAATGTTTATATTATAGTACGGGCGGCACAGTGGCACCGCTGGTAGCGTTGCCACCTCACAGCGCCGAAGACCCGTGTAAAATCCTGATCTCAGATGTGGTCTATGTGAAGCTTGCTAATTCTCCCTGTGACCACATGGGTTTCCACAGGATGCTCCTGTTTCTTCCTACATCCCAAAGACGTGCGGGTGTGTAAGTTAATTGGTCTCTGTTAATTGCTCTTAATGTGTAGGAAGTGGATGCGAAAGTGAGATAATATAGAATTAGTGTGAACGAGGGATCGATGGTTAGCATGGACTCGGTGGGTCGAAGGGCCAGTTTCGATACTGTTCCACCGCATAAGCGATAGGAGCAAAATTAGGCCATTCTGCCCATCAAGTCTACCCCGCCATTCAATCATGGCTGATCTACCTTTCCCTCTCAACCCCATTATCCTGCCTTCTCCCCATAACCCCGAACACCCATACTGATCAAGAATCTATCGATCTCTGCCTTAAATGTATCCATTGACTTGGCCTCCTCAGCCTTCTGTCAATTCAAATCTTTCAATCAATTCAAAAACAAACTATTAGTGTCTATTTTATTAAAAGTGATGCATCAATCAAAAGAATATTGTTATACCCTATATTGAATACACATTTTAAACTAACTATCTTGTGATTTTGTTTTAAATAAGAACATTGCAGTTGAACAAAGGGACAGGGATGGATGAGCCTACCTCATGATGCCTATTTTCCCCCTTTCACTGAAGAGCACCACTGTCACAACGTTCAGCTTTTGGTAAAGTCTTGCGAAGAACGTTTTGTTTTTCACTAACTTCTTGAACCATCTGATGTCTGATCTGCACCAGACGGCACCATGTAATGGAGAAACCTGCAGACAATCATCGGAAAATATCTTATAGAAGATAGACATAAAATGCTGGAGTAACTCAGCGTGACAGGCAGCATCTCTGGAGAGAAGGAATGGGTGAAGTTTTAGGTCGGGACCCTTCTTCAAACTGGTTCGGGATAAGAGGAAACGAGAGATATAGATGATGATGTAGAGAGATAAAAGCCAATGAATGAAAGATATGCAAAAAAGTAACAGGTATCTTTATCTTTATTATGCAGCATTCCCAACCAGCCTGTAACCACAGCAATATATCACATGCTCTTTAAAAACTATATTTCTGGAATGCAATGAGAGCAAATCAGACTGAATTTTACTGATCAAATTCAATCTGATTTTCTTAATATAATAATATATTGATATTTGTGAAAATATATCCAATTATTGTGATTATATTCAGATAATTACCAGATAATCAGAATTATCTGATTCAGATCATCTGATCTTTAGTGTTTCGAGTTCAGTGATACAATGTGGAAACAGGCCCTTTGGCCCACGAATCCGCGCCAACCAGTGCTTACCCCGTACTCAAATTCTATACTATACAGTATAGTTTTTTAAATTTTCTATACTATACTATACAGTATATACTATACTATACAGTATACGAATTCTATACTATACAGTATACTTTAAAAAAAAAATTCTATGGATGTACGGAAACCTAATTATTTCTTCTATGTAAAGCACTTTGGTTTCAACGTGAGTTGATTTAAACGTGCTATATAAATAAAATTTACTATTTACTTTACTTATACACTAGGGACAATTTACAGAGACCAATTAACCTGCTTGTCTTTGGAATGTGGGGGGAAACCGTCTGTTCAATGCAGACTTTTTCCACACAAAAGGTGCTGGGTGTACGAAACAAGCTGCCAGATGAGGTAGTTGAGGCAGGGACTATCCCAACGTTTAAGAAACAGTTAGACAGATACATGGATAGGACAGGTTTGGAGAGACATGGGCCAAATGCGGGCAGGTGGGACTAGTGTAACTGGGACATGTTGGCCAGTGTGGGCAAGTTGGGCCAAAGGACCTGTTTCCACGCTGTATACTCTATGAGTTAATTTATAAATATTAGAATTATAGAGAGTTCATGCAGTATTATTTTATTTCTTTGCTATGCCCACAAATATAAAAGCTAGGAATTATTAAAATAATTCTCAAAAAAATGTGGGTTGTTTATTTTGATAACATGAAAAGTGAAAACAATATCGCATGAGTTTTTAATGACAATCCTGTAGTTTACTTATACAAGCATTATTCCAGATTACTTAATTAACTAAAGTTAATTTCCTCAAATTGTGATGGAATTTGACTTCATTTTTATAAATCACTGATGTTGGCTTCTGGATCATGAGATTATTGAAATGTAATCCATTAGACCACTGAAACTTAATGACACTGTTAACACGCTCAAATTCAACCAAATTAATTTCCACCAAATATTTTCATACTTACATTTTCTAAAGAAACACGCAAAGCTTGCTGAGGAAGGGCATAAAACGTTGCCGGTAAATTTTTTAAATGACTGACTGAAAGTGAAGCAGAGAATCCATAATCTATGCATAATATTTCCACTAAAACGTGCTGATGGCTATCTGCAAAAAATTAAAATTAAAATTAACAATTTTAATCTTCCACGCAAGTTTGTGCTCCAACAAATGAATTAGTTTAGTTTAGAGATAGAGTGCAGAAACAGGCCCTTCAGCCCACCAAGTCCGTGCCGACCAGCGATCCCCATACACTAGCACTAATCTACACACCAGTGATAATTTTACAATTTTACCAAAGCCAATTAACCTACAAACCTGTACATCTTTGGAACATGGGAGGAAACCCGAGCACCCAGAGAAAACCCACGTGGTCACAGGGAGAACGTACAAACTCCGTACAGTCAGCAACCATAGTCAGGATCGAACCCGGGTCTCTAGCGCTGTGAGACAGCAACTCTGCTGCTGCTCCTCCGTGTTCTAATGTTTCAAACTATAATAATTCTCCCCCCAAATTATTCAATATTGAAAACTTCCATATGAGTTTCACAAAAAATTTATGGATTGCTGCAAACATAACAAATAATATAAACATTGAAAGGGTAAAGAAAATAATAGCCTATTTGATATTTTCTACAAAGCTGGGGCTGAAAGATTGAGAAAATGAATATGTTTATGACAGCAATTAATACGTTTTTATATATACAATAGTTTGGGAACAGGTCTGCCCAGACGACAAGAAATTGCAGAGTTGTAGATGTAGCCTGATCCATCACACAGACCACACTTCCCAGCATTGACTCCATCTACACTTCACGCTGCCTGGGAAAAGCATAATCAAAGACTTGTCTCACCCCGTTCATTCCTCCTTCTCACTGCTCCCATCTGGCAGAAGGTACAGAAGCTTGAAGCGCGTTGTGCCAGACTGAGGAACAGCTTCTTCTCCTCCGTAATCGGGCTTCTGAACAGCCATTTTATAAACTAGGGTATTGATCAATTCACCTCTACCCCATTAAGGATGTTGGACTTTGTCTAGGGAACTGATGCGCTACAATGCTGAAAACTATATTCTGAACTCTGTATCTTCCCTTTTACTCTATCTATTGTACTTAAGTTTTGAACGAATTGGTATATCTGATCCGTTTGGATAGCTTGCTAAACAAAGCTTTTAACTTCGGTACATGTGACAATAATAAACCTAAACCTGTCAAGCGATGTGGGTTAGTGCAGAAAAGTGGCACTAAGATATTCGATCATCTGTGATCTTGGTGACTGACAAAGCAGACAAGAAGGGCCAAATAGCTTACTCCTGCTTTTATTTCCCCCACTATAACCACATAGTCCATTAGCAGTCATTGTCTAAATCGCTTGCATGAAGAATTGGCTCTGGGGCCATCTAAGTATGATTTGAATTACGTGATTTAAAAATCTATGTGATATCACAGCATTTGCACACTTTTCCCTTGTGTAATTCCATTTACAGTCTGTATTTATCATACACTTTCTAGCCAGCTTTGAATAAACTGTGCCCATACCAGTTGTGACAGTTTCTTCAGGTGCCACAACGTTGATCACATAAGCTCTGTACCACTGTTTGTTTTCGGGGAGCCAGGCACAGACATAGGAACGTATCACAGGGATGCAGCACATTGTGGCAGAGTTCTGTGAACACTCAACACTGTAAAATCAAGGTAATCAATGTTAATTCTAACTCATCTGACACCTGGGATTGTGTTGCAATTGGGATTATTGAATTCTACTCGGGCATTCGTCAACCCCAAGATAATGAAAAATCCAGTGCTAATTTCTGTTTTAGAGTGGGTAATTCACTCTGGAAAAACAATATACACATCCCATTTGATTTTCATAAATTCATGTGATAGGTGCAGAATTAGGCCATTCGGCCCATCAAGTCTACTCTGCCATTCAATCATGGCTGATCTATCTCTCTCTCCTAACCCCATTCTCCCGCCTTCTCCCCATAACCCCTGACACCCGTTCTAATCAAGAATCTATCTATCTCTGGCATAAATCTCCATTGACTTGGCCTCCACAGCCATCTGTAGCAATGAATTCCACAAATTCACCGCCCTCTTAAGAAACACATTTATTGTAGGAATTGTGTTCTATTTGAAAGCTTCTATCTATACTGAAAACATACCTAATTTGTCTTAGAAATATAGAAAATACAGCACTGAAACTGGTTGTTATTGCCCATCTCATCCATGCTAAGCCTGATGCCTATTTACACTAATCTCATTTGCCTGTATTAGGCCCATATGCTCTACTCTCATCCCATTAAAGACCTGGCATCTCTGTAAATGAAAAGAACAATTCATATTATCATATAATCTGTTTGTGAGCACTGGACAGAGAAAGGTTAAAGGGTCCCTCATCATAATTCTCTGAGGAAGCAGATGGAAGTGTGGCGATATCCACAAAGTGTGTAAAATGAGTGACCAATGGTTTCATGGTTCTTTATTATCACGTGTACCAAGGTAGAAAGAAACTTTTTTTTCGCATACAATCAGTAAGATTATTGCCACACAAAAAGGCAGTTGAAGGAAGGGTCTCGACTCAAAATGTCACCTGTTCGTTCCTTTTCTCCAGAAATGCTGCCCGACCCGCCGAGTTACTCCAGCTTTCTGTGTCTATCCTAATTAGAATCCTCGATTGAGTACAGAATGTACAGATACAGCCCATTCAGTCGATATGGAAGAGTCAGCAGGTTTTTGGTGCCATTTTACAGTCCATTTTATCGTGGTAGTGTAGCAAGAGAAAGAACAGGATTTTGGAATTTAAATGGAAATTCACAAGAGAAGGGTTGTAGTAGGAGGGAAATAACAATAGAAAGGGAATAGCTTGTGAGAAAGTTAGCAGATAGGGAGGACATTGCACAGCGCAACCGACAGGGGAGGGTTGGGAAAAGCTGCACAGGGGATTATATTCCAACCGAATATTACCTGTGGCCTTTGGTGGCTCATTTCAAACACAGCCATTCGGCCACCTATCTCTTCACTCATGACAAATATAACAACAGTAGTGGACAGAGAGAAACAGAAGACTAAAGATAGCTAAGGTATTAAAGCCTTTTCCTTATTACAAATTACATTTCCAATTTAGACTCAAGAAACTGCAGATGCTGGCTTCTGAAGAAGTGTCCCGACCCGAAACATCACCTATCCATGTTCTTCGGAGAAGCTGCCTGATCTGCTGAGTTACTCCAGCACATTGGGGTGTCCTTTTTCTACATTTATAGATTACTTATTGCATAAACACGCAGTATTATAATTAAAAACTAAAGATAACCATAAATGGCGTTGAGCCTCTTGAGTCATAGTGTAGAAACAGGCCCTTCGACCCAACTTGCCCACACCGGCCAACATGTCCCAGCTACACTGGTCCCACCTGCCTGCGTTTGGTCCATATCCCTCCAAATCTGTCCTATCCATGTACCTTGTCCAACTGTTTCTTAAACATTGGGATAGTCCCAGCCTCAACCTCCTCTGGCAGCTTATTCCACACAGCCACCACCCTTTGTGTGAAAAAGTCACTCCTCAGATTCCTAATAAATCTTTCCCCCTCATCTTAAACCTATGTCCTCTGGTCCTCGATTCACATACTCTACTTGGAAAATGTTTTTTTATATAAAACTGATAAAACAAAGTTGAATGGGAATTTTTATTTTAAGATTTTCGTTTTCAAAATGCAGACACTGCACTCAGAGTACTGAGTCACATTTGTGATGCACTGTGAGTGGGATAGTCTTGGAGAAGACAATAACTGCAAAGTAAAAATGCTGCGCTAATGGGGGGTACTAGTATTCCTGCCATTACCAATTTTAATTTTTTTTTTATTTATTAGAAGTACATTACATTACAACCAATTACACTAGTACCCATCACATATATCTTATTACAATTAATGTACTGTTTATTTTCTACACTAATAAAGGGGAAGGATAAGATTGAGAGAAAGAAGAAAGTGAAGGAAAAAAGTGAAGGTGTAAAAAACGTGACAACAAAAAAAACAAAAACAAAAGACAAAGACCCTATAAGAAAGAAATTAAACACAAAAGGAAAGAGTTAAGAAATATACCCTAAAAAAGAAGAAAAAAGAGAAAGAGGGAAAAGAGAAAAAAATATAAAAATATATATACTTTTATGTAAGCATCACGCAAATGGGACATACCAACTCTCCGGTTTCATCCCCCCTTACCTGACCTCGTTTTTTTTTTTTATTTAGTAGTATTGCACCCTATACTTGTAATAATTCTATAAATGCAGACCACGTCAGGTGGAAGTGATCTGGTTTACCTGCCAGGAGGAGTCTTATCTCTTCTAGTAGGTATGTAACAATACTTACCTTCACCGGCGCTGTAATTCTGCCACTGGCCGTGTGCGCGATTTTGATGCCTTTAAGGGGGGGGCGGGGTTAAAACGCGGGTTTCTCCTACCTTGTCTTGTATTATATTTCGTTGGAGTACAAGCATTTGCTGAAAAATCGTTCCTAGGGGCGTTTTGTGTATTTTTTACTTTTATTAAATCGACAATGTCAGCGCTGGAGTAATTTTAAAAGCAGCTCCTAAAGCCGTCAACGCCGACAACGGGGACGGATTTCACGTACGGGACAGGTAAACAAAAGTGGTTTATTTTAATGTATAAAAGTGCTTCTTAAGAAGCCTTTAATTCACATCTTTTCATGCGAAACGGTGATTTTATTCCCCGAACTAACAGCAGTATTTTTCATGCCGATATGGGGTTAAATTCACCGCAAATGAACGTTCCAAAAGATCGCGTTCCAGAAAACCTCATTTGCAAGATGATATAAATGCCTATTAATTTACAGGTATTAAACATTCAATTCCTTCCATTTGGCCTGTAAATCGATGACAATGAGATTTTAAAATTACGTTATATTGTGAATTCTTGTGTGAATGTTATTTGGACACTTAGGCTATTTAAAAATGTTAATCTATTCTTAAGAAATTGATAGATGTTTAGATCTAGTAATTGAATTTTGTAATTAGCTACAATTAGGTAACTAACTAATTATATGCTTTAATTTCATGTCTTCTAAGTAAGATTGTTTCATATTTGTTTCAGAATGCTTCAATCTATAATAACTGAAAATTTCTTTCTTTAAGAAAGTTATGGGCTTTTGACTGTCCTCGATCACAGCTTTTGAGTTAAGTCAATGGAAAAGCAATAGGGAACAAGATGCTAATTTCCGAGTATGAAAATGGCCATAACTTTTTTAATACTGAAGATATGAAAGTGAATTAGGTGTCAAATTAAACTTCTTTTTATGCTTTATCTGATGGGATAAATTGCAGACTTTATTTTTTAAATCTCAAAATTTTGTAACATTGCTACTTCTAGGTGTAATGTTTCGAACATATTTGAAATCCACATGTTTATAGTTGGTATTGGAGCGTTTTTCCAGAATTTTAGGATTAACTTTTTTCCAGTTATTAACCCATAGTCTATTAATTTCTTTTGGAACACATTTATTTCTGGACTATCTTCCGTTGTTCCGAAGATAACCCATTCTGCTTTGGGTATCAGTTTAATTTTAAATAATTTTGTAAAGATTTCAAAAATTTAAATCCAAAATTTTTGAATTTTTGTACAGAAAACAAATGAGTGCGCTATAGTAGCTTCTTGAGATTGACATTTATCACAAATTGATGATACATTTGGGAAAATTTTATTGATTTTAGTTTTAGAATAATATAATCTATGTAAAATTTTAAATTGTATTAAAGTGTGTCTTACATTAATCGAACATTTATGCACGTTTAATAAATATTCATTCCACCTTTCCTTTGAAATTTTAATAGCTAATTCTTGTTCCCAGTCTCTTCTAATACCTTCCGTAGATGGTATTTCTACATTTAAAATAATATTATACAAATATGATATTAAGTTTGCTGATTCAGCTTTTATCTGCATTGCTTCATCCAATACATCTGTTGAGGTATTATGATGATCTTTTGTATATTTTTTCAAATAGTCACATATTTGAAAATATTTAAAATATTGATTATTTCCGAGTTTATATTTTATTTGTAATTGTTGGAATGATAGTAATTTTCCAGTTTCGTACAAGTCACCGAACGTTTTAATTCCTAGTCTATCCCATTGTATGAAAGATTTGTCTGTAATAGAGGGATTAAATGAAGGGTTATTAATTATTGGAGATAAAAGCGATAAATTTCTTAATTTTAAATTTTGTTTTATTTGTTTTGTAATGTACAGTAATATATCATCCGAGTATAAAGATATTTTATTATTTGAATATTTAGTATTATACCCATGGATATCTGGGTGTGTTCTAATTTTTTCTGCTAACGGTTCAATTAGGAGAGCAAACAACTGTGGTGATAATGAGCATCCTTGTCTATTTCCCCTTGATAGTTGAAATTTCGAGGATAATATGTTATTAGTTAATATTCTAGCTGTAGGTTTATTATATAATAGTTTAATCCATAAAATAAAATTCTCTCCCAGTTGGAATTTTTGTAATACTTTATCCAAATAATTCCATTCTACTTGGTCAAATGCTTTTTCAGCGTCCAACGAAATGATTGATAATTCTTGTTCTTCAGATTTATGTGAATGCATTATATTGAGTAGATGTCTCATATTATTAGATGAGTATCTTTTAGGGATAAACCCAGTCTGGTCTGGGTTTATTAGTTTGCTAATATACTTACTTAATCTTCTAGCTAGTGTTTTCACTAATATTTTTTGATCTGTGTTTAACAATGCTATAGCTCTATATGAACGCGGTTCTTCTATATCTTTGTCTTTTTTAAGTATTAGTGTGATCGTTGATTCAGCTAGTGTATCAGGTAATATTTGTTTTTTAAAAGCATATTGGTACATTTTTTGTAATCGTGGTATAATTTTGTCGTAGAAGCTTTTATAAAATTCATTAGTAAATCCTTCCGGACCTGGTGTTTTTCCATTCTTTAATGAGTTTATTGTATCCTCTAATTCCTTAATTGAGATTTGTGCTCCCAATTCCTCTTGTTCCTTCAACTCCAACTTTGGAAGATTATAATTATCCAAAAACTCTGTAATTTTATAGGAGTCAGTTGTCGTTTTAGATGTACACAAATTCTCATAAAATTGCGCAAATCTTTTATTAACATCCTTTGGTATGGTTAATAATTCCCCTCTATCTGATTTAATCTTTGGGATCGTATGTTCTTTTTCTCGTTTTTTTAGCTGGCGAGCCAAACGTTTATGCGGTTTATCCCCAAATTCAAAGTGCTCTTGTTTTGTAATTTGAAAAAGTCTTATAAGTTTGGCTGATAATAGTTTATTTAATTTAAATTTCAAAATTATTATTTTATTATGTTTATTTATTGATGGATCTTTAGCATTATCTATATCCATTTGTCTAATAAGTTCCTCTAACTGTCTTTGTTCATTCTTATTCTTTTTATTTTGAAAAGCTTGATATGAAATTATAATACCTCTAATGTATGCTTTAAAAGATTCCCATAATACAGTAGGCGATATATCTGGAGTGTCATTTATTTCAAAAAAGGCGTCCATTTGTTCTTTTAAATATATACTCGCTTGTGGATCTTTTAGGATGTGAGAATTAAATCTCCAAAACGGTTTATTCTTAGACATTCCTTCCAGTTTTAAAAAGATAGTTAGTGGTGAATGGTCTGAAATCAAATTTGTATGGTATGTTGGGTTAAAAGTATGAGGGATTAATTTTGTGTCCACCAGGAAATAATCTATACGTGAGTATGTTTTGTATACCATTGAATAAAACGAGTATTCCCTGCCAGTTGGATTAACAATTCTCCAAACATCTGCTATATTAGTATTGTTTATATAAGTATTTAAAAGTTCACTGGTTTTAGATTTCGTATTCCCTCTCTGTTTTTGGCTTGATTTATCTAAATACGGATCTAAAACACAGTTAAAGTCTCCTCCTATTATAACATTTTGATAATTAAACTCTGCGATTATGTTCAGAATTTTATTGAAAAAATGAGGGTTGTCAAAGTTAGGCGCGTATATATTTACCAAGGTAATTGGAGTATCATGAATTTCTCCATTAACTATTAAGTATCTCCCTTCAATGTCTGTTATAGTATTCTTTGCTTTGAATGGTATACCTTTTCTTATAATGATTGACGTACCTCTAGATTTCGAAGTAAATGAAGAATGGTATGTTTGACCTATCCATTTCGCCCTCAACCTAGGTTGATCATGAGATTTTAGATGAGTTTCTTGTAAGAAGATAATGTCAGAATTGTAGTTTCAGCTGAGCTAGTATCTTAGCCCTTTTAATAGGTTCGTTAATACCTCTTATATTCCAACTACAGAATGAGACTCCTCCTAGGTTCTTTTGTTTAGCATCTTGCATTTTGAATAATTATAGTACCTTTAAATCTTGTGGTGCGTCCATATCCTAGGTCTTTGGGTATTGGGGGAACCTTTGAATTTCTACGTTTTGTTGGCATATCCCTTTTACGCTTATCTCTAAACACAAAACACAAACATGTGAATTTATGTGATAATAATTTTTATTTTTTTAAAGTGAAAATACAGTGTCTAAAATAGTTGACACTGTAACAAGTGGCCCACCTGTAGGTGGGAGAAAACCTTGTTTCGACTTCCATTGTTGGTGTTAAACAAATAACTCCGCTCTCTTGATTAATCATAACATATTAGAACGGGGCCTCACATTCAGATATATAATACAATTTTACCCTATATATTTCATTATAACATATCATATATATATCACAATTTTAGCTACTAATTATTAAACAAATGATTTTAGCTTCAGTAATAGTCAACTGTTGGTTGAAGGGGTTAACGAGACGCGCCCCTGGACCTAAGCCAGGTGCTCGTTTCTCATCCCCTCCTCCCAATAGATAAGGTTTGAATTTAGTAAAAATTCATATTAGTTTTGTTAGTGTCCGTAGCTATTCTAATCTAACATAGATAACTTGTTAAATTATTAGGTTGTTAATAGGATCAAATCTTACAATTGGATTTAATATTGTAGTCTATTAAAGAAATAATGCTTCTGGTATATTCCATAGTTCAGCTGTTTACTCGTTTTGAACAAAGAGTGTCCTTGATTCAAAATTCCATAGATAACAGTCTAGCCATCTTAAACAAAACACTGCTTGGAATGGTTCTAATCTGCCAAACCTCCATGAACCGTGGAATTCGAGTTTTTTAGAATTAATTCATACTATTAATTTCTATTTTTCAACGATGCTCTGGGCATATTTGTACGCTTCCTCAGGTTTTACAAATGACTTTTCAGAACCATTAAAAGAAATACGCATTTTGGCTGGATGAGAAACACCGTATCTGACACCTTGTTTCCCTCTTAAAAGCTCTTTAGCCTTCCCGAATTGATTTCTCTTTTGCACAATTTCATACGGTTAGTCCCTGAATATTTTGATAATGTCATTGTCCATCCGTAGTTGCACTCCGTATTTGATTTTGCTCATGACATCTTCCAGTTCTGAAATGTCCCGAAATTTCACAATAATATGTCGTGGGTGGGTTTTTCCAGCTTCAGATCTCTGTTTAAATCTTGGAACACGATGAGCCACTTCAATTTTCGGTTCTTTGGAAAGATTACGCAAATGTTTAAGTAAGCCCATGGCAAACTCACGAACGTCCTTTCCTTCGGTTCCCTCTGAGACTCCAAGAATTCTCAAATTCTGGCGTCTAGAGCGAGCTTCCAGGTCCAGGCATTTGTCTGAGACTTTCCCCAGTTGAGTCACCATCTGTACTGAAGTTTGCTCATATTCTTGCTTCCGTTGATCATGTTCTTGCCTCATTTTCACCATGTCTTCAACCACTCGAGCCATATTTTTCTCCAATTCCGTAATTGTGAGCATACTTGCAGCTACTGTTTCAAGCACAGTCGTGAACCTGTCCGTAGTAATTTTATCCATCTTATCCATTCTCCCCGATAGTCCATCTTTCACATCATCAATTTGTTTATTTATAGTGTCAAGTGAATCAATCACCTTCTGATTACCAGCATCAATAGCCTTCTGATTACCAGGATTCGAATGCTTCAACATCTTTTCGATATTTTCTATCATTTTTCCCCATCAGAGTTTTATTTTCATCCAAAATTTCATCTTTCATATCTTTCACTGATTTCTTCAAATCATCAAATTCTTTGTCCTTACCCGACTCTCTTAGATCTTGTATCCATTTCTGCAGCCACTTCAAAAGCTTCAGAGGTAACTTCTCCTTCAGGCTTCTTCGGATTTTTCAGCAGCTTTTTCACTGATCTCTGAGGGCTCTTGGCTGGAGACAGTTTACTCATTTAAAAGTCTTTAAGCCACCGTTTAAAACATCGCGCTTACTGATGACGTCATCAGCCCGGCGACCAGATAAGGTTTTTTATCCAGTCCCGACTTATGGACCCGTTTTTACACGAAAAATCGTGAAAATTTTTGAGAGCGGAGCTAGGTGCACGTCTGTTAATCTAACATGGTGCCACCGGAAGTCCTCCATTACCAAATTTGATGAGGCTGATTTACTATTGCATTTTTTAAAATATCCACCAATACACGATTTTGCCAAGCCATCTTAAGGGCCTGTCCCACTTTCACGACCTTTTTTACTCGTGGACATTTTTCATCATGTTGATAAAATGCCCCGACCTACCTGATGCCACGAGTACCTACGACTAGCATCACGACCTACCTACGACCTCGTGATGACCAGTCTGCGAGTATGAGTCAAGGGCAAACTCGGCAGAGGTCGTGAATTAGGTCATGAAAGTGGGACAGGCCCTTTAACAATCAGGCAAGCGTTCTTACAGTTCTGTTCTGTTCTGTTCTGTATTTATTTATGCCTACTATATTCTGTTTGTGTTGAAGCAAAGCAAGAATGTCATTGTTCTATCTGGGACACATGACAATAAACTCTCTTGAATCTTGAAAGTAGTTCCAAAGCAAATATTCCTTGTGCTACGTTCTTGAACAATCAAACTATTTATTATCTGTAATCACCAAAGTAAGGTCAGAGTGAGTCCAAATTGGAGCAGCACCTCATATTTACAACCCAGCGGTTTGAATATTCGTTTATCCAACTTCAAGTAACCCTTGCTTTCCCTCTCTCTCCGCCCTCTCCCACCCTAGTTCTCCTGCGAGTTCCAGTCCTCCTGATTAATTTTACCTTTTCTATACCTCGTTGTCGCCTTCCCCATAGCCAACAATGAACCATTGTACATTTCCTTGAACAGCTTCTGCTTTGATCTGCCTTTTTCACACCTTACGTGCTCTTTGTACCATTCCATATCTCTAATTTCCCTCTCCCCGTTTCTCAGTCTCAACCCAAAACGTCGCCAATTCCTTCTCTCGAGAGATGCTGCCTGTCCCACTGAGTTACTCCAGCACTTTGCGTCTATCTTTGGTGTAAACCAGCATCTGCAGTTCCTTCCCACACAAAGAAAGGTCAATGTTCCCTAGTAGGCACTACCCTTTGTGCAAGATTTGGCGACTGAAGAAATTATGTCCTCCACTGTTCAAATAGAAATTCATTTTTGAATGCAGGGTAGAACAAAAAATATTGTACTTACTTTAATTTCCTCATTAATTCTGGTAGCTCCTGACCGATGTGTTGTATATAAAAATAATGAGGATCAATGACATAACTGACCCTTATCTCGATCTCCTGCCACCGACAATATTGGAATTCTTGAATATTTTCAGTTAAAGGTGAACCCGCATCACTTTCAACGTGCAAATTTGCAAACTGACTGTCAGTTAGTGGTTCTAAGCTGTTGTAAGGACAGACACGTTGCTCAGGAGAAACAATATACCTTCTTGAGTTTGATATTTGATCAAATGGATTTGACTGCTGGAGAGCATCATTTTTACTCCTAGGTTCTTGAGAGGAAATAACATCCAGAGTTGGGATCACAATCTGGGTATCACAAGTCCTTTTTTCTTCATATTCTGTGTTGCTGCCTGATGCAGTGAACTCAAAAGTGTCCCAAATCTCCATTTCTGACCGAGCCACGTATATTTGCTTGCCGTTTGATGGCTTGCATTTGGTGGCAAAGGTAAGTGGATCTTCCTTCCATATCTGTTGTTGTGTGAGATGAATGCTTTCAGAAGTTAACTTATCATCTACCTTTGACATTTTGAGATCATGGTATACATTTGATGCTCTAACTTCTAAAGGCTGGTCAACTCTCACCATTTCATTGGAGGGTTTCACTAATAGTCCTTCCTCTTGCACTTTGTTCAATTCATATTTTGATGTGATGCTATGGTCACATGGACCGTTGACCTGGGAAATATTCCTTCTGGATATGTGAAGCTCAGGATCACAGCTGACGAATCCTTCACCAACGCATCCGCTTATAATTTCCTTGGGACGTTTAAGATCTTTTGGAGGTACACCATTAACTTTACTTTTAGAACCATTGGACGCCAGTTGACGTTTTGGAATCCGTGATCTATTCATGAGCTTTTCTAGCTGAAATAAGACACCTGTAGAACAGATATGGAATAAAGGACAGAAAAATAATAAAAACACAGTGGAAAATCTTTGCTAAATTCAGCCCTCAAGCTATTAATGTCACAATTTTCCATGCCATTTCAACCGCAGACACTGGAAAATGCTATGTTAAGTACCTTGAATGGATGCCAAGCTTGAAACTCCTGTAATTACCCATACACACAATGTGAAATTATAAGCCAGTCGGTTCCAAGAAAGTTGGAAGAATTCATTTCAAGCAGAATTTCCATAATCAGAGTCCTAGATAATTAGAAGGTAGACACAAAATGCTGGAGTAACTCAGCGGGTCAGGCAGCATCTCTGGAGAGAAGAAATGGGTGACATTTCGGGTCGACTTCAGACTGATTGTCTCGACCCGAAATGTCACTCATTCCTTCTCTCCAGAGATGCTGCCTGACCCGCTGAGTTACTCCAGTATTTTGTGTCTACCTTCGATTTAAACTTGCATCTGCAGTTCTTTCCTACCCTAGATAATTTGAGTCCCCATTTCTGATTACTTTTTATGTTTACATATCTGTTGTGCTACTGCAAGTAAGGATTTCATTGTTCCGTTTCAGGACATATGACAATAAAACACTCCCCACTCTTGGGCGTTTACTTTTTACAGAGAGTGTTGGGTGCCTAGAACGCACTGCCAGTGATGGTAGTAGAGGCAGATGGTAGTAGCGTTTTAGAGGTTTTCAAATAGGCACATGAATATGCAGGGAACGGAGGGACATGGATCGTGTACAGGCAGATGAAGTTAGTTTATCTGGGCAACATGTTCGGCGTAGACATTGTGGGCCGAAGGATCTGTTCGTGTTGTGTAGGGAGGAACTGCAGATACTGTTTTATACTGAAAGTACTTGTGTTGTACTGTTGTATGTTCGATTTCATTGAATAATCACCTGCACAGTATCCATATTTAAACTCATGGAATATATACTGTCCATATACTTAGCCACTAATATACTTAGTCATTAACGAAACATATGAAACAGATTATGAAACATTATTATTATTATTTTATTTTACCAACTTGAAAAATGGGTAAAATTTACAGAATTTGTTGATAGTAAACCAAGGAGATCATAAGTTTGGGAGCCTATGTATTACAAACTGAGTCAAAGTCGATAACACCAAGCCATGTGTTAGTGGCGTTAAAAGCGTTGTATTTCAGAAATATCAAATAACAAAGGATTGCATTTATAGGGCAAACTAACTGTAATTAATCCAAATAATAACTGAAGTTACATAAATCCGAAACATAAATAATGTACAAGCATCAGCGAGGAATGCATAAGGGGCAAAAGACTGGCTTAAAGTTCTTTTAAAAAAATCTACTACTGATTAAACTGGAAATGGCAACATTATATTTTTCCCTGAAAAGATTTTTTTTTTAAATTTGGAAATATAATTTGTAACAATGTGCAAAATGAATGACTCTTTAATATTTTAGAATCAGAAAATTCCATTATATACCTTTCCGCTCAATCAAGCAGAAAAACCAGGAAGGTAAAAAAAGAGGCAATAAGAAAAAATTACGCAGATTAATTGATAAAGAAATACATCTATTGATGCTCCAGAACACATCATCAGTGATGTAACCTGGGGGTCATTGGATGTTTCGGGTCTTTCAACATCAGACACCCTCACCCAGGCCACCCAGCCATGGTTGATCAGACCACGACTTGTGTTCAGCTGGCATACGCTCCTCCCCTGATTAAAATGACATCTTATCACAATGAGATTTCCAACTAACGAAATACTAATATCTAATAGTTAACTATTTCATAGTTCATTAGTTCAGAGCCAAGAGATATGGGCCAAACACAGGCAAAAGGGACTTGCTAAGATGGGGCATCTTGGTCAGCATGGGCAAATTGGATTGAAGGGCCTTTTTCCATGCTGTATGACTCTTACGACACTATGAATCTAAATGATGCCTTACCAGCTTTGGTTTCTTTAAGCATTTTGTACAGGTCTTTACTTGATTTGTGTAGCTGAATTAACGGACCATGGAGAGCCTCATAATTTTTGCAGGAATCTTCAAATATTACATGAATATCCCGCAAATTCACTCTGACCTGCATGGAAACATATTTTTTTCCCTCCCAAGGTCAATTTTAACGAAAGTCAACTTGCAATCATATAGTACATTTAACACAAAACATTCAAAGGTGCTGTGCAAGAATATTAATTGACTGACAGACACCAAAACGCAAAATATATTAGGACTGCTACTCAAAATGTTGTTTTATGCTGTGAAGAGGAGACTGAGACTGAGAGGCACAGAGATTTGAGGAGGAAATTCCAAAGTCAACAACATAACATAGGATCAATTTAAATACAGATGTCAAGTTCCAGTTAAATGATCCCAGAAATGATTGGGTTAACATATGATGAGCGTTTGAAGGCACTGATGCTGTACTTGCCAGAGTTTAGAAGGATGAGGGGGTGGGGGGGGGGCTCATTTAAACTTACTGAATAGTGAAAGGCCTGTATAGAGTGGATGTGGAGAGGATGTTTCCAATAGTGCGAGAGTCTAGGACCAGAGACCATGGCCTCAGAATAAAAGAACGTACCTATAGAAAGGAGATGAGGAGGAATTTCTTCAGTCAGAGGGTGGTGCATCTGTGGAATTCTTTGCCACAGAAGGCTGTGGAGGCCAAGTCAATGGATATTTTTTAAAGCAGAAATAGATAGATTCTTGATTAGTACGGGTGTCAGGGGTTATGGGAAGAAGGCAGGATAATGAGGTTGTGGGGGGAAGATAGATCAGCCACGATTGAATTGCGGAGTAGACTTGATGGTCAGAGTGGCCTAATTCTGTTCCTATCACTTATGGATTTAAGTGTGCAAGTATAATATTCAAAATCTTGTCATGACATTTTCACTTAATTTTCCAGTATTTAATCTAACACAATATCAGGAATGTGAAGAACTTTACTTAAGCAATAGATAGATACAAAAAGCTTGAGTAACTCAGCGGGTCAGGTAGCATCTCTGGGGAGAAGGAACGGGTGACGTTTCGAGTCGAGACCCTTCTTCAGTTTAGTCAGGGGAAAGGGAAACAAGAGATATAGACGATGATGTAGAGAGATAAAGAACAATGAATGAAAGATATCCAAAAAAGAAAAGATGATAAAGGAAACAGGTCATTGTTAGCCGTTTGTTGGGTGAAAATGAGCTGGTGCGACTTGGGTAGGGATAGAGAGGAACTGCTGGGGGTTACTTGAAGTTAGAGAAACCAATAATTTATAGTTGATCAAACAATACTGAAATCTGTAGTGACATACCAATTCCAACAGCTGTACTACCTCTACACCAATGGCCTTCTGATAATTGTCGATTGTTATGAGCTGATAGTAGACAGATCGTTTCATTTGTTCTATTGTGGTTGCATGCATCTCCTCCATGAGTAAAATCTCCTGCAAGAAAAAGTTTTAGAAATGCCTGACATTTGAAGGAACTTTGAGTATCATTCCTTACATGTACAAGAGCTAGGACATGTATCTCTGTGGCCATAATAAAACCTCTCAGGATCAAACAAACTTAGGCAGCAGTCACAGGAAACCGTACTAGGACAGATGACCAAAAACCTAGCCAAAGAGGTAGGTTTAAAGAACTATCTTAAAAGGGAGAGACAAGAAGAAAATTAATTCCCTAAGCAGCTCCACTTGGAGTGAAGTTGTACATCATGTCAGATTGCAAATTGATAATAAAAAATACATATGAGTTTACATAGAACAATTAATAAAGAGTGCTTCATTTGTCAATTGGAGATTAATTGTTCATTAAAATATAATGAACCAGAGATATGGCAAAATCCAATTGCTAACTGAGCAGCAAAAAGAGAATGTAATAGAATTTGGAAACAATCCTTCATAATGCTATAACAAATAGAATGCACAGCGGTCAATACAGTATAAATGTATATATTTTTTAATGTTGTTAAGGCTGTAGTTCAAAACGTGTATACATCTTCCTCCTTAGCCATTTGTATTAAATATTTAAGGGAAATAATGCAATCAGAGGAAGTAATATATGGATCTACAACCTTGAACTGGAAGACATTTAGTTTGAAATCTCATCACAAATATTTCAACTGAATCATGAATCAATGCCAGAGAAGACATAACTGTTACAAGCCTCCCAACTGTATGGCAAAAGTGAGCAAAAATCTCCCTCTGCATGAACAACTTTTGTATACAATCTAAAGATAGTGTGCACAAGAAAACTGCAGATGCTGGGATCTTGAGCAAAACAAAGTGCTGCTGGAACTCAGCGGGTCGGGTAGCATCTGTGGACAGATGATATTTCGGGTTGTGACACTTCTTTAAACTACCTCAAGAGATACAGAAGTGTGAAAATGTATACCTCCAAATTCAAGGACAGTTTCTTCCCAGATGATATCAGTTAACTAAACCGTCCTCTCACCAACTAGAGAGCGGTCATGACTTACCATCTATCTCTCATTGGAGACCCTCGGACTATCTTTAATTGGACTTTAACTTGCACTAAACATTATTCCCTTTATCTTGTATCTGTACAATGTGGATGGCTTGATTATAATCATGTATTTTTGTTGCAATATCTTCACTTAACTGGATAGCATACAACAAAAAAGCTTGTCACTGTACCTTGGGACACGTGACAATAATAAACTAAACTCTAAACATGTCGCCTGGCCATTCCCTCCACAGATGCTGCCTGACCCAGAGTTCCTCCAGTACTTTGTTATTTCCTCACTAAGCAAGAGCTGCCTCATCTGTACGCTCCTCGACTCTGACAGAAGACAAAAACGCACCACGTTGTTGGTGACAAACTTTGGAAAAAATAATGTTGGAGTATTTAAACCTAGATTGGCCACTGCTCTTATTTCAACTTATCATGTTGGTGATGTTTACTTACTAGAAATGTGCAAGGAACTGCAGATGCTGGTTTTTAAAACAAAAAACTCACAAAGTCTTGGGAGTGACTCAGCTGGTCAACTCAGGTATGCATTAAGGATCATGTTATTGTTAAAGTGGAACAACTTTAAACACAGCACTAAATTACTGGAATAAGTCACAGTAATAAATTAACAACAGTATTGTTTTCCAAATAAATATAGTAGTTATTATTGTGGTTTGGGCCGCTTCCACTAATCCCAAACCAGCCAGAAATACTTAAGTCTTTCGCAGAAAAACACAATTAGGTAAGGTTCAAAATAATCCAACGTAAAGTGAATTGAAGGTGGAGATGGGAGGTAATCCGAGTGTGATCCGCGGTGTGAGGGAAGGAGTCAGCGGAGAGGCTGCACTGTGGTAGAAACAGGCTCCATTTGCAGTTGAGGCCTGAGGCGTTGAATTCAATCCAAACCAACGGCCAACGCTCCGCCCGGCGTGCCCCGTCACCCAGGCGACGTCCTCCGCCCGGCAACGCCCGGCGTGTCCCGTCACCCAGGCGACGTCCTCCGCCCGGCGACGTCCGGCGTGCCCCGTCACCCAGGCGACGTCCTACGCCCGGCGTGCCCCGTCACCCAGGCGACGTCAACTCCGCCCCGCGTCACCAGGCGCCAAGTTCGGACCTCACCTCAGACCCCGCCCCCTACCTCCATGATTGACAGCGATGAAGCCTTGACCACCCCCTCTAGTGTGTATTGATGAAACTGCAGATGTTACACAGAAACATAGAAAATAGGTGCAGGAGTAGGCCATTCGGCCCTTCGAGCCTGCACCGCCATACAATATGATCATGGCTGATCATCCAACTCAGTATCCCGTACCTGCCTTCTCTCCATACCCCCTGATCCCTTTAGCCACAAGGGCCACATCTAACTCCCTCTTAAATATAGCCAATGAACTGGCCTCAACTACCCTCTGTGGCAGAGAGTTCCAGAGATTCACCACTCTCTGTGTGAAAAATGTTTCTCTCATCTCGGTCCTAAAAGACTTCCCCTTTATCCTTAAACTGTGACCCCTTATTCTGGACTTCCCCAACATTGGGAACAATCTTCCTGCATCTAGCCTGTCCAACCCCTTAAGAATTTTGTAAGTTTCTATAAGATCCCCCTCAATCTTCTAAATTCTAGCGAGTACAAGCCGAGTCTATCCAGTCTTTCCTCATACAACGCCTTCATACATTAGTTCACACAAAAAAAGAAACACAAAGTGCTGGAGTAACAAAGTGCAGAAACACAAAGGGGGTCAGGCAGCAGAAAAGGAATAGGTGGACTTTTGGGTGGGATCCCCTCTTCAGACTTCTCTGGAGAAAGGGAATAAGTGAAGATAGACACAAAATGCTGGAGTAACTCAGCGGGACAGGCAGCATCTCTGGAGAGAAGGATCGGGTGACGTTTGGGGGTTGAACTCAGTAGTCTGAAGAGGGATTCCAACCTGAAACATCACCTAGTTATTTTCTCCAGAGATGCTGCCTGAGCCGTTGAGTTACTCCAGCATTTTGGTATCTATCTTCCCCTCTAGTATCAAGAGTCAAAGTGTTTTATTGTCATGTGTCCTGACACTAAACAATGACATTAGAAGCATAGAAAGATAGAAAATATGTGCAGGAGTAGGCCATTCGGCCCTTCGAGGATTGTTATCCTTGTAATATAGGAACAATCCTCTTCTCCCCGAAAAAAATGAACAATACAATATATAAGAAAAACCCAATTATACAAGATACAATAAGAATATGGAAACAAATAAAATTATCCTTAAAATTAAGAAACCTATCATTGTTAACACCGATAGCGAATAATCCTTTATTTAAACCATCTATGATGGATAAAATATATAATCAATGGGAAAGTTTAGGAATTAAAAGGATCGGGGATATGTATGAAATGGGAGATTTATTATCATTTCAACAATTACAATTAAAATTTAAACTGAAAAACACTAATTATTTTAAATATTTTCAGATTTGTAATTTTTTGAAGACATACATACAGGGATATCAAAAAATAACTCCTAATCTACTAGAAGAAGTAATGAATATAAAAGCTGATACACAAAAATTAATATCATATTTATATAATAGTATCTTAAATATAGATTTACCTGTGACCGAGGTAATTAGAGAAGAGTGGGAACGGGAATTATTGATAAAAATTACGAAGGCTACATGGGAAAAGTATTTGACATACATTCACAAGTGTTCGATTAACGCAAGACATAACCTAATCCCATTTAAAATTTTACATAGATTATATTACTCAAAAACAAGATTAAATAAATTTTATCCAAATATATCGCCCATTTGCGATAAATGTTTAACCCAAGACGCAACTATAACACACTCTTTTGTTTCTTGTATAAAACTTCATGGATTTTGGAGTGATATTTTCTAAATATTTACAAAATTATTTAAGACAAAAATGGAACCCAATAATGAATTGATTATATTTGGGGTAATGGAAGACGGGAACAAATTGAGCTCATCTCAAAAGTCAATTTTTAATTATGGTTTAATAATTGCAAAAAAATTAATATTGAAATTTTGGAAAAATACACCAATACCAACGCTCAAAATGTGGATTGCAAGTATGTTGGATACCGCACATCTTGAGGAAATGCGATTCCTCCTAATAGATAAATTTGACCAATTCATAACGAGTTGGTCTCCATTTGTCGTCTTTTTGGAAACATATGGTGCAAAACAGGTAAAAGCTAATCCGTGACTGCGGATGGTCAGGATTATAAATGATCTCCTTCTATTTTCTTTTCTTCTCTTCTCTTCTTTTATTCTCTTTCTTCTATTTTCTATGTCTCAACTTTCTTTTTTCATTCTTTATTTTTCTTTTTCACACGCTATATATCTCACATCTTTCTATTTTTCATTATCTAACTTTTTTCTTTTTCTTCTCTATTTCAAATTTTTTTTAAATAAGAAGCTGTACATAAAAGGTATTATGAAAATATGATTGTATACAATTGTACTTACTTCTAATAAAATAAAAATATTTAAAAAAAAAGAAAGTATTCAGACCCCAAAAAAAAAAAAAAAAAAAAGAAAGATAGAAAATATGTGCAGGAGTAGGCCATTCGGCCCTTCGAGGCAGCACCGCCATTCAATATGATCATGGCTGATCATCCACAATGAGTATCCCGTTCCTGCTTTCTCCCCATATCGATTCCATTGGCCCTAAGAGCTAAATGTAACTCTCTCTTGAATACTCCCAAGTGAATTGGACTCCACTGCCTTCTGTGGCAGAGAAACTCACAGATTCACAACTCTCTGGGTGAAAGAGTTTTTCCTCATCTCAAGTCAAGTCAAGAGAGTTTATTGTCATGTGTCCCAGATAGGACAATGAAATTCTTGCTTGCTGCAGCACAACAGAATATTGTAAGCATAAATACAGAACAGTTCAGTGTGTCTATATAGCATACGCCATATATATACACATAAATAAACAGATAAAGTGCAATGGACTGTTATTAGTTCTCTGATATAGTTATATCAGTCCTAAATAGCCTATCTTAAAATTGTGACGCCTGGTTCTGGACTACCCCAACATCAGGAACATTTTTCCTGCATCCAGCCAGTCCAATCCCTTAAGAATGTTTTTTGTTTCTATAAGATCCTCTATCATCCTTCTAAATGCCAGTGAATATAAGCCCAGTCGAATTCTAGCTTGCAGCAGCACAACATAAGCATAAACATGTGTAGGAAGGAACTGCAGAGAGAGTTATATATAGCTCTTAGAGCTAACGGAATCAAGGGATATGGGGTGAAGGCAGGAACGGGGTACTGATTTTGGATGAACAGCCATGATCATATTGAATGGCGGATCAAAGGGCCGAATGGCCTACTCCTGCACCTATTTTCCATGTTTCTATGCAGATGCTGGTTTAAACTGAAGATAGACACAAGAAGCTGGAGTAACTCCCCGAGGCAGGCGCATCTCTGGGGAAAAGGAATAGGTGACGTTTCAGGTCGAGTCCCCTCTTCAGACTGAGAGTCAGGGGAGAGGGAAACGGGAGATATAGACGGTGCTGTATAGCTGGAGATATATAAACATAGTACTCTGTAAACATTATAAATAAAGACCAAAAAAGTTATATATGTTTATAACATCCAATGTATATAGAACTGAAGGGTCTCGACCAGAAACGTCACCTATTCCTTCTCTCCAGAGATGCTGCCTGTCCCGCTGAGTTACTCCAGCTTTTTGTGTCTACGGTTTAAACCAGCAGCTGCATTAGGGTTAGGATTAGGGCTGCAGTTCCTTCCTCTACAGCACAGCTGTGGTCGTCCAATCAAGTTGTCCACCGTGTACAGATACATGGCAAAGTGAATAACGTTTAGTGCAAGATAAAGCCCAGTGAAGTCCGATTGTAAATAGTCCGAGGGTACCCAATGAGGTAGATTGGAGGTCAGGACTGCTCTCTAGTTGTTGCTAGGATGGTTCAGTCGCCCGATAACAGCTGGGATAGAAACTGTCCCTTGAATCTGGAGGAGTGCGTTTTCGAATATTTCAAACGTAATCGAGATTTGTTGTAGAAGATGATGATTTTTGTTTTGCTTTGGAATCGAAAGGGTCAAACAGAAGTAACCCATAAAGATGCAATTAGCTTTTTAAAAAAAAGTGGTATAAATGAAAAGCATGTACGAGAAGTATTTTTTCCTAACTGTCGACGTGGCAGTTAAGGGAGAGAAGGCGAGTGGGTGGGGGGTGGGGGGGAGCGGGGTGGGGAAAGTGTTTGCGTGCCATATGTGAAGAGGAATTACACTAGATTTCATCATTTCATCCACCGAAGCAGAAATTCACGACCGTGATCAATCAATCAATTTCCCTACCGCTTCACCAGTTCATCGGCACTTGTCTATTTCAATAAAAATAATCGACCTATCTCCTATCGGTTCGTTTTCAGTATTGTTGGAAATAATGATGTGCTTATTTAAACATCTCGCAGCAAAATTGAAAATGGTTTCAAGAATTGCAAAACAGAATGACGTTGTCACCGGAGACACCAGAATCGGCAGATGCCGGTCGAGTTGTCTCTGGTTAGTTTAAAGCATCGATTTAATCGATATAAGAAACTCCCCTTGGTACAACAGACCACTAGCTTCAGACAAAAAGCTATACTGATACACATTGAACAATGTAAGGCAGAGAGTCTTATTGCAAATCACTGAGTGCTGGAGGAACTCAGCGGGTCAGGCAGCATCTGTGGAGCGAATAGACAATAGGTGCAGGAGTAGGCCATTCATAGAAACATAGAAACATAGAAATTAGGTGCAGGAGTAGGCCATTCGGCCCTTCGAGCCTGCACCGCCATTCAATATGATCATGGCTGATCATCCAACTCAGTATCCCGTACCTGCCTTCTCTCCATACCCTCTGATCCCTTTAGCCACAAGGGCCACATCTAGCTCCCTCTTAAATATAGCCAATGAACTGGCCTCGACTACCCTCTGTGGCAGAGAGTTCCAGAGATTCACCACTCTCTGTGTGAAAAAAGTTCTTCTCATCTCGGTTTTAAAGGATTTCCCCCTTATCCTTAAGCTGTGACCCCTTGTCCTGGACTTCCCCAACATCGGGAGCAATCTTCCTGCATCTAGCCTGTCCAACCCCTTAAGAATTTTGTAAGTTTCTATAAGATCCCCTCTCAATCTCCTAAATTCTAGTGAGTATAAACCAAGTCTATCCAGTCTTTCTTCATAAGACAGTCCTGACATCCCAGGAATCAGTCTGGTGAACCTTCTCTGCACTCCCTCTATGGCAATAATGTCCTTCCTCAGATTTGGAGACCAAAACTGTACGCAATACTCCAGGTGTGGTCTCACCAAGACCCTGTTCGGCCCTTCGAGCTAGCACCGCCATTCAATGTGATAATGGCTGATCACATTGTTTTGCTTCATTGACTTAAAATAATTTTTCCCCAGTTACTAAATGCATGTAGATTTGATCTGATGGTTTATGGAAAAGCAAGGTTGCATTGCGTGGGAAGGAAAAGCAGATGCTGGTTTACACCCAAGATAGACACACAAGGCTGGAGTAACTCAGCGGGACAGGCTGCATCTCGTACTGTTTTGTGTAGGGGAAATCGCAGACTAACTGGAAAGAAAATTCTGGAGTTTGGGACGGTAACCCTGCCCACGGGGGCGGTGCAGTTGGCTCGGGTTACACAGACGGTTCGCTGATTCCTTCTGGAACTTTCCCGGGACTGGTTATAAAACGGGAGGGTGGTCTCTTTGTTTGCACTAGTCGATGGAACTGCGGTGAAGACTGTGATCCATCTGCAGGAGTGAAACCAAAAGTCGGCGGGCGGACAAAGGTGAGACGCATCGCCAAAGAGTAGACACAAACTCAGTGCCGGAGTAACTCCGCGGGACAGGCAGCATCTCTGGAGAGAAGGAATGGGTGACGTTTCGGGTCGAGACCCTTCTTCAGACTCCACCACTTCACCTCCTAACCACTACTTTCAGCCCCATTCCTTCTCTCCAGAGATGCTGCCTGTCCCGCTGTTACTCCAGCTTTGTGTGTCTCTGGATGGGTGATGTTTCGAGTCAGGACCCTTCTTCAGCCTGAAAGTAGTGGTTGGGCGGTGAAGTGTTGGAGGCGAGAAAAGTGTGTGAGGAATGCTTAGTTTGGAGATACAGTATGGAAACAGGCCATTCAGCCCACCAAGTCCGCGCCGACCCGCTAGTTCTATCCTATCCACTAGGGGGTAATTAACAGAAGCCAATTCACCTACAAACCTGCACGTCTTCCGAGTGTGGGGGGAGGAAACCGGGGAAAACCTTCTCAGGTCACGGGAAGAATGTACAAACTCCGTACAGACAGCACCCGTAGTCAGGATCGAACCCGGGTCTCTGGCACTGCGAGGCAGCAACTCTACCGCTGCGCTAGTGGTGTACGTGGCAGAGGTAACATGGGTTAAAGAGGGAGAAGGGTAGCAGGACCCAACGGCCCCTTTCTCGTCTCCAGCTATTCACTCTGGTGAATCTGTGGAATTCATCGCCACAGAAGGCTGTGGAGGCCAAGTCAATGGATATTTTTAAGGTGTAGATTGCTAGATTCTTGATTAATGCGGGTGTCAGGGCGAAGGCAGGAGAATGGGGTTAGGAGGGAGAGATAGACCAGCCATGATTGAACGGCGGAGTAGACTTGATGGGCCGAATGGCGTAACTCTGCTCCTATCACTTATGAACGCCCCAACTCTCCACTTTCAGTCTGAAGAAGGGTCCCGATACAAAACGTCATCTGTCCATGTTCTCGGGAGATGCTGCCTGACCGGCTGAATTACTCGAGCACTTTGTGTCTATCTTTAGTATAACCCAATGTTTGCAGCTCTTTGTTTCCACGCTTCATTGTCGGGTCGGGGGCTGGCTGCTTCCCACTCTGAGGATCCTCGCCTACCCTGCTGGTAAAATGAAGCATCTTCACGCCTGGCGGCGATCGATAAGACTGCGTTACTGAAGAGATAGATGTGCTGCAGCCATTGTATGATTGGGTTCTACTGTATCATGCATCGGAATTAACACTAATACGAGTATTCCTTTATTCACCGGGTGGAGGGGTTATGGGGAGAAGGCAGGAGAATAGATAGATCAGCCATGATTGAATGGCAGAGTAGACCTGATGGGCCGAATGGCCTAATTCTGCTCCCATCACTTATGGCCGTACCGAGGTACAGTGAAATGCTTTCGTTGCGTGCTAACCAGTCAGTGAAACGACTATAGAGGATTACAACCAAGCAGTCCAGCCTATTTGGGCCGAACGGCCTGATTCTACTCCTATCACTTCTGACCTTATAACCCAGTAAGGGAGAGAATTGTCAAGGAAGGTGAGATATTGGGCAGAAATAGGCTGGCTGCATTATAAAGGCAACCAGGTCCACCCCCCATTGGAAATCCTTCACCGACCTCGCCCCTCACCAAGATGAACAATGAGCAGGGGCTGCCACGTACACAGTCTGACTGGGGGGGGGGGGGGTTGGTTTGAACGCAGTAAAAGGGGCGGAAAGGAAATGGGCGGAGATAGACACACAAAGCTGGAGTAACTCAGCGGGATAGGCAGGATCTCTGGAGAGAAGGAATGGGTGACGTTTCGGGTCGAGACCCTCCCTCAGACTGAGAGTCAGGGGAAAGGGAAACGAGAGATATATAGACGATGATGTAGAGAGATATGGAACAAATGAATGAAAGACATGCAAAAAAAAAGTAACGATGATAAAGGAAACAGGCCATTGTTATCCCTCTCTATCTCTCGCCTCACTCATCCCTGACTCGCAGTCTGAAGAAGGGTCTCGACCCGAAATGTCACCCATTCCTTCTCTCCGGAGATGCTGCCTGTCCCGCTGAGCTACTCCAGCTTTTTGTGTCTGTCTTGGGTTTAAAGCAGCATGTGTGGAGGGAATGGGCAGACGACTTTGCGAGTCGGGACCGTTGCAGGGATTATCCCCCCATGCCCGACCCGCTGAGTTCCTCCAGCGCTTTGCTTTTTTGTCCCTGTAATCTGGAGAAAGTGGCGACTGACTGCATTGCCAGCGTGGACTGATCGCATGTTACTGTAACTGGAACTCGTCCAAGAAAATGTACAGCAGGTGGCAGCAGAGTCTCAAATGGTTTACAAAGTTAAGGATGGTAAATGTGAACTACAAGCAAAAAATCCTATCTCTCCCCTGCATGCGTCCCCATCCCCTTTCACATATATCCCTCCCTCTGGCTTGATAGTGCACTCATCCTCTCCTTATAGGACATCTGAAGAAGGGTCTCGACTAAAAACGTCACCAATTGTCCATCAAGGCTTATTAAAGCAAATGTATACATATACATATACTGTATATATTACTACATATTTATATGTATATATATGCATATATATATATGTGTGTGTGTGTGTGTACATATGCATAAATGTGCATTCATATGTACATACATGCATACATATGTACATACGCATTGATGGGCAATTTTTTCATTAATTCAATTCAATATATATATATATACATAATAAACTAAATATTTAGTCTGAAGAAGGGTCTCGAGCCGAAACATCACCCTTCCCTTCTCTCCAGAGATGCTGCCAGTCACAGAGTTACTCCAGCATTTTGTATTTATCTTCAGTGTAAACCAGCATCTGCAGTTCCTTCCTCCTGCACACTAAATATTTATCTGTTATAAGTGGAGGTTCGCTGTCTTTTTTACCCTATTAGTAATGTGGTTGAAGTAGTATTGACAATGCTGCACGTGGCTCTTGGTTAACTACTACTAAACTATTTTAGATTAGTTCTCTGAAAATACCTGAAGGATTGGACGTCTAATTGAATCAATTTAGGCATTTATTAACCATTTTAATCGTTCAAGAAGGCTAAATTCTTCTAATTATTGGGCTTTGTAAACCACACAAGGAGATGTGAATTAATGCATTCAGCAGGGCTTTGCACAGTAAGGTGATGACTGTAAACGAAAAACTTTGTGGTCAAGGTACACCCTGATCTCAGCAACTCCTTCCTCCCTAACTGCCCACCTCCCTGCATTACAATGTGTTGTTTCAATAATAAAAATAACAAAATGAACTGTATACCCTTCACTTGTACTTGTATCTTTCAGAATGAACTTGGCAAAGATGTACTGTACATCCCTTTTAAAAGATTTCAAGGTACAAAATAAATGGCTGCAGCTTTGGTGTGCCATTTATAATAGTTCGACTGTTATCATTTTAACCCGAATTAGTATCATGTATGCCAACCATTAGATTTTTTTCCCGTGTTGGCATTTCAACTTGTCACTTCTGATTTCACAAACTTCACCATTGGGCTGCAGCTTCTTGGAATTATTTCTACATTTGAAATATTGGATATTGCAGTGTCAAGATAAATTTTGATCTGAGATCCAGAAATATTGTTCACTCTCTCATAAAAACAAATTGCAGCAAATCAGGTATAGAGAATATATAGGAGTGCCCCTCGTGCCCATGATAACATCAATGGGGCGGCACGGTGGCCCAGCGTTAGAGTTGCTGCCTTACAGTGCTGGAGTTCTTCTCGTCCATCCTCTTAACCTCATGCCATTGAATGGGAGTACCCGGTGGCACACAGGTAGAGTTGCTGCCTTACAGCGCCAGGGACCCGGGTTCGATCCTGACCTCGAATGCCGTCTGTACGGAGTTTGTACGTTCTCCCTATGATCACGTGGGTTTTCTCCTGGTGTTCTGGTTTCCTCCCACAATCCATAGACGTACAGGTTTGTAGGTTAATTGACTTCGCTAACATTGTAAAATTACCCCTAGTGTGTAGGTAAGTCCTAGTGTACAGGGTACGACTCGGTGGACCGAAGGGCCTGTTTCCGCACGGTACCTCTAAACTAAACTAATTATCCTTCTCCCCATATAGAAACAAAAACAATTTGAAAATTGAGACATGTGGAACTGAGAACTGACCGGATGTTGAATGTACATATAACATGTCTAGATTTCTTTGGGCTGCCAGAATAACCTGTCGTTCTGTCAAATGTGCTGTGTAGTTTTGAAGAGTTGATTAGCTTTTAGGAAGCATAAAATATCTGGCAATATTTGCTAATACACAAGAAGGCAACATGATAGGCAAGCATATGGATAAAGTATATTGCAGCTGGTAAGGATATACAATTCTGGTATTGGTGTTATTGATCATCGTTGCTTGTTGGGAGCTGGGATGGTTGAGCATTCAATCACTCAAGTTACTTAACTGCTCTTGAACTGAAGACATTGCAAACTGACCACTTGTGATTTTGATGGCCTTTGTGAGCAGGTGGCAAGATCATTCATTCACTGCCAGTGGAATCCTTGATCGTACATCACAGAGTCTGCTCCACGGTTTTTATTGCGCAGCCTAAGAAGTGGCAGTAAATCTCTTGCCGAGACAATCCACCAAGAAAGCAGATTGGAGCCAGGTAGTGGCAAGGTTTAACATATTCTGAAGATAAGACACAAAATGTTGGAGTAAGTCAGTGGGACAGGCAGCATTTCTGGAGAGAAGGAATGGGTGACGTTTCGGGTCGAGGCCCTTCTTCAGACCCGACCCGAAAAGTTACCCATTCCTTCTCTCCAGAGATGCTGCCTGTCCCGCTGAGTTAATCCCATCATTTTGTGTCTATCTTTGGTGTAAACCAGCATCTGCAGTTCCTTCCTACACATTTAACATTTTCTGATTGACTTTGAGGGGCCAGGCGTTCACAGCTGTTCTTAGATCCCACCACCCCCAGCACAACTAAAGGATAGGCTAATCCCGTGAATTAAATCTTGTACGGCTGCCTCGAGGCACCGCGATTTTCCGCAAAGCACAAAGTGTTGGAGCAACTCAACGGTAAAGGCAGCATCTGTGAAGGAATTGGACTCTGGCTGGAAGGGATGGGAAGTTTGTCGGAAATGTAAAAGAAGCCCAGTTGTTAATATGTGACAGACACAAAATGCTGGAGTAACTCAGTGGGTCTGGCAGCATCTGTGGGGAAAATGGATAGGTGATGTTTTTGGTTGGAACCCTTCACCCTGATTGTAGTGGAGGCTGGAGAGGTGGGAACTGGAAGACAAAAAAGGTGATTATCATATATAATAGGTGACTGCTTCATTAATTTAGTATAATGGTGACCATCTAGTTACTCACTGGGTTTTCTTTCTGAGAAATATTTTGAATAGACAGAAATATTAGCATTATGTATATTAATCCCTATGTTTTCCAGATAATTTTATTCCATTGTTTGCCTACAGCACTGTTGGTTGAAAATTCACTGGGTGAGACCATGGCGATGAAGTTCATGATCCTATGTCTGCTACATGTCGTAGCCACAGCAGATCCCATGAAGTTGAACGACCACACTTCTAGCCTGGCAGAAGGTACGGTGAACCTGGCCCTCAACCTTTTCAAGACCATGGCCAAGGACGAGAAATTCTCAACTGAGAACCTCATATTGTCCCCGATGGTGGTGGCTTCCTCCTTGGGTGTGATGTCTCTGGGTGCCAAGGATAAGACGGCCAAACAGGTTAAGTCCCTCCTCAACACCAACCTGCCCGATGACGTCTTCCACCCGACTTTCTCGGAACTGTTCGACGAAGTCAGCGACGAATCCGCCCGCAACAGCACGTGGAAGATCGGCAGCCGCATTTACGGGCCAAACTCGGTCAAATTCAACGATGAGTTTGTTCAGAAGAGCAAGGCCCACTACAAACACGATCACTCTAAGGTGAATTTCAGAGACAAGAGGAATTTGGTCCAATCCCTAAACGAATGGTCCTCTAAAACTACAGAGGGAAAACTCAAAGAAATCACAAAGGACGTCTCCAAAGTTGATGGTGCTTTGTTCGTCAATGCCATGTATTTTAAACGTGAGTATTATAATTATTACTGAAGGAATTATTAAACTGTGCAAAACCTTCTTCCCTCATTAGGCTATTAAAAACTACAACCTCCAAATAAGCTCTGAACTATATAGACTATTATTATTAGTATTGCACTATTGTTTGTTTTTTATGTGCGCATATGTGTGCGTATATGTACATATGTGTGCGTATATATATATATATATATAAAGTATACGCACCAGTATACTTTATATATACGACAGATGGCGCAATGGGCTAAGTGTTCGGCTGGCAACCGGAAGGTAGCTGGTTCGAATCCCGCTTGGAGTGCATACTGTCGTTGTGTCCTTGGGCAAGACACTTCACCCACCTTTGCCTGCGTGTGAATGTGTGTGAATGATTGGTGGTGGTCGGAGGGGCCGTAGGCGCAGATTAGCAGCCACGCTTCCGTCAGTCTGCCCCAGGGCAGCTGTGGCTACAGAAGTAGCTCACCACCACCGAGTGTGACTGAGGAGTGAATGAATAATGCGATGTAAAGCGCCTTGAGTATTAGAAAGGCGCTATATAAATCCCATCCATCATTATTATTATTATATATATATACTACTTTTTTCTCATTTATTATATTTACAGTGTACTATGATTACATATTCTGTTTACATATTTCATTGTTCTATCTGGGACATATGACAATAAAACACTCTTGACCTAAAACACAATAATTCAGTCTGCAGGCACCTTGTCAAACATTTAATTGTCGTCTTTTGCAGCTCACTGGGATGAAAAATTCCAAAAGGACATAATCGATACAAGAGGCTTCTTGGTATCTAGAAGTCGCACTGTTTCTGTCCCCATGATGCATCGTGCAGGTAAGTCACATCCAACACTTTATGAAGCATAGAAACCAGAAAGGTTGACACAAAAAGATGGTGGACAAAAATGCTGGAGAAACTCAGCGGGTGAGGCAGCATCTATGAAGAGAAGGAATAGGCGACGTTTTGGGTCGAGACCCTTCTTCATACTGATGTTGGGGGGGGGGGTGGAAAAAAGAAAGGAAGAGGTGGAGACAGTAGGCTTGTGGGAGACATGGGAGGGGGGGGGGGGGAGAAAGCAAGGACTACCTGAAATTGGAGAAGTCAATGTTCATACCGCTGGGGTGTAAACTACCCAAGCAAAATATGAGGTGCTGTTCCTCCAATTTGCAGTGGGACTCACTCTGGCAATGGCGGAGGCCCAGGACAGAAAGGTCGGATTTGGAGGGGGAGTTGAAGTGCTGAGCCACAGGGAGATCAGGTTGGTTATTGCGAACTGAGCGGAGGTGTTGGACGAATCGATCGCCAAGCTTACGCTTGGTCTCACCGATGTTGTGTTTTCTTTAACACAAAAAGTTGGCGTAACTTGGCAGGTCACGCAGCATCTCTGGAGATAAGGAATAGGTGACGTCTCGGGTCGAGACCCTTCTTCAGCCTTAGGGTTAGGGGAAAGAGATATAGGCAGTGATGTAGAGAGATATAGAACAAATAACCTAAGTGACATTAGGGATATTAGTTACACCTAGCTTCTGTATTTTGGGTGAGAAAATCCTGAATTATTTTCTCTGATTGTGAGTGACCTCGGCTGAACGAGGTCTATTAGTCCGAAGAGGTGTCTCGACCCGAAACGTCACCTTTCTCTCCAGAGATGCTGCTTGTTATTCCAACATTTTGTGCCTATCTTCGGTGTAAACCAGCATCAGCAGTTCCTTCCTACACAGACTGACAATTGGAATGACAATTCAATCTGAAATGTTAACTTCCTGAAATGTTAGTTCTTCCTCCACAGATGCTGTCTGACTGGCTGAACATTGCACTATTTTGCTTGCACGATCTTTGGGGAAACATGTGAACGTTTTTACATTTATGACATTTTTCTCCGTTAGGATTACATAACTACTACGACGACAAGGTCAATGAACTCCAGCTTCTTGAGATGCCCCTTGCACACAAGCACTCCAGCATGATTTTCATATTGTCACGACACGTGGAGCCACTGGAGAGAATCGTGAAGTTGCTGAGCAAGGAACAGCTCAACATTTGGTTCAGCAAGATGCAAACAAAGGCCATTAGTATCTCTCTTCCCAAAGTCCGTGTTGAAGTCAGTCATGAATTACAGGTAAGAACAATGGCTTAACTGCCTTATTACAAGCAAGGCACAGATTTATGGAGAACCTTAACAGCTGAACTCTTCCATATAACTTCATACAAAGAATACGCATGTGGGAATTTGTAACTTCCAGACTTAGTTTCTCAACTGGAGAACATGGATAGGTTACGTTTCAGGTCGGGACACTTCTTCAGACTGATTAGCAGGTGGAGAGGGGTGAAAAGAAAGCTGGGGGAGAGTCGGGACAAATCGAGGCAGGTGACGGGTAGACACAGGCAAGGAGAGGCGATGAACAGTGGTGCTTGATATCTATCAGATCCAGTGGAGTGAGATTAAATCATGTTCCCACTGACGTACAGTGCTATACAGCAGTAGAGTTGCTGCCTTACAGAACCAGGTTCAATCCTGACTACAGGCGCTTGTCTGTTCAGTTTGTATGTTTGCCCTGTGCCCTGCATGGGCTTTCTCTGGGGAGCTTCAGTTTCCTCCCACACTAAAGACGTACAGGTTTGTAGGCTAATTGGCTTGGTATAATCCCAAATTGTACCTAGTGTGTAGGACAATGGTCAGCGCAGACCCGATGGGACGAAGGCCCCGTTTCCTAAACTAAAAATCAACATTTGAAATTGTAACCTGTTTGTGCTTTTTCTTTTCCAACAATTGTTTTAACGCTGAAAATCTTTTCTTCTCTTAAGAAATATTTACAGGAGCTGGGCCTGACTGAAGCTACAGATCAGAACAGAGCCGATTTCTCCGGTATAACAGGGAATAAAGAGCTCTACCTGTCCGGCATGTTCCATGCTACAGCTCTAGAGTGGGACTTCGAAGGAAATGAATTTGATCCCGAATTACATAGTCGCGATGAAATGAGATCGCCTGAGCTCTTCTATGCAGATCGCCCATTCATCTTCCTCGTCCGAGATAACAAAACTAACTCTCTACTCCTCATTGGAAAGTTAGTCAAACCAAAAGTAAATAACCATGACGAATTATAAACTTGAATTCTTTTTTTTACAAAGTGCAGTAATATTCTGTACAAATATTAATGTCCTCACATTCAGATTACCTGTGTACTGGAGGTGGTTTAATAATGATCCCTTCATTGTTGTGGTGCCATGGTGCAAAACGTCAATAATGTGGGGTCAAATGAAGTATTAGAATCACTAAGGCTCGAGAAATGCCCAAAAGAATGCATTTTAGTTCACTGAAATAGATGGCTATCGCAAACCCCAGAATATTTATGGGATACATGCAGGAATCAGAATTTAAGAATTTTGCAGGCCTCCAATTATATATCCTAAACATCCTCTCTCTAGATAGGCGCAGTGTTAGAGCTGCTGCCTCACAGCGCCAGATTCGGATTCAATCCCGACCACGGGTGCTGCACGGGTGCGGAGTTTGTACGTTCTACCCGTGACCTGCCTGGGTTTTCTCTGGGATCTCTGGTTTCCTCCCACATTCCAAAGACGGCCAGGATTACAGGTTAATTGGCCTCTGTAAATTGCCCCAAGTGTGTAGGATACGAAAGCGGAACAACATATATGGGCGATCGATGGTCAGTGGGCTGAAGGGCCTGTTTCCGCACTGTATCTCTAAATTAAATCAACTGGATTTTTAATTAAGTTTGATGTCCCTTGTACATCCTTAGATATTACCTTGAAGAAAACAGAAGTTAATAATCTGAATGTCTTTACATCATGTAAATGGATCAATTCTTTTTAAAGGCACAGTGATCTACAACAGATACGACCTGTTTGTACGAGTGCGTTTGGAAAATTAGGTTGTTAATGTCGCCACAGGGAACAAACATCCTTTCTATGCAACATTGGATGATTTCAATTGAGAACAGCATTGCTGTAATTAAGTTTAGTTTAGAGATACAGCACGGAAACAGGCCCTTTGGCCCACCGGGTCCACACCAACCATCGATCCCAGCACATTAACTTGATCCTACACACACTAGGGACAATTTACACATACACCAAGCCGATTAACCTACAACCTGTAAATTTTTGGAGTGTGGGAGGAAGCCGAAGATCTCGGAGAAAACCCACACAGGACACGGGGAGAATGTACAAGCTCCGTACAGAGAGCACCCGTAGTCGGGATCGAACCCGGGTCTCTGGTGCTGTAAGGCAGCAACTCTACCGCTGCGCCACCGTGCAATGTTATGTCTATTTTTGTATTTTTTGACGAGCTGGACCAACCGAATCACCTTTTCCCAGTTCTACTGTTCTTAATAAAATGAGCAAAAATAACCGCTGGTATCCGGTTTCCTTTTAATTTATAGAAGACATTTGAACGGGTTTAGACATACTAGACTAAGTGGGAACTGTTGGGTCCCATGTTCACACGGGAGGGCTGGTCCCCCAACGCAATATTCCATCTCTCCACCAAGTCCAATATTGGTGGCCAGTGGGGTGGGGGGGCTTTCTGGAGCGCTGGTATGTGTATTGTGGGCTGAAGGGACTGGTTTCCAGAGGGCTAGTATGGACATTGTGGGCCAAATGTATTTTTGGGGTGGTAGCTCAGTCACTCAAGCCTGATGTGCTGGCAGCTCACTCACGGCTGGTGGGCTGGCAGTTGACTCACAGCTATTCCTTGAAATTCCATTTCAAGCAGGGTGCAAGGCCACCAAATTCAAATGCAGTAACCTACCATTTCAAGCAGGGTGCAAGGCCACCAAATTCAAGTGCAGTTTCTTACCACTTCAAGCAAGGTGCAAGGACAGCAAATTCAATTGCAGTTTCATACCACTTCAAGCAGGGTGCAAGGCCACCAAACTCAAGTGCAGTTTCCTACCACTTCAAGCAGGGTGCAGGGCCACCAAACTCAAGTGCAGTTCCCTGCCACTTCAAGCAGGGTGCAGGGCCACCAAACGCAAGTGCAGTTCCCTGCTACTTCAAGCAGGGTGCAAGGCCACCAAATTCAAGTGCAATTTCATGCCACTTCAAGCAGGGTGTAAGGCCACCAAATGCCAGTGCAGGTTCGTACGACTTCAAGCAGGTTGCAAGACAACCAAATTGAAGTGCAGTTTCATACCATTTCAAGCAGGGTGCAAGGCCACCAAATTCAAGTGCAGTTTCATATCATTTCATGCAGGGTGCAAGGCCACCAAATTCAAATGCTGTTTCATACCATTTCATGCAGGGTGCAAGGTCACCACATTCAAATGCAGTTTCATACCAAATATAGTGCAATAATAATGTTTAAGAAGGAACTGCAGATGCTGGAAAATCAAAGGTAGACAAAAATGCTGGAGAAACTCAGTGGGTGAGGCAGCATCTATGGAGCGAAGGAAATAATGATAGTTTGTTGCAGTTCAGAGCTTAATTGTTGTCGTGTGTAATAGCCATATATTAATAGCCGGGAGCCTTGAGCTCCAAATCGGCGCGGCCTTGTCGGCTTCAGGTGCTGCGGACGCCTGCGGGAAATCGGCCGTTCCAGCCGTAGTTGCGCCCTCAGGTGAGGGATGCGGCCGTTCCAGGTGGCCCAGCTGCTGGAGGACTCTCCCGACGCCGGGGCTACATCACCCGGCGAGAACGGCCAGGATCATCGGGCCTCCGTAGAGGCAATAGCGGGGGCTTCATTTGGCCTGACTTTTTTGGGTGAACTGGGGCTGGGGACTGGACATTGTGCCTTCCCCCACAGTGGAAATCATTGTGGGGGGATGATTTTTGTATGTAATTGTATTTGTTAGTCTGTGTTCAAGATGGCGGTCGGAGGGGAGAGTGGATGCTGGCGCGGTTTCGCTGCCGCTGCTCTCCCCTCAAATTGTGCTTCTGATTTTCTTTTTTGTGTTTTTGGAAGGAATTCTGTCCCTGATTTGTGTATTGGTCTTTATAACTTATTTTTTTTAAAATTCTGATTATATGTTTCCTATATATCTCTGTAAGGTGTCCTTGAGACCTCGGTATAAGGCGCCCGTAAATAAAATTCATTATTATTATTATGTAGGGAAGAAGCTGTTCCTGAACCTGGACGTTATAGTCTTCAGGCTCCTGTACAGGGCTGCCAACTCTCACGCTTTCAGCATGAGAATCACGCCTTGGAGCAAATTCTCACGCCCTCACGCTCATGACCGAGTTCTCACGCTGAGTTCAGTCCCTGCACAGTTTGTCCCTTTGCGCCGTATGCCAGGGATCTGCACGGTCAATGAACTCCAGCTTCTTGAGATGCCCCTTGCACACAAGCACTCCAGCATGATTTTCATATTGTCACGACACGTGGAGCCACTGGAGAGAATCGTGAAGTTGCTGAGCAAGGAACAGCTCAACATTTGGTTCAGCAAGATGCAAACAAAGGCCATTAGTATCTCTCTTCCCAAAGTCCGTGTTGAAGTCAGTCATGAATTACAGGTAAGAACAATGGCTTAACTGCCTTATTACAAGCAAGGCACAGATTTATGGAGAACCTTAACAGCTGAACTCTTCCATATAACTTCATACAAAGAATACGCATGTGGGAATTTGTAACTTCCAGACTTAGTTTCTCAACTGGAGAACATGGATAGGTTACGTTTCAGGTCGGGACACTTCTTCAGACTGATTAGCAGGTGGAGAGGGGTGAAAAGAAAGCTGGGGGAGAGTCGGGACAAATCGAGGCAGGTGACGGGTAGACACAGGCAAGGAGAGGCGATGAACAGTGGTGCTTGATATCTATCAGATCCAGTGGAGTGAGATTAAATCATGTTCCCACTGACGTACAGTGCTATACAGCAGTAGAGTTGCTGCCTTACAGAACCAGGTTCAATCCTGACTACAGGCGCTTGTCTGTTCAGTTTGTATGTTTGCCCTGTGCCCTGCATGGGCTTTCTCTGGGGAGCTTCAGTTTCCTCCCACACTAAAGACGTACAGGTTTGTAGGCTAATTGGCTTGGTATAATCCCAAATTGTACCTAGTGTGTAGGACAATGGTCAGCGCAGACCCGATGGGACGAAGGCCCCGTTTCCTAAACTAAAAATCAACATTTGAAATTGTAACCTGTTTGTGCTTTTTCTTTTCCAACAATTGTTTTAACGCTGAAAATCTTTTCTTCTCTTAAGAAATATTTACAGGAGCTGGGCCTGACTGAAGCTACAGATCAGAACAGAGCCGATTTCTCCGGTATAACAGGGAATAAAGAGCTCTACCTGTCCGGCATGTTCCATGCTACAGCTCTAGAGTGGGACTTCGAAGGAAATGAATTTGATCCCGAATTACATAGTCGCGATGAAATGAGATCGCCTGAGCTCTTCTATGCAGATCGCCCATTCATCTTCCTCGTCCGAGATAACAAAACTAACTCTCTACTCCTCATTGGAAAGTTAGTCAAACCAAAAGTAAATAACCATGACGAATTATAAACTTGAATTCTTTTTTTTACAAAGTGCAGTAATATTCTGTACAAATATTAATGTCCTCACATTCAGATTACCTGTGTACTGGAGGTGGTTTAATAATGATCCCTTCATTGTTGTGGTGCCATGGTGCAAAACGTCAATAATGTGGGGTCAAATGAAGTATTAGAATCACTAAGGCTCGAGAAATGCCCAAAAGAATGCATTTTAGTTCACTGAAATAGATGGCTATCGCAAACCCCAGAATATTTATGGGATACATGCAGGAATCAGAATTTAAGAATTTTGCAGGCCTCCAATTATATATCCTAAACATCCTCTCTCTAGATAGGCGCAGTGTTAGAGCTGCTGCCTCACAGCGCCAGATTCGGATTCAATCCCGACCACGGGTGCTGCACGGGTGCGGAGTTTGTACGTTCTACCCGTGACCTGCCTGGGTTTTCTCTGGGATCTCTGGTTTCCTCCCACATTCCAAAGACGGCCAGGATTACAGGTTAATTGGCCTCTGTAAATTGCCCCAAGTGTGTAGGATACGAAAGCGGAACAACATATATGGGCGATCGATGGTCAGTGGGCTGAAGGGCCTGTTTCCGCACTGTATCTCTAAATTAAATCAACTGGATTTTTAATTAAGTTTGATGTCCCTTGTACATCCTTAGATATTACCTTGAAGAAAACAGAAGTTAATAATCTGAATGTCTTTACATCATGTAAATGGATCAATTCTTTTTAAAGGCACAGTGATCTACAACAGATACGACCTGTTTGTACGAGTGCGTTTGGAAAATTAGGTTGTTAATGTCGCCACAGGGAACAAACATCCTTTCTATGCAACATTGGATGATTTCAATTGAGAACAGCATTGCTGTAATTAAGTTTAGTTTAGAGATACAGCACGGAAACAGGCCCTTTGGCCCACCGGGTCCACACCAACCATCGATCCCAGCACATTAACTTGATCCTACACACACTAGGGACAATTTACACATACACCAAGCCGATTAACCTACAACCTGTAAATTTTTGGAGTGTGGGAGGAAGCCGAAGATCTCGGAGAAAACCCACACAGGACACGGGGAGAATGTACAAGCTCCGTACAGAGAGCACCCGTAGTCGGGATCGAACCCGGGTCTCTGGTGCTGTAAGGCAGCAACTCTACCGCTGCGCCACCGTGCAATGTTATGTCTATTTTTGTATTTTTTGACGAGCTGGACCAACCGAATCACCTTTTCCCAGTTCTACTGTTCTTAATAAAATGAGCAAAAATAACCGCTGGTATCCGGTTTCCTTTTAATTTATAGAAGACATTTGAACGGGTTTAGACATACTAGACTAAGTGGGAACTGTTGGGTCCCATGTTCACACGGGAGGGCTGGTCCCCCAACGCAATATTCCATCTCTCCACCAAGTCCAATATTGGTGGCCAGTGGGGTGGGGGGGCTTTCTGGAGCGCTGGTATGTGTATTGTGGGCTGAAGGGACTGGTTTCCAGAGGGCTAGTATGGACATTGTGGGCCAAATGTATTTTTGGGGTGGTAGCTCAGTCACTCAAGCCTGATGTGCTGGCAGCTCACTCACGGCTGGTGGGCTGGCAGTTGACTCACAGCTATTCCTTGAAATTCCATTTCAAGCAGGGTGCAAGGCCACCAAATTCAAATGCAGTAACCTACCATTTCAAGCAGGGTGCAAGGCCACCAAATTCAAGTGCAGTTTCTTACCACTTCAAGCAAGGTGCAAGGACAGCAAATTCAATTGCAGTTTCATACCACTTCAAGCAGGGTGCAAGGCCACCAAACTCAAGTGCAGTTTCCTACCACTTCAAGCAGGGTGCAGGGCCACCAAACTCAAGTGCAGTTCCCTGCCACTTCAAGCAGGGTGCAGGGCCACCAAACGCAAGTGCAGTTCCCTGCTACTTCAAGCAGGGTGCAAGGCCACCAAATTCAAGTGCAATTTCATGCCACTTCAAGCAGGGTGTAAGGCCACCAAATGCCAGTGCAGGTTCGTACGACTTCAAGCAGGTTGCAAGACAACCAAATTGAAGTGCAGTTTCATACCATTTCAAGCAGGGTGCAAGGCCACCAAATTCAAGTGCAGTTTCATATCATTTCATGCAGGGTGCAAGGCCACCAAATTCAAATGCTGTTTCATACCATTTCATGCAGGGTGCAAGGTCACCACATTCAAATGCAGTTTCATACCATTTCATGCAGGGTGCAAGGCCACCACATTCAAATGCAGTTTCATACCATTTCAGGCAAGGTGAAACCACCATAAAACCACACAAAACACCACATAAACACCACTCACAGTTCAGTAGACATTCAGTGTGTTCAGTTGATTCACAGCTCAGACAGAGTCGTGACCTCTCCCTCCCCCATCTTGCAGAGACTGAGCCACACCCACACTTCCGGGTTTTATAATCCCTCCCCCCATCCACCGGAAGGGGCTTGGCCTTCATGGCATGATTGACAGGAGAGAGATTCTCAACATTTTTTAATACACTAATAACACTTTTATTTTTCATTGATGGGAAGAATCCTCTGCACCTGATGAGCGGAGGGGGACTGAGTAAGATGGCCAAAAATCACAGACGTAAGTGGTAGCGTTTTATCTAAAATCAATATACAGTGCAAACAGGAAGTTGTCAAGTTTAGACCAACAACCATTTGCAGTGCAGCATTTCAAAGCAACCCCCACCAACAACCATTTGCAGTGCAGCATTTCAAAGCAACCCCCACCAACAACCATTTGCAGTGCAGCATTTCAAAGCAACCCCCACCAACAACCATTTGCAGTGCAGCATTTCAAAGCAATCACATTTTCATTTTCAAACCACATTAAGGGCACTCAACAGTTGAGTAGACACGTGTTCAGTGTTATTCACAGCTCAGAGAGACGTGACCCTCTCGCTTCCTCCATCTTGCAGAGACTGAGTGAGACACAACACTTCCGGGTTTTATAGTCCCTCCCCCCTCCCACCAACGGGGGCAGCAGAGAGAATATCAACATTAAAAAAATATTAATAACTCTTTTATTTTTCATCGATGGGAAAAATCCTCTTGTCCTGCACAGCGGAGGGGGACTCCGAGTAAGATGACCAAAAATCACAGCCGTAAGTGGCAGCGTTTTTTCTAAAATCATGAAACAGAAAAACAGGAAGTGGTCAAGATCTTACTTTTAGTAATATAGATGGGCCAAGCGTCGGCATGTGGGACTAGCGTGGATGGGGCACTTTGGTCCGAGTGAACACCTGTTTCCATGCAGTTTAACCCTGATTCTAAGCTACATTAACACTACAAATACCATTGTGTAAGGTAAATTGATCTTAACATTCCAAGCAATATCTTAAAAAAAAACCCTAACTGAAAATAAAACGTTTCAGACCGGAAAATAGTTCTGACTGTTTAATCTATCTATGCTTCCCACAATTTTATATACTTAACAGCTGCTCGATTTCCCCATGTTGAGCAAAGTTTAATACTCATTGCTCTACCGTTACTGTACAGTTAGGGTGGCAGTTCAACAGTAACTATGCATTGTGTGGAAGTGCAGCACAGGAACAGGCCCTTCGGCCCACAATGTTTGTGCTGAACACAATGTGATATAAACTAACCCTAATCTGCCAGTGCATGACCCATGATCCCTTCATTTTCTGCAAAACCTCCAGCTTATCTAAAAGCCTCTTAAATTCCATTATTGTATCTGCCTCCGCCTCCACCTCCACCCCGACTAAAAAAAATAATTGTAAAACAAAAGCTCTATAGCAAAATTAGATGAAGGAGGGGGAAGACTAACATGTCTGCTGATAATAGAATTACTTGGAAAACTCGGCTTAAATTCTGGGAACATTAATGGGCAGGTGGGACTATTTAGTCGGTGTGGACAGATTGGGTCGGGGAGCCTGTTTCTGTGCACTAGTTGCAATCATTTAAAAAAAAAAAATTTCCAGTGCTATCAAAATTCTTCCCGAGTTATTTTTGCTTGCCTTATATTTCATCTACATCTACATGTATTCTTTGGCATCCGTCTGCAAATCATTTCTCCTGATCAATTCAAATGAGACACCTACTGAAATCAGTTTAAAGTCTTATTAAATTTCTTAACTAATTTTCCCATCTAGCTCCAGCATAAAAGGAAATATTTTTTTATCAGGCGCTGCATAGTTCTAGATTTCTGTCTTCACGTCACACCATCATTAGCGTTTGACAGCACTGGGCTTCTACTCGCTGGAGTTTAGAAGGTTGAGGGTGGACCTCATTGGAACTTACAGAATAATGAAAGGCGTAGATAGAGTGGATGTGGAAAGGATGTTTCCACTGGTGGGAGAGTTTAGGACCAGAGGGCATAGCCTCAGAATTAAAGGGCACTCTTTTAAAAAGATGAGGAGGAACTTCTTTAGTCAGAGGGTAGTTAATCTGTGGAACTCATTGCTACGGAGGGCTGTGGAGACCAAGTCAAGTTTTAAGGCAGAGATAGACAAATTCTTGATTAGAACGTGTGTCGAGGTTTATGGGGAGAAGGCAGGGAAATGGGATTAAGAGGCAGAGATCAGCCATGTTTGAATGGCGGAGTAGACTCGATGGGCCGAATGGCCTAATTCTACTACAACTCGAGAATGTTTTAAATTTCCTTTTAAATCCTTAATTGACACAGCAGAAATAAGCAACTTCATGAACCAGTCTTAAAGAAAAGCAGTATTTTATGGCTGCAGGGAAAGATAACATGAAACAAAGGTATGTTTTCTTGGAGACAAACAGAGACTTAAAGTTTTCTTTATTTGGCAACTTGCAGTTCACAACGTGAGAAAACAGTCCTTTTAAAATAAGGATTATGATGCAGAAAAAAACATTTTCTATGATACTTAACATTCTCACAGATTACAGGAATTCGGACGACAAAAAACAGTTAATTCAGCGAATAAATATAGCTCAGAAATGCACGTTTTGCAGCTTATTTGTTAACCAACGTTAAAGAAAGTTGGCTACAAAATCTGAACTCCTGATTTGAAGAATGGGAATAACATGCAGGAGTTTCAATTTGGGATTGCCAGACGCTGCTTAATACTAAATTCAGAAATGTTACTCTATGTAATTGCCACGCTGAAGGCAATTGCTTTTCTTTTTTTACTCAAGAGGTGGAACTATACATCTGTGCACAGGATCACCTTTTCCCACTCTCAATGCAATCCAACCATTCATCATTTTACCATACGCCAAAAAGAGAATGCAAGTTTTAAATGGCCTTTGCAACAAGTGCCTCGCTTTGTCTTCAGCCAAGCTTCACAAAATGGCAGCTGAATTTTGTTGTTGTTAAGGGCACTCCCAACAATGCAATCATTGACAACTCAGAAACCAATGATGACCCCGCAGACAGAGAGGGGGCTCACACTGCATGGCTGACGCACCTGCCTTGATATTGGTGCCTGTTCCATCTTTCGGTACACTTTCAAAGGCTCCTATATGAGTGGTAAAACTTGGAAGTGTAGCCCAAGCGGAAGAACTAACCCATGTTATGCCTGTTGCCATACCCGCGCCTGTGCGTATCCTTCCAGTCATCCTTCTCGCGTGCATTTCTCACGGCTTGCTCATCATCATCATCCTCGTTGTCATCTTCAGCCTCTTGTTCTTCATTTTCCTGGGCAGCTACAATCAGAAAGCTTCCAAGATTAATTTCAAGTCTACCAAATCAGATTCCTGAGCAGGCCAACGCACAAGAAAATGTATAGGAAGGAACTGCAGATGCTAGTTTACACTGTGTTAAAGAAAGAACTGCAGATGCCGGAAAATCGAAGGTACACAAAAATGCTGGAGAAACTCAGCGGGTGCAGCAGCATCTATGGAGCGAAGGAAACAGGCAACGTTTCGGGCCGAAACGTTGCCTGTTTCCTTCGCTCCATAGATGCTGCTGCACCCGCTGAGTTTCTCCAGCATTTTTGTGTACCTGCTAGTTTACACTGACTGCTGGAGTAACTCAGTGGGGCAGGCAGCAGCTCTGGAGAGAAGGAATTCCTGACGTTTCAGGAAGAAGGGTCTCGACCCGAAACGGCATCCATTACTTCTATCCAGAGATACTGCCTGTTCCGCTGAGTTACTCTAGCATTTTGTGTCTAAACAAGAAAATGAAACAGTTCTGAGATGTACACCCATGAAAAGCTCTAATGTTCATCCTTCATCTGGATTGAATTAGGTGATTTAAGGTAATGAAGATACCACTGACTCTGGGTGAGGGGAACAAATGCCTACTTCCTGCTCCCAATCATTAGTAGCAATTATCTCCTTGATTTTCTTTTGGTAATTTAAAATAAAATTCATATCAAACTTACACCCATGTCATTAGACACGAGTTTCGGCTAACTTTTTTTTGGAATCCCTTCAAATCCGTACAAACAAGCCCAACCGGCAAAAACTCCCAATGGTAAATAATTCCTCTTGGGGAGTGGACAGAGCAGCGAAATAAACTAGAACACAAGGTTGCAAGAGATTTCATTTGTGTTAAACAGAATTTACAATTTGGTAATGGTTTCCAGATAGTAGCAGAACATCACTTTAAAATTTTATGGCAATTCTTGGTATTAATTACAAGCCTAGTCTTTTCAATCTTTCCTCATATGACAGTCCCGCCACGAGATTGATCCCTGGGATGGCGGGACTGTCATATGAGGAAAGATTGAAAAGACTAGGCTTGTATTCACTGGAGTTTAGAAGGATGAGGGGGATCTTATAGAAACATATAAAATTATAAAAGGACTGGACAAGCTAGATGCAGGAAAAATGTTCCCAATGTTGGGCGAGTCCAGAACCAGGGGCCACAGTCTTAGAATAAAGGGGAAGCCATTTAAGACTGTGGTGAGAAAAAACTTTTTCACCCAGAGAGTTGTGAATTTGTGGAATTCCCTGCCACGGAGGGCAGTGGAGGCCAAGTCACTGAATGGATTTAAGAGAGAGTTAGAGCTCTCGGGGCTAGTGGAATCAAGGGATATGGGGAGAAGGCAGGCACGGGTTATTGATTGGGGACGATCAGCCATGATCACAATGAATGCGAGGGAAATAAAATGTCAAATGAAATATTGTAATCAGACATTCTTCCATTGCACTCTGATTAGTTTATTTATTTAGCTTGTTAATGATCTAGAGTTACATCATTAGTTGTATATTTTAACCATAATGTCTGAATGCCATTAACTGTTGCAACATTTTGAAGAGGCTTTTGCTTTCATGTTTGCTTTGTTCTTACTGATGAAGGTTGGAGATGGCTCTCTCAGAATCCTCAGAGGTGAAGTTCAAGTTTTAAACCAGCGTTTATATGGGGAAAATGACAGATTCATTGCTCTACTTTGAGTAATGTACTGTCAATTCAAAGACATTATGGTATAATACACATTTTAGCAAAGTCTTCTTCAGACTTCATTCTGAAGAAGGGTTTCGACCCGAAACGTCACCCATTCCTTCTATCCAGAGATGCTGCCTGTCCCGTTGAGTTACTCCAGCATTTTGTGTGTATCTTCAGTTTAAACCAGCATCTGCAGTTCATTCCTACAACATTTTAGCAAACACATAGCACTAAAAGATCAGAGATCTGTAAAAATCAAATGTGCAGAATGAATCAAAAGCAACACTCTTTTGAAGCAACTATTCCCACCTGGACAACTTCTTGGAACTCCCTGATCAGGAAGAGCTCCCTTCTTCTTATGCTGCTCGTACCAATCATCAACAGTCATTGTAGCAAGACTTGGGTAACCAAGACCAAATACCCTAGAGACAAATAACATCAAAATATTTAAAATATCAAACATCTCTATTCTGCTTCAACTGGAACACTTAAGCGCATAAATAATTTAAAGTTACTTTCATGTAGTCATAAACAATTCATTAATTGACTGTAAAACAGGGAGGGGGAGGGGAAAAGGCACTAGCAACTGTAGATGCTGATTTACAAAATATGAAACACAAAGTGCTGGAGGAATTCAGGGGGTCAGGCAGCACCTCTGGAGGAAGTTTCAGGTTGGGACCCTTCTTCAGACTGATTGTAGTGTGGGTGGGAGGAAAACTGGAAAAGGGGTGGGATGGGACCAAAACTGGCAAATGATAAGCACATTCCAGGTGAGCAGGGGTTTGTTTGGCAGATGGGGAAATAAAGGCTGGAGATGAAAAAGAGACAAAGGGTGTCAGATAAAGAGAGGTGTGAAATGTGATGCCAAAAGGGATATATGTGGAAAGGTTGGGAGGGGGATGGGGCAGGAAAAAAAGTAGGGATAAATGAGTGCTTTTCCGAGTGGAAGACCACAAAGATCATGAGCCAGGCCATTCATGAAGTATATTATTTAGATGAAGGATAAATGTATTATATCAATATTTGCAGATGACACAAAGCTGGACGGGAATGTGTATTGATGACGCAGAGTAGATTAGCATGATCTGGACAGGTTGAGGACGTGGATGTGGAAGATGATATGTGATGAGGATAAAGGTTCACTTTACCCACCTTGACAGCAAAATGGATGCAGATTATTTTCTGATGGGGGAGTGTGAAGGTGCGATGAGATCTGGTGTCCCCGTCCATCAGTTGATGCAAATAAGTTGGGGTAACGGGCTATTAAGACATGTGGTACATTGGTCTTCATTGCAAGAGGATTCAAGTAAAGGATCAGGTTCCAATGATCTGCAGCGGTCTGAAAAAGGTGGTCAACCCAAAATGGCACCAATTCCTTCTCTCCTTGCTGCCCGACCTACTGAGTCACTCCAGCTTTTTGTGTCTATCTGCAATTACACACTTCCGTAGTGAGGCCGCAGGTTGAGAATTATGTGCAGTTTTGATCTCCTTAGGGTGCAGTGTAAATTCAATAATCTGATTACTGCATTGGGAGGATTAACAAATGGTCAGATTTAGCCACATGGATAGATTTTGGATAAAGGGGAGGGGATCTCATGAAATAATCTGAAAAGACTGGACAGACAAAAATAGGAAGGATGTCCCTGGTGCTAGAGGAATCCAGGGGCTGGGATAACAGTCTGAGGATAAGAGGGTTAGTGATATTGGACAGAACTGAGGAGCAATATATTCCTGTGAATACTCCACCACAGAAAGCAGTCAAAGCGACTGATGGATTAGGGAACACCATCCGCATTACAGATTGAATTAATTATAACACAATTACAACTAGAACCACCTCTAGTGGTTCTCTAGAGGGAATCTAGTGAACCACTCAGATGTTACTTTGGAAAATGACATGCAGGAAGAGTTGTTACTTTTTCCATTGGACTTTCCTGCAGTGATCAGACACCAATCGCATTGTAGCAGAATGACTGATAGCAACTTTTCCAATAACAATCTCAAACTAATCACAATATCAAGCCATTTCCCCAACGCACTGTATTTTACATTGCTCTAGATTAAGCTAGTTTCCCCTCAATGATGCAATGTTCTTCTTTTCAATTCCCACTCTCTGTGATGCCATCCGCTCTCCACCAATTTCTTGTATAAACTTCTAATCCTTGAATCTCCACTTTCAGCCAGTGTCTGTTAAAATTGCCAGTGTTTCTCAAAATGTAATGGCAAACCATATTATGATTTTAAAAATATTAAATCTTCCACTTGCTACTTCTATATTTATTCTTCTACTGGAATCACCCTTCGTAAATATGAACTCTGATCTCTCTGATTTCAATGTTCATTACAGTGAAAACTGAAAATGGAGACAGACCAATGTTTAGAGCATCTTTATGGTACTGTAATATGCTTGTGCACAGTATGAAATTAGTTATATGAACTCTGTTATCTACATATCCACGTTTCACAATCTTCCTCAGGAGTCAGTTGTCAAATTCCTTGTTTCTCCTTTAACATCTATTTAGTGACCCCTATCAGAGGCAGATATGACAGTGGCATTGAAGAGGCTTTTGGATTGGCACGTGGATATGCAGGGAATGGAGGGATATGAATTATACACAGACAGAGTTGATCTTGGCATCATGTTCAGCACAGATATTGTGAACCGAAGGGCCTGGTTCGTATGCTGTAGTTTTCTATGTTTCTTTCTATTCACAATAAGTTATTTCTGCCATAAGTCTGGCTATTCTACTGACCTGCCTATACATTTCCCAATGTTCACTTTTGGCAAAATCTCTAATTTTTATTTGTAGGTAAAATCGGAGATACAGAATACAAAGATGGTTTGCATTGTGGCTGATTATATATCTTCATTTGGTTTTAACTGTAATAGAATCACTTTAAACTTGACACGGACAAATACAGAACATACAAAATTGGGGCATGAAAATTAAAGCCAAAGTGAGACAAGAATGAGCATGACTGCTTTTTGCCACTTAATCAAACGTTATTGTTGATAACCCATTGGAGAAAATGGTTATGAGTGAAGGGTTGATGGTGGAGTTACACTACAGCACACAGTAATCCTGAGGGAGAAATGTCAACTAGAAAGTCAGAACAAGCAAAACAAACAAGCTCTTCACCACATTGTAGACCTTCAAATGACAGGATCCAGTACAGACAAAGGGATTTTAATAGCATTCCCGCTTAGACTTACTTGGCTTCAGCTGCATTTCGAGTAAGGATAAAAGGTTGCATTGGAGGTCTTGGTGGCCGAGCAGTGTGAGGCTGAACAAGAGGGAGAAATGACTGTCACTTTGTAATATTAGCTGAGAATTTCATCTAATTACATCTGAATCCAAACTCATTTCAAACTTCAGATCGTATCTATAGATATATAACTTTAAACTCAAAAATGTATTTACATTTAAAATGCCCACAATACATCATACTATTATTACTTTAAATCTCCTTTAAAGTTAAAAGACTGTATTGAAACATGTTAGTTCTGCAATGAATCTATTTTATCAATTCTATTTCTCGATAAAAAGGACGCGTAGTTTCCAAGACCGAATGTAGAAAAGTGATCTTGTAGCTCTCGTTTTCTGAGTATTTGCTCTTTATTCAATAGAATCAGTTTAGTGTTGGGAGTCTACAGATCAGAACTCAAATGACAGTATCAACTGGATGGCCAGCATTATTATATATTTAGTTTTCTAAATGCAGGAGACATTATATACATTCAAACAAATAATTACGATAATTTGTTGCTTGGCCCTGAAGCTTTCTTTCATGCAAGTTCTAATTCGAGAGTCAACTCTTGTCTATTGTCATATCCACTGAAATGGGACAATGAAATTCTTACTTGCAACAGCACAACAGGCTTGTAAACAGTGTACTCAACAGATAATACAGTTAACAAACGTTAAAAACGTTCAATAAATTAAAAGAACTAATATAGTGTAAATACAAAACAAGGTCTGAAGTTCCTAGTGCAACCAAGGCAGCTCGCAGTTAGTTTCAAAAGGATATTTCCCGCCACTTTCAACCAGGTACAAATTAATAGAATAAAAAGTACCGATCGTCGCAGATCAGACTGATCCAGTGGCCTTCAATAAATGTTTAGCTGTTAAAGTAAAGTTTTGTCAAAACTTCTACTGCTATAGAGCAATCAATTATTTTTTGATATAACTAGAATAAAATAGGTTGCCCTCAGCAAAATACAAATGGAAGTCCTGCATACTTAATTTTAATTTTCTATGTTAATTGTCCTGCAGATAATACCAGTCTTGCATACTTAATTTTAGTTTTCTATGTTAATTATTCTGCAGATAATACCATGAACCATAATAAAGTACAGGATAACTACATTATCATTAGTTCATTCTGAATGCATTATTAAGAAATAAAGCAGACATGAAGGACTAGGGAGGTCAGGTTTATTCAAATAAGGGAATTGAAATCTGATAAAAAATGAACTGCAGATGCTGGTTTATCCCAAAGATAGACACAAAATGCTGGAGTAACTCAAGAGGGTCAGGACCCGAAACATCACCAATCCACATTCTCCAGAGATGCTATCTGACCCGCTGAGTTACTCCAGCCTTTTGCACCATCTTTGAATTGAAGTATATCGTGTGGAAGCAAGGAGACAATGACAAACCTAAAGGAATCATTGGTTAAGCTAAAGTTAGAACACTGTGGTTAAGTTTGCGCAGTCGACTTGAAGAAGGTCATAACTGTTAAGAGTAGAATTAGGCCATTCGGCCCATCAAGTCTACTCTGCCATTCAATCATGGCTGATCTATCTCTCCCTCCTAAACCCATTATCTTGCCTTCTCCCCTCTGACACCTGTACTAATTAAGAATCTATCCATCTCTGCCTTAAAAATACCCACTGACGGCCTCTACAGCTTTCTGTGGCAAAGAATTCCACAGATTCACCACCTTCAGACTAAATAAATTTCTCCTCATCTCCTTCCGAAAATAACGTCCTTTAATTCTGAGCCTATGACCTCCAGGCCTACTCTCTCCCACTCGTGGAAACATCCTCTCCACATCCACTCTATCCAGGCCTTTCACTATTCTGTATGTTTCAATGAGCCCCCCCCCCCCCCCCTTCACTTTTCTAAACTAAGAATGTATTACACTTTACCATGAAACCAGGGAATTATGATTCTTGAATTTCAAAGCAAAACCTAATTTCACAGATTGGTAACTAGGAACTAGAACGCATGAGCATAAGATCAATAAAGGGAGTAAAGACTACTTTCTTTAGTGCAGATATGTCATATTAACTACTGTATAGGAAACACCAGGAAAAGTAGAATCAAAGATCACTTTCAAAAGATTAATGTTTGGCAAACACCTGAAAACAATATCAAATGGATGGCCAGCGCTATTTTATATTGTTTTCTAAAAACAGGAGAAGATATTATACAAGCCCAAACAAAAAAAAATTAAGATCATTTGCAAAACAAACACTTACTTTAGCTTCCACCATTCTTTTTAAAATTTCAGATTCTTGATTTATGCTGTCAATCTCTTCCAGGCTAGTGTTTATCCACTTTTGTAGATGTAATAAATAAAACTTTCTTGTCTGCTCATCATCTGCTTTTCCACTGTGGATCACAGATTTAATCTCTTTCAATTTGGCTTCAGTTTCTTTCTTCATGTTGTACCTGGTTTCCATGAAAGTAAAGCAGCAATTTAGGTTTTGAGTATTTCTATACTCTATATCTTACTCCTCCCTGTACTCCGTCTTATCATTAATTGATATCTGGATTTATAAATTCACAGGCAACATCACCATAATGTGCCAGATATTAATTAATGACAAGACGGAGTACAGGGAGGAGTGAGAGCATCATAACCTGGTGCTAAGACAACAACCTCTCCCCTAAGGCAAAGGAGATTGTGATTGACTTCAGGAGGCAAAGTGATACACACATTCTATGGCGCCGAAGTAGAGATGGTTGAAAGCTTCATTTTCTTAGAAATAAACATCAACAGTGATTTGTCCTCCAACAGCCACGTTGAAGCAATGGCCAAGAAAGCACACCAACTCCTCTACTTCCTTGGAAGGCTGAGGAAGTCCAGATGACCCCCAACAACTCTCACTAATGTTTGCAGATGTGCCAGAGAAAGCATTTTTTCAGGATGTATTACAGCATGGTTTGGGAACAGCTCCACCCAAGACCGCATGAAATTGCACAGTCCAACACACAAACCAACCTCCCTTCCGTTGACTTCATCTGCACTTCATGCTGCCTTGTCAAGGGCACCAGCATAATCAAGGACCAGTCTCACCTCGGTCACTTCCTCTTCTATCAGGCAAGAGGTACAAAAGTTTGAATACGCATACCTCCAGAATCAAGGAGTATTTTCCAAGCTGTTATCAAGCAACAGAACTGTCCTCTCACGAACTAGAGAGCGGTCCTGACCTCTCTCCAATTGCTTTGGAGACCTTTGAATTATCATTAATCAGACTTTGTCTTGCACTAAACGTTACAACCTTTATCCTGTATCTGTGCACTGTGGACGGCTTGATTATAAACATGTATATATAGTCTTTTTGCAGACTGGATAGCATGCAACAAAAAGTTTTTCACAGTACCTTGGTTCACATGACAATAATAAGCTAAATTAAGTTGTCCCAATCATTGGTTTATTCCACGATTAGTGCCAAGGAACAAAATAATATGAAAGCAGTACCTTTCAATTTTAGCCTGTCGTTTTGATGCCATGGAGAGTAAATTGGATTGGTTTGACACTGTTGGTGCACTGGGATTAACGCTGGCTTTGTTCCTTTCTTCTTCATTTTCCTTCGTTTGAGGGAACTCAAAAATCATAACTTTATAATCTTTGCAACGCTGCAGGAAGTCCATGAAATAGACCTGGGCCTTTTGTATATGCTCAAGCCGCTTTGCAGAATTCCCTAGTTTCATTGTAAGAGCTCCCAGTAACACAGGCAGCAACAGGTACTTAACATCGGCTGTGGCAATTTCTTCTAACTCTTCATTTCGACTGTAATAGAACAGAAATAAATCGTTATCAAAATAATGCCAAAGTACTCAATTTCATGCTTAAGTCAATACTACAATAAAACAATTTATCTGATCACAGCTTTTCGGTGAATCTATGCTACATGCAAACGCGTCGCTAAGTTCGCACATGAACCAAGCAACTATACTTCAAAAGTCTTTTTTGCTGGTATTTCTTCAGGGTCAATGGTGATATACTTCTACTCCAGTAGTGTGTGTTTTAAAGTGGACAATGTAGGACCTGCAAATACTGCCTTAGGCGAGGCAGGAGTTATTTGATAAACTCAGCAGGTCAGACAACATCTGTGGAGGATTTGGTCAGTGTGGATGGCGAGCGGAAGGGCTGGTTACATGCTGTACCACACTAAATTACCAAGACCATTGAGTGGCTGAGTACAGTGGAACACCCCTCAAACAAAGGAAGGGATATCACCCCTAGAGACCACCAGAGTAGCAATGGTGCTATGTGTGAGGATAAAAGAGAGGTGCCAAACTACTGGGTATAACACCAGCAATAATGTACTTGTTTTATAGATTCTACATAATTGGAACAAGACATAATTGTGGTGCTGCCTCAAAAAGACAACCCACTTCAAGGATCTACATCACCCTAGCCATGCTCTCATTTCACTCCTACTTTCGGGATGGTTAAGAAATCTGAAAACTATGACCACCAAGTTCAATAAAGGGTTCTTCCCAACAACCATCAGACTACACAACACAAACCTTAACTATGAATTTCTATGGACTGCCTTTGGTTACACTAAGAACTGTCTTTTTGCACCAGTACAATGGTTAGTAACTTATTCAATTACAGCTTATCTGCACGTATTGCATTTACGGGCCTGTTAAAACTGCTGCAAGTACGAATTTAATTGTTCTGTTGTCAGTACATATGACAAACAATCTTGACTTGATTCTTTCCAACTCTGTGCTTAATAGAGTTCACAATAAATGTGAACTTGAACTTGTACTCAAATCTTCTTGCAATAAAGGCCAACATACTATTTGCCTTCTCAATTTTTCTACGATTCTACTAGAAACATAGAAATAGGTGCAGGAGGCCATTCGGCCCTTCGAGCCATTCATTGTGATCATGGCTGATCGTCCCCAATCAATAACCCGTGCCTGCCTCTCCCCATATCCCTTGATTCCACTAGCTCCTAGAGCTCTATCTAACTCTTAAATCCATCCAGTGACTTGGCCTCCACTACCCTCTGTGGCAGGGAATTCCACAAATTTACAACTCTCTGGGTGAAAACATTTTTTCTCACCTCAGTCTTAAATGGCTTCCCCTTTATTCTAAGACTGTGGCCCCTGGTTCTGGACTCGCCCAACATTGGGAACATTTTTCCTGCATCTAGCTTGACCAGTCCTTTTATAATTTGATATGTTTCTATAAGATCCCTCCCTCATCCTTCTAAACTCCAGTGAATACAAGCCTAGTCTTTTCAATCTTTCCTCACATGACAGTCTTGCCATCCCAGGGATCAATCTCGTGAACCCACTGCCTCAATCACAAGGATGTCCTTCCTAAAATTTGGAGACCAAAACTGTACACAATACTCCAGATGTGGTCTCACCAGAGCCCTATACAACTGCAGAAGAACCTCTTTACTCCTATACTGAAATCTTCTTGTTATGAAGGCCAACATTCCATCAGCTTGCTGAACTACTTGCTGACCATGTACGTTAACCATGCGATTTTGCTTAAGTACACTTGGGTTTAACAAACATAGAAAAGCACAAAATGTGCAGGAAGGAACTGCAGGTGCAGGTTTACACCAAAGATGAGACACACAACGCTGGAGTAACTCAGCGGACAGGCAGCATCTCTGGAGAGAAGGAATGCTGAGAGAATGGAGCAGCTGGGCTTGTACACTCTGGAGTTTAGAAGGATGAGAGGGCATCTCATTGAAACATATAAGATTGTTAAGGGTTTGGACATGCTAGAGGCAGGTAACATGTTCCCGATGTTGGTGGCGTCCAGAACCAGGGGCCATAGTTTAAGAATAAAGAGTAAGCCATTTAGAACGGCGACGAGGAAACACTTTCTCACACAGAGTTGTGAGTCTGTGGAATTTTCTGCCTCAGAGGGCGGTGGAGGCAGGTTCTCTGGATACTTTCAAGAGAGAGCGAGATAGGGCTCTTAAAAATAGTGGAATCAGGGGATATGGGGAGAAGGCAGGAACGGGGTACTGATTGGAGATGATCAGCCATGATCACATTGAATGGCGGTGCTGGCTCGAAGGGCCGAATGGCCTACTCCTGCACCTATTGTCTATTGAATGGGTGACGTTTCGGGTTGAGACCCTTCTTCAGACTGATGGACGGGGGCTACAAGGCCGCCCCGATACTGGTTACCTGAAGAGATCCAGCTGATTCACCATCAAAGATACTAGAGGAGTATACCAGTAGTATCTTTAAGAAGGAACTGCAGATGCTGGAAAATCGAAGGTAGACCAAAATGCTGGAGAAACTCAGCGGGTGCAGCAGCATCTATGGAGCGAAGGAAATAGGCAACGTTTCGGCCCGAAACCCTTCTTCAGACTCCATAGATGCTGCTGCACCCGCTGAGTTTCTCCAGCATCTTTGTCTACCCTCTGGTATCTTTGTTCAGCATACGAGTCGCCTGCTGCAGCAGCTCCAGCTCCAGCCCCAGTCCGGGCCCCACATCCCCGGGCTCAGTTACCTGAAGAGGTCGAGCTGGTTGACCATGCGGGTGGCCTGCTCCAGCAGCTCCACGCCGCGCCGCACCCTGCGCTGCACGGTGTCCGAGTTGGACGACTCGTTGCTGCTCTCCACCTCGTCGTGCAGCCGCCAGCCGTTCTCGAACACGTCCGACAGCGTGGGCGCTTCGTCGGCGGCGGGCAGGGCCTGCGAGCTGGTGGGGACCGGGGCCTCCACCTCGCCCTCCGCCTCCGCCTCCGCCTCCGCCTCCGCCTTCCCCACCGCGGCCGCCATCACCCGACACCGGGCCCGGCACTGTGGGTCCGGACCAAGCGCGGCCGCCGCCGCGACACCTGGCGGTGGGAGGACCACATCTACCTGGGCGTGGGAGGACTACAGCACCTGGTGTTGGGAGACCGCGACACCTAGTGGCTGGGAGGTCCACATCTACCTGGAGGGTGGGAGGACCACAACACCTGGTGTTGGGAGACCGCGACACCTGGCGGTGGGAGGACCACATCTACCTGGGGGTGGGAGGACCACAGCACCTGGTGTTGGGAGACCGCGACACCTAGTGGCTGGGAGGTCCTCATCAACCTGGGGGTGGGAGGACCACAACACCTGGTGGTGGGAGGCCCACAAGTGTCAAGAGAGTTTTATTGTCATGTGTCCCAGATAGGACAATTAAATTCTTGCTTGCTGCAGCACAACAGGATATGTAAACATAATACATAACGGGAGAAGAAAAAAAAGTTCAGTGCGTGTATGCACATGCACATACTCATTCTCAATAAATAACAAATATAGTGCAATAATAATGTTTAAGAAGGAACTGCAGATGCTGGAAAATCAAAGGTAGACAAAAATGCTGGAGAAACTCAGTGGGTGAGGCAGCATCTATGGAGCGAAGGAAATAATGATAGTTTGTTGCAGTTCAGAGCTTAATTGTTGTCGTGTGTAATAGCCATATATTAATAGCCGGGAGCCTTGAGCTCCAAATCGGCGCGGCCTTGTCGGCTTCAGGTGCTGCGGACGCCTGCGGGAAATCGGCCGTTCCAGCCGTAGTTGCGCCCTCAGGTGAGGGATGCGGCCGTTCCAGGTGGCCCAGCTGCTGGAGGACTCTCCCGACGCCGGGGCTACATCACCCGGCGAGAACGGCCAGGATCATCGGGCCTCCGTAGAGGCAATAGCGGGGGCTTCATTTGGCCTGACTTTTTTGGGTGAACTGGGGCTGGGGACTGGACATTGTGCCTTCCCCCACAGTGGAAATCATTGTGGGGGGATGATTTTTGTATGTAATTGTTTGTAATTGTATTTGTTAGTCTGTGTTCAAGATGGCGGTCGGAGGGGAGAGTGGACGCTGGCGCGGTTTCGCTGCCGCTGCTCTCCCCTCAAATTGTGCTTCTGATTTTCTTTTTTGTGTTTTTGGAAGGAATTCTGTCCCTGATTTGTGTATTGGTCTTTATAACTTATTTTTTTTTAAATTCTGATTATATGTTTCCTATATATCTCTGTAAGGTGTCCTTGAGACCTCGGTATAAGGCGCCCGTAAATAAAATTCATTATTATTATTATGTAGGGAAGAAGCTGTTCCTGAACCTGGACGTTATAGTCTTCAGGCTCCTGTACAGGGCTGCCAACTCTCACGCTTTCAGCGTGAGAATCACGCCTTGGAGCAAATTCTCACGCCCTCACGCTCATGACCGAGTTCTCACGCTGAGTTCAGTCCCTGCACAGTTTGTCCCTTTGCGCCGTATGCCAGGGATCTGCACGGTCTGGCGAAGCGCGTCAGTTGCCGGCTGTGAGTGACATCGCGTCTCTTCTCTCTTGGTTGGATTTGCAACCGCCGGGTGTCAGCAGCTCTATGTGCCGGCTGTGAGCGCTGCGCTGCCGGCCGCCGCTGCAGCCTCGCTCCCTCCATCCTGCCCTTCAACTCACACGGCAGCGCCAGTGCCGCCAATCCACGCTGCACCGTGCCCGCCAGACTCCCCATTGGGCGGCCGGGGAGAGAGAGGGGGGAAAGAGAGAGAGAGATAGAGAGGGAAAGAAAAAAAGGGATGGAGACAAAGAGAGACAAGGAGAGGGAATGTAGAAAGGGGATGAAGGAAGGAAAGGAGAAAGAGGGAGGGGGAGGAAAGAGGGAACGATGGGGGCAGGAGGGAGGAAGGGGTGGCTGGAGGGAAGGGGAAGAAAAGGTGTGTGTGTGTGTGTGCTTGTGTGTCTGTCTCCCTGTGTGTGTCTCCTTGTGTGTGTATGTGTGCCTCCCTGTGTGTGTCTCCATGTGTGTGTGTCTCCCTGTGTGTGTGTGTCTCCCTGTGTGTGTGTCTCCCTGTGTGTGTGTCTCCCTGTGTGTGTGTGTCTCCCTGTGTGTGTGTGTGCGTGTCTGTGTGTCTCCCTGTGTGTGTCTCCCTGTGTGTGTGTGTCTCCCTGTGTGTGTGTGTCTCCTTGTGCGTGTGTGTCTCCCTGTGTGTGTGTCTCCCTGTGTGTGTGTGTGTCTCCCTGTGTGTGTGTGTGTGTGTGTGTGCATGTCTGTGTGTCTCCCTGTGTGTCTCCCTGTGTGTGTGTCTCCCTGTGTTTGTTGTTTGTCTCCCTGTGTGTGTGTGTGCGTGTGCGTGTCTCCGTGTTTGTGTGTGCGTGTCTGTGTCTCCCTGTGTGTGTGTCTCCGTGTGTATGTGTGTCTCTGTGTGTGTCTCCCCGCGTGTGCGTCTGTCTGTCTCCCTGTGTGTGTGTGTCTGTCTCCCTGTGTGTGTCTGTCTGTCTGTCTCCCTGTGTGTGTGTGTGTGTGTGTGTCTTCCTTTGTGTATGTGTCTCCCTGTGTCTCTGTTGTCACATCCTGGCCTTAGACAGGGCTGCCAACTCTCACGCTTTGAGCGTGAGAGTCACGCATTTCAGCCAATGCTCACGCTGATGACAGAATTCTCACGCTGTCTTCAGCCCCTGCACAGTTTGTCTCTTTTGCGCCACATCACAGCGATCTGTGGAGTCTGGGAAAGCGCCTCAGTTGGCGGCTGTGAGTGACGTCGCATTTCTTCTCTTCTCTTCTTTCTTGGTTGGATGTGCAGCCGCCGCCAACATGAAGCAGCCGGAGATAGAACTAACCAGGTGAATTGGTTGTAAAACATGGGGGGGACGACAATGAGGCCAAACATCTAGGACAGGGTTCGGCAACCTACAGCACACGGGCCGAATCCGGCCCGTAATCCGAAAAACCGCGTTTTCTTTTTCAATTCGTTTTCACGGGGTCGGGGCAGGCAAGCCGACCTGAGAACTGCAGCCAGTCCCTGAGATGCGAGCTGATCTGGGAACGGCACCCAGTCCCTGGGCACGCAGAATGCCAACTTGATCATTATGGACAAATTGGGCCAGCCATGTACATGTTGTATAACTCTGACTCTATGCAGATCTGAATGGGCTTAGAATGACCATTTAAGCAAAATTGCCCTCACTTTCCCCATTTTGATTCTTGAGATTAATATCCCTTTGCTCTGTTAACAGCGTTAAAGTACTTATGAGGTAGAGTCAGGAAAGGGAACATGTTATTTTCTTTTAGTTTGCTTTAATTTGTTAGTTGATTTTTTATTGACTGCCATAATTTCTGAAATGGTCTTAATGTAACTTAACTGTTATAAAGCAGTAATAAGTGATTTTTGTCCAAACAATTGGAACTTGCATAAAATGTTGGCCAAGATTGACTGGCAATTAGTTCTAAAAGGGTTGACGGTGGATATGCAATGGAAGCCATTTAAAGACTGCATGGATGAACTACAAAAATTGTTCATCCCCGTTTGGCAAAAGAATAAATCAGGGAAGGTAGTGCATCCGTGGATAACAAGGGAAATCAGGGATAGTATCAAAGCAAAAGATGATGCGTACAAATTAGCCAGAAAAAGCAGCATACCAGAGGACTGGGAGAAATTCAGAGACCAGCAGAGGAGGACAAATGGCTTAATTAGGAAAGGGAAAATAGATTATGAAAGGAAACTGGCAGGGAACATAAAAACTGACTGCAAAAGTTTTTATAGATATGTGAAGAGAAAGAGATTAGTTAAAACAAATGTAGGTCCCTTGCAGTCAGAAACAGGTGAATTGATCATGGGGAACAAGGATATGGCGGACCAATTGAATAACTACTTTGGTTCCGTCTTCACTAAGGAAGACATAAATAATCTGCCGGAAATAGCAGGGGGCCGCGGGTCAAAGGAGATGGAGGAACTGAGTGAAATCCAGGTTAGTCGGGAAGTGGTGTTGGGTAAATTGAATGGATTAAAGGCCGATAAATCACCAGGGCCAGATAGGCTGCATCCCAGAGTACTTAAGGAAGTAGCTCCAGAAATAGTGGATGCATTAGTGATAATTTTTCAAAACTCTTTAGATTCTGGAGTAGTTCCTGAGGATTGGAGGGTAGCAAACGTAACCCCACTTTTTAAGAAGGGAGGGAGAGAGAAAACGGGGAATTACAGACCAGTTAGTCGAACATCGGTAGTGGGGAAACTGCTAGAGTCAGTTATTAAAGATGGGATAGCAGCACATTTGGAAAGTGGTGAAATCATTGGACAAAGTCACGAGGGAATTGAAAGCAACATCTCCAAGTTTGCGGATGACACTAAGCTGGGGGGCAGTGTTAGCTGTGAGGAGGATGCTAGGAGACTGCAAGGTGACTTGGATAGGCTGGGTGAGTGGGCAAATGTTTGGCAGATGCAGTATAATGTGGATAAATGTGAGGTTATCCACTTTGGTGGCAAAAACGGGAAGGCAGACTATTATCTAAATGGTGGACGATTAGGAAATGGGGAGATGCAGCGAGACCTGGGTGTCATGGTACACCAGTCATTGAAAGTAGGCATGCAGGTGCAGCAGGCAGTGAAGAAAGCGAATGGTATGTTGGCCTTCATAGCAAGAGGATTTGAGTATAGGAGCAGGGAGGTTCTACTGCAGTTGTACAGGGTCTTGGTGAGACCACACCTGGAGTATTGCGTACAGTTTTGGTCTCCAAATCTGAGGAAGGACATTATAGCCATAGAGGGAGTGCAAAGAAGGTTCACCAGACTGATTCCTGGGATGTCAGGACTTTCATATGAAGAAAGATTGGATAGACGGCTTATACTCGCTAGAATTTAGGAGATTGAGAGGGGATCTTATAGAAATGTACAAAATTCTTATGGGGTTGGACAGGCTAGATGCAGGAAGATTGTTCCCGATGTTGGGGAAGTCCAGGACAAGGGGTCACAGCTTAAGGATAAGGGGGAAATCCTTTAAGACCGAGATGAGGAAAAACTTTTTCACACAGAGAGTGGTGAATCTCTGGAACTCTCTGCCACAGAGGGTAGTTGAGGCCAGTTCATTGGCTATATTTAAGAGGGAGTTAGATGTGGCCCTTGTGGCTAAAGGGATCAGGGGGTATGGAGAGAAGGCAGGTACGGGTTACTGAGTTGGATGATCAGCCATGATCATATTGAATGGCGGTGCAGGCTCGAAGGGCCGAATGGCCTACTCCTGCACCTATTTTCTATGTATCTATGTATTATTAGCAGGGCTGCCAACTCTCACGCATTGAGCGTGAGACTCATGCATTTCACAAAACTCTCATACTCTCACGCTGATCACAAAATTATATAATGAGAATAGGACCTGTTTTGCTTAACAAATAGTGTAGGAAGGTATTGCAGATGCTGGTTTAAACTGAAGATAGACACTAAAATCTAGAAAAACTCAGCAGGACAGGCAGCATCTCTGGAGAGAAAGAATGGGTGATGTTTTGAGTCGAGACCTTTAGCCTGAAGAGGTTGAAAACCATCCATAAAACACAATGACTGGACATGTGTGTTATCCAACTAAGGGCAGAAATCAGAATCATGTGTTCACCTTTATTCACGTGACACCATAATAAATATATTACAGAAAAAATAATTTAATGGGGTGGCACGGTGGCGCAGTGGTAGAGTTGCTGCCTTACTACCACATGGGTTTTCTCTGGATATTCCGGTTTCTCCCATATCCGAAAGAAGTGCAGGTTTGTAGGTTAATTGGCTTCTGTAAATTGTCCCTGGCGTGATGGATTGAATTGGTGTATGATAGATTGCTGGTCGGTGTGGACTTTGTGGGCGGAAGGGCCTGTTTCCATATATATTTTTACATATATATATTTTAATTTCATTGAACCATATATGATTGAATATGTGGCATTATTTTCATCTTGTTTCTATATTCAAAGGTTCAAAGAACTGCAGATGCTGGTTAATACACAAGGTGTTGAATTATGAATTTGGATCGGAAGAATGGTGTTGACCCATAACGTTGCCTATTCATGTTCTCCAGAGATGCTGCCTGACCTACTGAATTACTTCAGCACTTTGTGTCCTTCTCTGCAATCTATTGCGACCTTGAGCAGAGCTGTTCCCAAACCAAGCTGCGATGCAACCTAACAGTATATTTGAACAGATCTTAGGAGTTGTGATGTGATCCTTGCATTGTTCAAATATTGTCATGTTCTTCTGAATGATTCTGGTTCTGTTTGATGAAATAACATTTTCAAAGGTGTGCAGACGGTGAAACTTAACACCTCAGTTTCCAGAGCTAGACAACACCGCCTTCTACTTGTGTTTGTTTATTCTTAGGTTTTATCAAGTGCAGTGAACAACCGAGTATGATCTCCGTGTTGCTAAACACTTTAACTCCCCTTTCCTTTCCCACACTGAACTTTCTGTCCTGGGCCTCCTCCATTGTCAGAGTGACGCCAAATGCAAATTGGAGGAACAGCACCTCATATTTCGCTTGGACAGCTTACAGCCCAGTATTGATTTCTCTAACTTAAAGTAACCCTTGCATCCCCTCTCTCTGTTCCTCCCCCACCCTAGTTGTTGTACTAGTTTCACTGTCGTCTTGGTGAGTTTCACTGTCTGTATAACTCGGTATCACCTAGCCCACAGCCAGGGCCGGATTTACGTATAAGCTAGACAAGCTTAAGCTTAGGGTCTCGAGATCTAGGGGGGCCTCTGCTTGCTGCATCAAGGTGTGTTAAACTTTTGAGATAGTGGCATTGTTACCAACCCTACCAGCAGTGGCGCTGTGCGATAGCGGCGATGTTACAAAACCTATCGGTGGCACTGTGCTTGCGATTCCGGAGGCTTTGGTGGTGTGGGGGAGAGGTGGGGAGGGGGGGATTAAAATGCAGGTCAGGTATATATTCGTTGTGGAGAGGAATTTGCTCCACAGATCCACAGTGCAGGACAAAGCAAAAGGAATGTAGTTTATTTAATACTTTTCCCCCGCCGAACCTCCCCGCCGCACCTGGGGCCTATCCACCTCGCATCCGCACTGGGGACCTATCCACCTCGCATCCGCACTGGGGGCCTATCCACCTCGCATCCGCACTGGGGGCCTATCCACCTCGCATCCGCACTGGGGGCCTATCCACCTCGCATCCGCACTGGGGGCCTATCCACCTCGCATCCGCACTGGGGGCCTATCCACCTCGCATCCGCACTGGGGGCCTATCCACCTCGCATCCGCACTGGGGGCCTATCCACCTCGCCGCCGCACCTGGGGCCTATCCACCTCGCATCCGCACCTGGCCGACCCACCTCGCACTGGGCACACCCAACATTGCCGCCGCACCCGGCCCATCTAACATGGCCGCCGGACCAGGGCTCTCCCAACATGGCCACCGGACTTCGTCGCCTCACCGGGCTGGCCAAACCACGCCGCCCCACCGACCATCCGCCCACCGGGACCTCCCACACATCGCCCGCCGACCCGGACTCTACTGCCCGCGGACTCCTTCCATCGGGTCCGCCAACCCTCGCCACTCCACCGCCCTCCAGCAGCCCGCAGCCGTCGCCTTTACCTGCAGCCTGGACTCAGCACCGGGCCTGAAGCCTCCACGCTGCTAACTCCCACTCCGCTGGGTTTGACTGCACTGGGTCCTAGTGCTCATCACCCCAACCCTGGTAACCTCAGTGGCTGTTCCACTGGGTCTTCCCCATCCCCCTCAAACTATGTGACCCCTGCTCTTCCCCACCCACACTACAGTCCTCATACCCCCCTACCCCCTGACCACCCACCACCCCCCCACCAGACATCGCCTCGGCCTCAGTTAACTCACCTGCCTTCCTCCGGCCCCAACCCCCATCCCTGCCGTGTGTTCACCATCTCCCCTGACCTCCCCCTCTCCGACACCGAACAGTCGGTCCTCAGCAGAGGTCTTACCTTTGTCCCCCTCCGTCCCCACCTCAATGAGTTCCGCGCCCACGACGACTTGGAGCTCTTCTACCGTCGCCTCCGCCTCACAGCGTTCTTCCATGGGAAGGAGTCCTCGCCCCCTATTGATGATCTCTTTTCCTGTCTCCAACAAACCCCCTCCTCGTGGAACCCCCCTCGTAGCCTTCCGGCTGTAGAACTCTTCATCAAAAACTGCCGCCGTGACATCAACCGCCTCAACTTCTCCACTCCCCTGTCTTACTCCAATCTCTCCCCCCCTGAACGCACTGCCATCAACTCACTCCGCAACAACCCAGATTGGGTTATCAAACCCGCCGACAAGGGAGGGGCCGTGGTAGTCTGGCGCGTCGATCTCTACAAAGCTGAGGCCACGCGCCAACTCTCGGACACCTCCTCCTACTTACCCCTGGACCATGACCCCACAGACGAGCACCGGGCCACTATCTCTAGCACCACCACTGACTTCATCCACTCCTGCTCCATGCCCCCCCCCCAACCCCCCCCCCACCCACCCCCCCGAGCCTCCAACCTCACCGTTCCCCAGCCCCGCACGGCCCGATTTTACCTTCTCCCCAAAATCCACAAACCTGACTGTCCCGGTAGACCCATTGTCTCTGCCTATTCGTGCCCCACCGAACTTATTTCCACATACCTTGACTCCATCCTATCCCCCTGGTTAAATCCCTCCCTACCTATGTTCAAGACACCTCAGACACTCTCCGTCGTCTCCGCGCATTCCGTTCTCTTGGCCCCCATCCCCTTATCTTCACCATGGACATCCAGTCACTGTACACCTCCATCCCCCACCAGGATGGTCTCAAAGCCCTCCGGTCTTCCTCGACCGGAAAATCAACCTATACACGTCCACTGATACTCTCCTCCGCCTAGTGGAGTTGGTCCTTACCCTCAATAACTTCTCGTTTGACTCCTCCCATTTCCTCCAAATACAAGGCGTAGCTATGGGCATGCGCATGGGCCCCAGCTATGCCTGCCTCTTTGTCAGTATGTCGAACAATCCTTGTTCGAGGCATACCAGGGCCCTATCCCCGACCTCTACCTTCGTTACATCGACGATTGCTTTGGTGCTACCTCCTGCACCCACACACAACTGACTGACTTCATCCGCTTCACCACTAACTTCCATCCGGCACTCAAATACACCTGGACTATTTCCGACATCCCTACCATTTCTTGACCTCACTATCTCCATCGCAGGTGATAGACTTCTGACCCACATCCACTATAAACCCACTGACTCCCATGGCTATCTAGACTACACTTCTTCCCACCCTGCTTCCTGTAAGGACTCTATCCCCTACTCCCAATTCCTCCGTCTACGCCGCATCTGCTCCCAGGATGAGGTGTTTCACACCAGGGCATCGGAAATGTTCTCCTTCTTCAGGGAATGGGGGTTCCCCTCCCCTACTGTATATGAAGCTGTCACCAGGGTCTCCTCCATACCCGTAACACTGCTCTCTCTCCCCATCCCCCCCATTCGTAACAAGGGCAGAGACCCCCTAGTCCTCACCTTTCACCCCACTAGCTGTCACATACAACAAATAGTCCTCCGTCATTTTCGGCACCTCCAACGTGACCCCACCACTCGCCACATCTTCCCATCTCCCACCCTGTCTGCTTTCCGCAAAGACCGCTCCCTCCGTAACTCCCTGGTCAATTCTTCCCTTCCCTGCCGCACCACCCGAAGTCCACAGGGTGAGCTGGGCGGAGATTCACGCTGGCGGCCCTCGGCAAAGGGATCCCAGGGCTCCACGATGTTTAAATCAGCGCGGCCCGAGGCTGGGAGCTCCGCAAACCACAGCTCCATGATGTTGAAGCAGCAGGCCCAACACTCCAGAGCTTCAAACGGCGATCCAGGTAAGGCATCGCCCGCTCCGCGGTGAATCCAATATGTATTTTAAAACCAACTGTTTAATGACAACATACAGTAGGATCTAAAAGTGTCACACTGTCACTGTCGGGTAGTCATGGTCCTCTAGTCGTGGGGGTGGGGGTGGGGTATTGGGTGGGGGGGGGGGGCTCACAAGTGAAATAGCTTAGGGCCTCTCTTCATCTAAATCCAGCCCTGCCCACAGCCGATAATAGCCTGTTTCCTTGATATCTTTCATCCATTTGTTCTATATCTCTCCATATCTTATATCTTATATCTTATAAGAAACTTCAATGAACGTAAGAAATGTATCCCAGAAGTACAGATTAAAAAACCTCGCAGAACAAAGCAGGCTATTGTTAACGGGTTAACGCAAGGCTCAATAACAGTCATGATGAAGGCATTGACCAGCAGACCATGTGGAACTGTTGAAGCATCTTTAATTAGACAAAGCCTGGTTAATCAATACCACATCAACTGCTTTGTCTGGCAAATGTGTTCACTGTCTGCAGAAGAAAGTATTTTTTTAGATTAGATTTTGATGACACACAATGCCCTCCATAATGTTTGGGACAAAGACCCATCATTTATTTATTTGCCTCTGTACTCCAGAATCTGAGATTTGTATTAGAAAAAATCACATGTGGTTAAAGTGCACATTGTCAGATTTTATAAAAAGGTATTTTTATACATTTTGGATTCACCATGTAGAAATTACAGCTGTGTTTATACATAGTCCCCCCCCATTTCAGTGCACCATAATGTTTGGGACACATGGCTTCACAGGTGTTTGTAATTGCTCAGGTGTGTTTAATTGCCTCCTTAATGCAGGTATAAGAGAGCTCTCAGCACCTAGTCTTTCCTCCAGTCTTTCCATCACCTTTGGAAACTTTTATTGCTGTTTATCAACGTGAGGACCAAAGTTGTGCCAATGAAAGCAAAAGAAGCCGTTATGAGACTGAGAAACAAGAATAAAACTGTTAGAGACATCAGCCAAACCTTAGGCTTACCAAAATCAACTGTTTGGAACATCATTATGAAGAAAGAGAGCACTGGTGAGCTTACGAATCGCAAAGCGACTGGCAGGACAAGGAAGACCTCCACAGCTGATGACAGAAGAATTCTCTCTACAATGAAGAAAAATCCCCAAACACCTGTCCGATAGATCAGAAATACTGTTCAGGAGTCAGGTGTGGATTTGTCAATGACCACTATCCACAGAAGACTTCATGAACAGAAATACAGAGGCTACACTGCAAGATGCAAACCACTGGTTATCCGCAAAAATAGGATGGCCATGTTATAGTTTGCTAAGAAGTACTTAAAAGAGCAACCACAGTTCTGGAAAATCCTCCTCTGGCAGCTTGTTCCATACACCCACCACCCTTTGTGTGAAAACGTTACCCCTCGGATTCCTATTAATTTTTTTCTTTTTTATCTTGAACCTATGTCCCCTGGTCCTCGATTCCCCTACTCTGGGCAAAAGGCTCTGTGGACCTACCCGATCTATTCCTCTCATGATTTTATACACATCTTTAAACTTTGACCCACTCACCTTAAAGCTACGGATTCCAGTTTTACACAGTTCCACCCCGGAACGACTATCTTATCCATGCCTCTTGTCATTTTCTATTCTACTATCAGGTCTCCCCTCAGCCTCCAATGCCCCAGAGAAGGGAGTGCAGCGTAGGTTCACAAGGTTAATTCCCGGGATGGCAGGACTGTCAATGGAGCGGCTGGGCTTGTATACTCTGGAATTTAGAAGGATGAGAGGGAATCTTATTGAAACATATAAGATTATTAAGCGTTTGGACACGCTAGAGGCAGGAAACTTGTTCCCGATGTTGGGGGAGTCCAGAACCAAGGGCCACAGTTTAAGAATAAAAGGTAAGCCATTTAAAATGGAGACGAGGAAACCAGTGACGTGCGGTGAGGTCAATGGCTGGGGAGGGACTGGCTTCTACCCCATCCTAACTTAGTTGTGTGTGTGTGTGTGTGTTAGTTGTGTGTGTGTTAGTTGTCTGTGCGTGATGCGTCTGGGAGGAAAGGAGCGATGGGAGGGAGGGAGAGAAGGGAGATAGGGAAGTAGAGAAAGAAGGGAGGGAGGGAAGGGAGGGAGGGAAGGAGAGAAGGAAAAAGAGAGAGAGGAAGGAGGGAGGAAAGAAGGGAAGGGAGGGAGGGAAGGGAAGGGAGGGAGGGAAGGGAAGGAGAGAAGGGAGGGAGAGAGCCGGCGGTGGGAGTGGATGCCGGGTTCCCGAGCCGAGAGTCGATTACTCCAGCGCGGGGCCCAATTGGGAGCTCTCAGCGGCCCAGAGCCTCCGAATTGGCCGCTACAAATCAACGAATCAACCTACCAGTCAGCGCCGCCGCTGCTGAAGTTAGCTAACGTGGAGGGAGAGCGAGGTAGTGTCAATTGCGTGAGCCTACCTAATTGACGCTCGGTCTCCCTCCACTGGGCTCAAGACACGCCCCCTTGTGAGGCAGACGTGATCGCTGCCTCCCCAGCGGCTTTTTCATTGCAGTTTTATGAAGAGACCAGCGAGCCTAAATTTAATATATTTATACGTGAAATAAGTTACTTGGACTATGGAAGGTGAGGACATGTAATGAAGGGGTTTACACACATTACATTGGTGACAGAGAGAGATAGTAACAGGCACACGCTTATTGCCCGCGCTCCATACAGTTTCTGCGGGGTTGCGCAATCAGAGGGGAGGCTCAGCTCGGCGCTGCCTCACCTCTCATCTCTCCCTGCATTTGCGGCGATTTTGACTATAAAAAATGATTGGATTCATATAGAAACTACATAGATACATAGATACATAGAAAATAGGTGCAGGAGTAGGCCATTCGGCCCTTCGAGCCTGCACCGCCATTCAATATGATCATGGCTGATCATCCAACTCAGTATCCTGTACCTGCCTTCTCTCCATACCCCCTGATCCCTTTAGCCACAAGGGCCACATCTAACTCCCTCTTAAATATAGCCAATGAACTGGCCTCAACTACCCTCTGTGGCAGAGAGTTCCAGAGATTCACCACTCTCTGTGTGAAAAAGTTTTTCCTCATCTCGGTCTTAAAGGATTTCCCCCTTATCCTTAAGCTGTGACCCCTTGTCGTGGACTTCCCCAACATCGGGAACAATCTTCCTGCATCTAGCCTGTCCAACCCCATAAGAATTTTGTACGTTTCTATAAGATCCCCTCTCAATCTCCTAAATTCTAGCGAGTATAAGCCAAGTCTATCCAGTCTTTCTTCATATGAAAGTCCTGACATCCCAGGAATCAGTCTGGTGAACCTTCTCTGCACTCCCTCTATGGCTATAATGTCCTTCCTCAGATTTGGAGACCAAAACTGTACACAATACTCCAGGTGTGGTCTCACCAAGACCCTGTACAACTGCAGTAGAATCTCCCTGCTCCTATACTCAAATCCTTTTGCTATGAAAGCTAACATACCATTCGCTTTCTTCACTGCCTGCTGCACCTGCATGCCTACTTTCAATGACTGGTGTACCATGACACCCAGGTCTCGCTGCATCTCCCCATTTCCTAATCGGCCACCATTTAGATAATAGTCTGCTTTCCTGTTTTTGCCACCAAAGTGGATAACCTCACATTTATCCACATTATACTGCATCTGCCAAACATTTGCCCACTCACCCAGCCTATCCAAGTCACCTTGCAGTCTCCTAGCATCCTCCTCACAGCTAACACTGCCCCCCAGCTTAGTGTCATCCGCAAACTTGGAGATGTTGCCTTCAATTCCCTCATCCAGTTCATTAATATAAATTGTAAATAGCTGGGGTCCCAGCACTGAGCCTTGCGGTGCCCCACTAGTCACTGCCTGCCATTGTGAAAAGGACCCGTTTACTTCTACTCTTTGCTTCCTGTTTGCCAGCCAGTTCTCTATCCACATCAATACTGAACCCCCAATACCGTGTGCTTTAAGTTTGTATACTAATCTCTTATGTGGTACCTTGTCGAAAGCCTTCTGAAAGTCCAGATACAACACATCCACCGGTTCTCCCCTATCCACTCTGCTAGTTACATCCTCGAAAAATTCTATAAGATTCGTCAGACATGATTTACCTTTCGTAAATCCATGCTCACTTTGTCCAATGATTTCACCACTTTCCAAATGTGCTGCTATCCGATCTTTAATAAGTGACTAGCAGTTTCCCCACTACCGATGTTAGACTAACTGGTCTGTAATTCCCCGTCTTCTCTCTCCCTCCCTTCTTAAAAAGTGGGGTTACGTTTGCTACCCTCCAATCCTCAGGAACTACTCCAGAATCTAAAGAGTTTTGAAAAATTATCACTAATGCATCCACTATTTCTGGAGCTACTTCCTTAAGTACTCTGGGATGCAGCCTATCTGGCCCTGGTGATTTATCGGCCTTTAATCCATTCAATTTACCCAACACCACTTCCCGACTAACCTGGATTTCACTCAGTTCCTCCATCTCCTTTGACCCGCGGCCCCCTGGTATTTCCGGCAGATTATTTATGTCTTCCTTAGTGAAGACGGAACCAAAGTAGTTATTCAATTGGTCCGCCATATCCTTGTTCCCCATGATCAATTCACCTGTTTCTGACTGCAAGAGACCTACATTTGTTTTAACTAATCTCTTTCTCTTCACATATCTATAAAAACGTTTGCAGTCAGTTTTTATGTTCCCTGCCAGTTTCCTTTCATAATCTATTTTCCCTTTCCTAATTAAGCCCTTTGTCCTCCTCTGCTGGTCTCTGAATTTATCCCAGTCCTCTGGTATGCTGCTTTTTCTGGCTAATTTGTACGCATCATCTTTTGCTTTGATACTATCCCTGATTTCCCTTGTTATCCACGGATGCACTACCTTCCCTGATTTATCCTTTTGCCAAACTGGGATGAACAATTTTTGTAGTTCATCCATGCAGTCTTTAAATGCCTTCCATTGCATATCCACCGTCAACCCTTTTAGAACTAATTGCCAGTCAATCTTGGCCAATTCACGTCTCATACCCTCAAAGTTACCTTTCTTTAAGTTCAGAAGCGTTGTTTCTGAATTAACAATGTCACTCTCCATCCTAATGAAGAACTCAACCATATTATGGTCACTCTTGCCCAAGGGGGCACGCACAACAAGACTGCTAACTAACCCTTCCTCATTACTCAATACCCAGTCTAGAATAGCCTGCTCTCTCGTTGGTTCCTCTACATGTTGGTTTAGATAACTATCCCGCATACATTCCAAGAAATCCTCTTCCTCAGCACCCCTGCCAATTTGATTCACCCAATCTATATGTAATAATAATAATAATAATGGATTGGATTTATATAGCGCCTTTCTAATACCCAAGGCGCTTTACATCGCATTATTCATTCACTCCTCAGTCACACTCGGTGGTGGTGAGCTACTTCTGTAGCCACAGCTGCCCTGGGGCAGACTGACGGAAGCGTGGCTGCTAATCTGCGCCTACGGCCCCTCCGACCACCACCAATCACTCACACACATTCACACGCAGGCAAAGGTGGGTGAAGTGTCTTGCCCAAGGACACAACGACAGTATGCACTCCATACTGTAGATTGAAGTCACCCATTATAACTGTTTTGCCTTTGTTGCACGCATTTCTAATTTCCTGTTTGATGCCATCCCCAACTTCACTACTACTGCTAGGTGGCCTGTACACAACACCCACCAGCGTTTTCTGCCCCTTAGTGTTTCGCAGCTCTACCCATACCGATTCCACATCCTCCAAGCTAATGTCCTTCCTTTCCACTGCGTTAATCTCCTCTCTAACCAGCAACGCTACCCCACCTCCTTTTCCTTTCTCTCTATCCCTCCTGAATATTGAATATCCCTGGACATTTACTAGACTAAGTTCACACAGGAGGGCTGGTCCCCTGACGCAATATTCCACCTCTCCACCAATTCCAATATTGGTGGCCAGTGGGGGGGGGGGCGCGCTTTCTGGAGAGCTGGTATGGGTGTTGTTGGCTGCAGGGACTACTGGTCTCCAGAGGGCTAGTATGGACATTGTAGGCCAAATGGATTCTTGGGGTGGCAGCTCAGTCCCTCAAGCCTGATGTGCTGGCAGCTCATTCACGGCTGGTGGGCTGGCAGTTGACTCACGGCTATTAGTTGAAATTCCATTTCAAGCAGAGTGCAAGGCCACCAAATTCAAATCCATTTTCCTACCATTTCAAGCAGGGTGCAAGGCCACCAAATTCAAGTGCAGTTTCTTACCTCTTCGAGCAGGGTGCAAGGCCACAAAATTCAAGTGCAGTTTCATACCACTTCAAGCAGGGTGCAAGGTCACCAAATTCAGGTTCTGTTTCCTACCACTTCAAGCATGGGTGCAAGGCCACCAAATTCAAGTGCAGTTTCCAACCACTTCAAGCAGGGTGCAAGACCACCAAATTCAAGTGCAGTTTCATACCACTTCAAGCAGGGTGCAAGGCCACCAAATTCAAGTGCAGTTTCATACCATTTCATGCAGGGTGCAAGGCCACCACATTCAAATGCAGTTTCAGACCATTTCAAGCAAGGTGAAACCACCATAAAACCACCATAAAACCACACAAAACACCACACTCAGTTCAGTAGCCATTCAGTGTGTTCAGTTGATTCACAGCTCAGACAGAGTTGTGACCTCTCCCTCCCCCATCATGCAGAGACTGAGCCATAATCCCTCCCCCTTCCACCGGAAAAGGTGTGGCCTTCATAATGTGATTGACAGGAGAGAGATTCTCAACATTTTTTAAACACTAATAACACTTTTATTTTTCATTGATGGGAAGAATCCTCTGCACCTGATCAGCGGAGGGGGACTGAGTAAGATGGGCAAAAATCACAGCCGTAAGTGGTAGCATTTTACCTAAAATCAATATGGTGCAAACAAGAAGTTGTCAAGTTTAGACAAACAACCCTTTGCAGTGCCTTTTCACTTCAACCCAAAACCCGCCCAAACAACCATTACCAGTGCCTTTTCACTTCAACCCAAACGGCAATTAGCAGTGCATTTTCACTTCAACCCAAACCACCATTAGCAGTGCATTTTTACTTCAACCCAAACCACCATTAGCAGTGCATTTTTACTTCAACCCAACCATATTTTCATTTTCAAACCACATTAAGGGCACTCACAGTTGAGTAGACATGTGTTCAGTGTTATTCAGAGCTCAGAGAGGCGTAACCCTCTGACTTCGTCCATCTTGCAGAGACTGAGTGAGGCACACCACTTCCTGGTTTTATAGTCCCTCCCCCTCCCTCCAGCAGGGGCAGCAGAGAGAATGGTGATTTAAAAAAAAACATTAATATCTCTCTGATTTTTCATCGATGGGAAGAATCCTCTGGTCCAGGCTGGCGGACGTGGGCTCTGAGCAAGGAGGCCAAAAATGGCGGCCGTAGGTGGCGGCGTTCTCTCGGAAATCGCACCACAGCGGGCCAAAAGTGGTCAAGATCAGACTTTTAGTAATATAGATAACGCAGATCAGTGGAAAAATCTTTACATTTATTTTATTTTATTATTATTTTTCTTTACTTTTCTTAACAGCTATTTTCATTGGGAGTATGACAGGCGAGGCTCTGCCTCCCGTGCCTCCCCTGACTGCACGTCCCTGGAGGAAACACTTTTTCACACAGTGAGTTATGAGTCTGTGGAATTCTCTGCCTCAGAGGGCGGTGGAGGCCGGTTCTCCGGATACTTTCAAGAGAGAGCTAGATAGGGCTCTTAAAGATAGCGGAGTCAGGGGATGTGGGGAGAAGGCAGGAACGGGGTACTGATTGCGGATGATCAGCCATGATCACATTGAATGGCAGTGCTGGCTCGAAGGGCCAAATGGCCTATTCCTGCACCTATTGTCTATTTTCTATTCTCTATTGTCTACAACAATTCAAATTTGTCCCACTTCTACTCTCCACTTATTTTTTGCAATTCCAATCCACAAACAGAAATTAAATAATCCTTTGCAGTTGATGTCTCGTGGCACCCTATTTAAATATTACTTTGTAGAAATTTGCTGCTAAATAATGTTCAATATGTTCTTAAAGGGATTACACTGTCATGACAACATTTGGTGAAGTGCAGCCTTTATTTAAAACCACGTTGTAATTACCTGCAGCAATATCGCTGGCTTTATTGATATTATTTGCTGGGATTCTCTAGCTTGTAAACATTGGAAGTCTGCACATGTTATATGCTGCAGCACCAGTGTAACAAGATAGTTCATGACATATAACAATATTCAATGCCATGGGACACTAGAATGCAAATCCATGGCTAATTTCTCTTCAACATGGTGTCCAGCTAAAGAACACGCAGTCAGTCATAGACAGATACTTGGACAAGAAAAGTTCATTCGTTCACATGTTCAAGGAACAGAATTAGGCCATTCGGCCCATCAAGTCTACTTCATCATTCATTCATGGCTTATCTATCTTTCCCTCTCAACCCCATCCTCCTGCCTTCTCCCCATAACCCCTGGCACCCGTACTAATCAAGAATCTATTTATCTCTGCCTTAAAAATACCCATTGACTTGGCCTCCACAGCCATCTGCGGCAAAGAATTCCACAGATTCACCACCCTCTGACTAAAGAAATTCCTCCTCATCTTTTTAAAGGAACATCCTTTTATTCTGAGGCTATGGCCTCTGGTCCTAGACTCTCCCACTAGTGGAAACATCCTCTCCACATTCACTCTATCCAGGCCTTTCATTATTCGGTAAGTTTCAACGAGGTCCCCCTCATCCTTCTAAACTCTAGCGAGTAGAGGCCCAGTACCTTCAAATGCTCATCATACGTTTAGAGGGGATGTGGACCAAACACGGGCAGGTTGGACTAGCATAGATGGAGCATCTTGGTTAGCGTGGGCAATTTAGGCAGAAGGGTCTGTTTCCACGCTGTATGACTCTTAGATGGCACAGAGATTAGATGTTCCAATTTCTTCTCAGAAGTTAAATCTCTGAGGTAGAAATTGTCAAATATTTCCTGTAGTTCTACGTCATCCCACTTTTGCCTAATGGAAGTTTATTGCAGTGTTGCTGTTTAAGACCTCTGCACTTATAACAACTGGGACTTGAAACAGTTCAGTTAAAGTACTATTGTACATAAGCACATCTTAAATCTAGTACAAGTGTATAAAAATAGTACACTGAGCCAGTATACAAGAGTCGCCAGGAAATGGCTCCAAAACCTGGTGTCCCTTGCATACTTTCGTAATCATAATCATGATCATAATCGTAATTTATTAGCCAAGTATGTTTTACAGCATACGAGGAATTTGGTTTGATACTATTCCTATATACTTGTACTGAATCTAAGACGTGCTTATGTAGTGTTGACCACACCTGGAGTATTGTGTGCAGTTTTGGTCTCCACATTTGAGGAAGGACATCCTTCAGTCGCTTCCTGGCGAGGATGCGACTATTATCCAAGTCGCGCTCTCGCCCCCCCTTCTCGCGGCCTACCAACTGGATTGGCGCGGCCTTTCCTACCGGGACCGACCGGAGCTTCAGTAGCAGCGGCGCAGCGCTCGATACATCGCGGAGCGGGCGATGCCTCACCTAAGATCGCCATTTAGAGCTCTGGAGTGTTGGGCCTCCAGCATTGACATCGCGGAGCTGTGGTTCGCGGAGCTCCCAACGCGGGCGGCGCTGACTAACATCGCGGAGTCCTGGGACCCTTTGTCGGGGGTCGCCAGCGTGAATCTCCGCCCAGCTCGCCCTATGGACATCGGGAGCCGCGGACTCCGTTGGGAGGTGGCCGATTCAGAGGTCCAGGCAGCTGAGGATGTCTTACCTTTCGACGTCGGGGTTCCATCGTTCCCGGCGAGAGGGCCTGAACATCGGGCCGCCCGTAGCGGTGACTTCGGGGGGCTCGGGAGGCCACGAACATTGGGGATCATCAGCGAGGAGGTTGACTGGACTTTGGTGCCTTGCCTCACAGTGGGGAACTTTGGTGCTGTTGTGGGGATGTTTGTGTTGTGGACCACTGTATTCTGTGTTTTGTGTTTTTTTTAATTTGTATGACTGTAAGGAAAAGAGTATTTCGTTGTCTCTTAATTGAAGACAATGACAATAAATTGAATCCAAATTCTTGCTATTGAGGGAGTGCAGCGTAGGTTCACAAGGTTGGCAGGACTGTCATATGTTAAAAGAAAGGAGCGACTGGGCTTGTGCACACTGTTTGTGGTAGCATTGGTGCCCAGGGTTTAGCTGGTGGTTTGGTGCTACATTTGATATGGAGTTTAAAGGGAAGGAATTTATTGAAGCTCCTAGTCGGGAGTTGTTTGATAGATGTACATAGAAACATAGAAACATAGAAATTAGGTGCAGGAGTAGGCCATTCGGCCCTTCGAGCCTGCACCGCCATTCAATATGATCATGGCTGATCATCCAACTCAGTATCCCGTACCTGCCTTCTCTCCATACCCCCTGATCCCTTTAGCCACAAGGGCCACATCTAGCTCCCTCTTAAATATAGCCAATGAACTGGCCTCGACTACCCTCTGTGGCAGAGAGTTCCAGAGATTCACCACTCTCTGTGTGAAAAAAGTTCTTCTCATCTCGGTTTTAAAGGATTTCCCCCTTATCCTTAAGCTGTGACCCCTTGTCCTGGACTTCCCCAACATCGGGAGCAATCTTCCTGCATCTAGCCTGTCCAACCCCTTAAGAATTTTGTAAGTTTCTATAAGATCCCCTCTCAATCTCCTAAATTCTAGAGAGTATAAACCAAGTCTATCCAGTCTCTCTTCATAAGACAGTCCTGACATCCCAGGAATCAGTCTGGTGAACCTTCTCTGCACTCCCTCTATGGCAATAATGTCCTTCCTCAGATTTGGAGACCAAAACTGTACGCAATACTCCAGGTGTGGTCTCACCAAGACCCTGTACAACTGCAGTAGAACCTCCCTGCTCCTATACTCAAATCCTTTTGCTATGAAAGCTAACATACCATTCGCTTTCTTCACTGCCTGCTGCACCTGCATGCCTACTTTCAATGACTGGTGTACCATGACACCCAGGTCTCGCTGCATCTCCCCTTTTCCTAGTCGGCCACCATTTAGAAAATAGTCTGCTTTCCTGTTTTTGCCACCAAAATGGATAACCTCACATTTATCCACATTATACTGCATCTGCCAAACATTTGCCCACTCACCCAGCCTATCCAAGTCACCTTGCAGTCTCCTAGCATCCTCCTCACAGCTAACACTGCCCCCCAGCTTAGTGTCATCCGCAAACTTGGAGATATTGCCTTCAATTCCCTCATCCAGGTCATTAATATATATTGTAAATAGCTGGGGTCCCAGCACTGAGCCTTGCGGTACCCCACTAGTCACTGCCTGCCATTGTGAAAAGGACCCGTTTACTCCTACTCTTTGCTTCCTGTTTGCCAGCCAGTTCTCTATCCACATCAATACTGAACCCCAATGCCATGTGCTTTAAGTTTGTATACTAATCTCTTATGTGGGACCTTGTCGAAAGCCTTCTGGAAGTCCAGATACACCACATCCACTGGTTCTCCCCTATCCACGCTACTAGTTACATCCTCGAAAAATTCTATAAGATTCGTCAGACATGATTTACCTTTCGTAAATCCATGCTGACTTTGTCCAATGATTTCACCACTTTCCAAATGTGCTGCTATCCCATCTTTAATAATTTGATTTTTCTGGCAGAGAACTATGAAGTGCCTATTAACCCACATTCAAGGAAACAGTCCATTAAATCGGTGTTGTGGGCTGCGTTGGTGGAGGGTGGGGTTTTGCCTGACTGTGCAGACAGTCCCACACCTTCTGTTCAGCCTGGTCAGGACATGGAGGCAGTCATTGGGTTGAAGGAGTTAGAGCTGGCAATGAAAGAGGAGGAGACCAAAGGAGCAGTGGAGGAGACCAAAAGAGTCTCCCAAGAGGAGGAGACCAAAAGAGCAGAGGAGGAGACCAAAAGAGCAGAGATTCAGCTGCGTGGGGCTGAGGAGGAAACCAAGAGGGCAGAGATTAGGCTGCGGGAGAAGGAATTGGATACCTCCCGGATTTCTTCTAGGGAACGGGAGTTTGATATGAGCAAGAACATCCGCCTGATTCCCCCCTTTAGTGAGAAAGATGTGGACAAGTATTTCACAGTGTTTGAACGGGTGGCTTTGTCCTTGAAGTGGCCTAGGGACGTGTGGACCTTGCTATTGCAGTGTGTCCTTGTGGGTAAAGCACGGGAGGTGTACTCGTCTTTGTCTGTTGAAAGCAGTCTGGACTATGAGTGTGTGAAGTCTACAGTATTAAGAGCTTATGAATTAGTTCCAGAGGCGTACCGGCAGAAATTCTGGCGCTTTAGGAAGTTTGATAGTCAGACTTATGTGGAGTTTGCTAGGGAGAAGGAGGCACTTTTTGACAGGTGGTGCGCTTCTCAAGGAGTGGAGGATGATGGGCAACTGCGGGCCTTGATAATTATGGAGGACTTTAAGAACTGTCTCCCTGAGAGGGTTACTACTTACCTTAATGAGCAGAAGGTGATTGAGGTGTCTAAGGCTGCGGTGTTGGCAGATGAGTATGTATTGACTCATAAAACTGATTTTGTAGGGCGCCCCTATAGTTTTGGTGCACGGCCGGTTGATCGTGGTGGTGTCGCCGGTGGCAGTGTCAAAGGTGTTTCTGTGCCTGCAAGTGGCAGCACGTTGATACAGGGGGAGGTCCGAGCTGATAAGGTTGACGGAAATTTGAGGACTAACGAAGGTCCTGTGTGCTACTATTGTAGAGGGAGAGGGCTCATGTTAAAGGCGTGTCCCGTTCTGAAGCAGAAAAATGCAAAGCCTGTGGCTTTGGTGGGTACACAGAAGGCACCTGTGGTACCTGAGGTGCCTGAGTCTGATGAGTGTAGGAATTATTCTGCGTCCATCATGAATGGTTTTGTTTCTCTGGAGGATGGGGGTGATAGAGTTCCATTATCCATCTTGCGAGATACTGGTGCTACTCAGTCCTTTATATTGGAGAGTGTACTGCCGTTTTCTGGGGAATCATCGGTTGGGTCAAGTGTCCCTGTGGTAGGATTCGGGATGGATGGCATGGTAGTGCCTTTGCATACCGTGAGTCTCGAGTCCGAGTTGGTTTCAGGCCGGGTAACTGTTGGGTTACGGCCGTGTTTTCCGGTGGGGGGGAGTTTCAGTAATTTTGGGGAATGACTTGGCAGGAGGTAGAGTTTTAGTTACTCCTGAGGTGACGGCTGTTCCGATGGTGCAGAGTCCTGATGGGTTGGCTATGCAGCATCCGAGGGTCTTCGCAGCTTGTGCTGTCACGAGGGCTATGGCTAAGAGCCAAGCGAAGTTTGAGGATGTAGTGGACCTGAGTGAGAGCATTTTTGGGGATCAGGATGATGGATCCTGTGTTGTGAAGGGTGTTTCTGCATCTCAAGATGGGATAGTGTCTGGAAATGGGCCGGTGTCGGCTGGTTGAGGAGCAAAAGAGTGATCCAGGTTTATCTGATCTGTTCGACTGCGCGGTGCCTGAGGGGGATATGGATTCCACAGCAAAGGGGTATTTTCTAAGGGAGGGCTTACTGATGCGAAAGTGGTCTCCCTTGGATATATCTGGGCTTGATGATTGGAGCGTGGTTGATCAGATTGTGATACCTCGTCGGTATAGGGACGAGATACTCTGTTTGGCTCATGATGGTCCTCTGGGTGGACATTTGGGGGTCAATAAGACGTATGACCGGATCTTACGGAATTTGTTTTGGCCAGGGTTGAAAAAGGACGTGAAACAGCAGTGCAGGTGTTGTCACATTTGCCAGGTGGCAGGAAAGCCGAACCAATCGATTGTTCCTGCGCCTTTATATCCAATCCCTGTGGTCGGTGAGCCGTTTGAGCGGATTTTAGTTGATTGTGTGGGTCCTCTACCTCGGACAAAGGTGGGCAACAAGTTTTTATTGACAATTATGTGTGCATCTACCCGCTTTCCGGAGGTGGTCCCTTTGCGTAGAATTACTGCCCCTACCATTGTGAAGTCTCTCACTAATTTTTTTTCATTGTTCGGTTTGCCCAAGGTTGTGCAGAGTGACCAAGGTTCCAACTTCATGTCGAAGGTTTTTGGTCAGGTAATGAAGTTGTTAGATATTAAGCATTGTTACTCCAGTGCGTATCACCCTGAGAGCCAGGGAGCTCTCGAGAGGTTTCGCCAGACTTTGAAATCTATGTTGAGGACTTACTGCCTGGAGTTTGAAAAAGACTGGGATGAGGGGGTTCATCTAGTTATGTTTGCGGTGCGTGAGGTCATGCAGGAGTCTTTAGGGTTCAGTCCTGCTGACCTGGTGTTCGCGCATACTGTACGTGGTCCGTTGAGGGTCCTAAAGGAGAAATGGTTGCAGGAGGATACAAAACGTAGTGTTTTAGACCACGTCTGTACCTTTCGGTCTAGACTGAAGAGGGCATGCGAACTGGCAATGGGTAATCTTGCTTCTGCTCAGTCTAGGATGAAGGGGTGGTTCGACAGGAAGGCTTCTAGTAGGAATTTTTCTCCAGGTGACAAGGTCCTGGTGTTGTTGCCTATTCTTGGTTCCAGTCTGCAGGCTCGGTATAGCGGTCCCTATCAGGTGGTTAAGAAGGTTGGTGAAAGGCATTATGTTATTGGTCGAAGGCGTAAGACTCAGCTCTGTCATGTCAACATGATGAAGCAGTACCATGAGCAGGAGCCTGTGGAGGTTGATGGGGAGGTGCTGTGTTCTTCGGTTTCGTCTAAGCCTGTTTTGGCGGCAGTGGTGCTGCCCCCTGACACGGGTGGTGATGTGGGTGAGGCACGGTTGTCTGTGGCAGTGACGCAGGGAAGGCTGTGTAACTCTGAGGCTTTGGAGTCGCTTCCCTTGCGGTTGTCTCATTTGACTGAAAGTCAGCGGGGTGATCTGCTTGCTTTGGTGGAGTCAAATGGGTCACTGTTCTCAGATGTGCCTTCTCAGACGTCTGTGCTGCAGCATGACATTGACGTGGCCGGTGCTGCGCCAATTAAATAGCATCCGTATCGGGTCAACCCTGACAGGCGTCATCGTCTAGGGAGTCAGGTTGACTATATGTTGCGGCATGGCATTGCTGAACCTAGTTGTAGTCCGTGGAGTTCTCCGTGTCTACTGGCTACGAAGGCTAATGGGGAGGACAGGTTTTGCACGGACTTTCGGAAAGTGAATGGTGTAACTAAGCCGGATTGCTATCCTCTCCCACGAATGGAGGATTGCGTGGATCGTGTGGGAAGTGCATCTTTTGTGTCTAAGTTGGACTTGTTAAAAGGGTATTGGCAAGTTCCTTTGACTAGGCGGGCGAGGGAGATCTCTGCGTTCGTTAAGCCTGATAACTTTCTGCAGTATACAGTGATGGCATTTGGGATGCGCAATGCGCCGGCAACCTTCCATCGGTTGGTGAACATTGTATTGTCTGGTTTGTCCTTCTGTGAGGCATACCTTGATGATTTGGTTGTGTGCTCCAGGTCGTGGACCGAACACATCGGTCATCTGAAGGAGGTATTTCATCGTCTAGCGGAGGCAAAACTAACGATCAATCTGGGGAAGTGTGAGTTTGGCCAGGCCACGGTAACGTATCTGGGTAAGGTGGTGGGCCGGGGTCAGGTTCGCACTCTCAAGGAAAAGGTGGGGCATATTGTCGCATTTCCTGCTCCAACCTCGAGGACTGAACTCCGTAGGTATCTGGCTATGGTTGGGTACTATAGAGGATTCTGTCCAAACTTCTCTGCGGTGGCTGCCCCTTTGACGGATTTGCTGAGTCCGAAGGTAGCTTTTGTGTGGTCCGCAGAGTGTCAACAAGCCTTTGAGCATACTAAAAGTCTTCTGGTGCGCGCACCTGTGCTTGCGGCACCTGATTTTGAGCGTCCATTTAAGCTGGCAGTGGATGCTAGTGATCGTGGGGTTGGGGGAGTTCTTCTAGAGGATGATTCAGATGGGGTGGAGCATCCAGTTTCGTACTTCTCTAAGAAGTTTAATCGTCATCAGAAGTGGTACTCCACCATTGAGAAAGAGGCCCTTGCTATTTTAATGTCTCTGAATCATTTCGAGGTTTATGTTGGCTCCTCGAATGTCCCTGTCATCGTACTCACGGATCATAATCCGTTGGTATTTTTGCATAGTATGAAGAATAAGAACCGGCGGTTAATGAGCTGGAGTTTGCAGCTGCAAGACTACAACCTGGAGGTCAGGCATATCCGAGGCAAGGATAATGTCTTGGCTGACGCCTTGTCGCGCCAGTAGAGTATTAGCTCCTGAATAGTTTCTGGGATTTGGTGGTGTTTTTTCTCTCTTCTTCCGAAACTTATTCAGTATCTTTGGGTGGGGGTGTTAGGCGCTTCCCCCCCTGGTGAATGCTATGTACTTACCTTTCTCTGTTTCTCTCCCGAGTGCAGGCCTTGTGTTTGTGAGTCTGGAATCAAGGGGTTAAAAGGCTCCTGTACCCGATTGGCCAAGCTGCGTCAGGTGACGGGTGACTCATCTGAAGCTTAAATACCAGAGCTCCCAGAATTCTCTCTCTTCTTCGTCGACCCTGACTTGTGAGCTGACTGCTGGTGGGAGCTGCGGAAGGCCTGGCCACATGGCATAGAACTTTGTGTACTTTCACCATTACTTATTAACAAATATTGAATTGGGACGGATAAGGGCTGACCTTAGTGTTTTCGTGTATTTTGTTTCAGGGTTATATCTCTTTAGGCAGGTTTTAGAGTCTCCGGTTCGACGGTCCATCACGTGGCTGGCTGGAGCACTGTTAAATTGTTTGTTAGTCCATCCATATCCCTGACTGGGTTGTTTGAATCAGGTTTGGGTTTTGTGTTCCATTGAATAATTAAACCTATTTTTGAACTTGAACCTGGTTTTTGAATTATGTTACGCGGCTCTGAAGTACCTGCATTCGGGAGTCGTAACAATATTTACAATCAGTAATTGGATATTAAAAATGTGGACTGTGTCTTGCCTTAACTTATTTGGCGTAGCAGTAGAGTAGTGGCCTCACAGCGCCAAGGACCCTGGTTCCTGACTATGGATGCTGCCCGTACTTCTTCCTCGTGTCCGGCCATCTTCTATATCACGTCTTTCCGGTCGGTCAGTGACGGTTGACGGTCGGTGGTTGCAGAATTGGCTACTTCAGTCAGTCACTGTGGTACAGTTTCTGTCGTCAGCATTGCCCGGGATGCGCCACGTGGAGGCTTCTGCTTGCATTCCGCTGCCTGTACGGAGTTTGTACGTTCTCCCACTGCGTTTTCTTCCAAAGCTCCGGTTTCCTCCCCACACTCCAAAGACGTACAGGTTTGTAGGTTAATTGGCTTTGGTAAAATTGTAAATTGTGTGTAGGATAGAGCAAGTGTACGGGGGTCGCTGGTCGGTGCGGACTCGGTGGGCCACATTGTACAGACAGCACCCGCAGTCAGGAACGAACCCGGGTCTCAGAGGCTGTAGGGCAGCAACTCTACCACTGCGCCACTGTGCCGTATTTAATTTAGGAATTCCATGCAGTAATTTTCTGATGCAAATGCTTCTGTTTCACAAAATCCATTTACCTCATCGCACTGACACATCTACATTCAGTTGCAAATATATATTTGCTGTGAAACTCCCCAATGGATCGAGCTGTTGAACAATCATTAATTCAGACTGCAAATGGGTTCATTGAGTATACGCTAGGCCCTAGTGAAAAAATTCTGCTCAGTTCTGACTGATTTTCAATTCTGACATGCAGCTATCTATGTAAATTAAATCACTTGAAGTAACCTCTTACAAGAGGAGACGTTAGAAACTGCAGATGCTGGAATCTTGAACAAAATAAAAAGTGTTGGAGCAACTCAGTGGGTCAGGCAGCCCCTGTGGTGGGAATGGACAGATCATGGTTTGCATCACAACCCTTCTTCAGATGGCTGATGGTTTTAAGTCAGAACATGGTCCTGATCCAAAATAGTTTTATTGTCCAAAACTGAACATTGATATTTTTACCTCTATATATATATATCTTCAGGACTTCTTCAGACTCTCTTCAGCATAGAGGAAAGCTATTTGACCCATTACATCGGTACTAGCCCTTTCAACGAACCATCCAGTTAGTCCAATTCTCTTGTTTAGTTTAGTTTCGAGATACAGAGCGGAAATAGGCCCACCGAGTCCGCACCGGCCAACGATCCCCGCACATTAACACTACCCTACACACCCTAGGGACAATTTTACATTCATACCAAGCCTACAAACCTGTACATCTTTGGAGTGTGGGAGGAAACCGGAGATCTCGGGGAAAACCCACGCTGGTACAAACTCCGTACAGAGAGCACCTGTAGTCAGGATCGAACCCGGGCCTCTGGCACTGTAGGGCAGTGGCTCTACCGCTGAGTCACCATGCTGCCCATGAAAATACTATTTTCTGATATATCTGTAATCTTTCCACCTTCAAATATTTATCCCGTTGAAGGTCACTATTGAATCTGTGTGAATCACTTTTCTTTCAGATTCCAGTGATTCCTCCAGCAAGATCTTCTCACAACATCACCAACTCTTTTACCGATTGCCAGAAATCTGTGCCATCCTATCAGTAATCCATCTGCCATTGAAAACAATTCACCTTTATTTACTTTGACCATTCATGATCTGATGTGCCTGTATGAAGCCATACTGGAGTAAGGAAAATAACCCCGACATCTCCGATCTGTTTAACAGTAATCTCTTCATGTGCAGAACCATTAATCTCATTGAAGCCTTCACATTCATCCCAAAGTACAGTAACAGAATTAGGCACCAGGCTACACATGGGGATGAGCCGGTATTTAAGCTGCTTTTATGTAACTTCATGGCTTGTGCGCTCCATGTCTTTATTTAGACAGCCCGAAAATGAGGTAGAATGCTCAACATTGGCCAGATGAATATCACTCCAACATCCAGTTCAGTTCAGCTTCAGTTCAGTTTGGTTTATTGCCGCGTGTACCGAGGTACAGTGAAAAGCCTTTGTTGCCGTGCCAACCAGTCAGCGGAAAGACAAGACACGATTACAGTCGAGCCGTTTACATGATACATGATACATGATAGATACATGACAAGGGAGTAACGTTTAGATCCAAAATGCTCGGCTTCATTTAAGGCAAGCTAAAATGGTGGACTACAAACAGATTTTCCATCTAACTCAGTGGTCAACGGTTTCTTTATTGGCACTTGTACCAGGTACAGTGAAATACATTTTTTTCCTACAGCTCAGCAAAACTATCTCTGTACATAAGTACAATCACCCCGGTCAGTACAGTACGCACAGAACAGCCTACCGAGTCTATAAGCAAGAGGCACCATTTTGGCACCATTTTGCAGTCCATCTAAAGGGCCTGTCCCACTTAGGCTATCTTTTGACGACTGCCGGCGACTGTCATAGTCGTAGCAGGTCGCCGAAAAACCAGCGACTGCACCCCCCTTCGACATAAAATTTGAAATAGAATCATTACTTTAACAACAACAAAAAAATCAAAGTCAGCACCAGCGACAACCTAGGCCACCTGGCAACAACCTACGCTAACCTGGCGGCACCTACGTCAGGAGAAGTCAAGCTGCGCTCATTGGCGTCAATCCACTGTCGCCGACTCCCCGAAAATGTTTCAACCTGTTGAAAATCCAGCGGCGATCAGAAAGACGCTACGACTCTTTGGGCGACTGAGGAGACGACTCGCGACCATACAGGCGACCTTATGGCGACAGCCTAGTCGCCTGTAGTCGCCTAAAAATAGCCTAAGTGGGGCAGGCCCTTAACTGATTC
>CM075983.1:7171730-7229114 GCA_038087875.1 Malacoraja senta | reverse complement strand
TGGGCTTGTATTCACTGGAATCAAAGGGCCTCGACACTATAGGCAACAGCTCAAGACAATACGCCGCGTCACCCCGCCACCATGTGGCCACTGCCTATTTTCCGGCTGTCGCCGAAAAAGTCGCCTAAGTGGGACAGGCCCTTAAAGATGGTTCAATGAGGTAGATGGTAGCTCAGGACCGCTCTCTAGTTGGTGAGAGGACAGTTCAGTTGCCTGATAACAGCTGGGAAGAAACTGTCCTTGAATCTGGAGGCGTGCGTTTTCAATCTAAACTTCACAAAACTAAAGCAAAAGTGTAAGGGTGTGAATAAATGTGAACTTATTGTCTGAATAACCGTGTATTTTTTTTAATTTTTTTTTATTAGTTTCGCTACAGGACATCAACATGAGGAAAGCATTTAAAAGTTCAACCACACAGAACCAGCAGGTGGTCTCGCGGGCAACCATCCCAAACCCAGTGTTGGAAATGTTCGAGAAATGCGACAAGCCCCCGCCTCTCAACATCCTGACACCGTACAGGTAAAGGTTATTTGTGGACATTTGCTCACATCTAGGTTTGGGCTCATTTGTGCCAAGGGCTTTGTTTTGCATATCGTACAATCAGATGAGATAATACTAGGGCAGCAGGGTGGAGTTGCTGCCTCACAGCGCCAGGGACCCGGGTTCGATCCTGACTACGGGTGCTGTCTGTACGGAGTTTGTACGTTCTCCCCGTGACCACGAACAAACTCCGTACAGACAGCACCCGTGGTCGGGATCAAACCCGGGTCCCTGGCGCTGTGAGGCAGCAACTCTACCGCTGCGCCATTGTGCCGCTGCAATTCTGTGCTGTCGTTTGTGTTGTGTTTAAGAATAAGGGGTAAGCCATTTAGAACGGAGACGAGGAAACACTTTTTCTCACAGAGAGTTGTGAGTCTGTGGAATTCTCTGCCTCAGAGGGCGGTGGAGGCAGGTTCTCTGGATACTTTCAAGAGAGAGCTCGATAGGGCTCTTAAAGATAGCGGAGTCAGGGGATATGGGGATAAGGCAGGAACGGGGTACTGATTGGGGATGATCATCCATGATCACATTGAATGGCGGTGCTGGCTTGAAGGGCCGAATGGCCTACTCCTGCACCTATTGTCTATTGTCTATTGTTCCGCAAGGTTGTGTGCAGCACTAATGCGATGGGGAATGTGGCACTGGGGGCAGGCGATTGTTCTCCGTAGTAAGAGCACACGTCCTCTTGAATTTCACGCTGCAGGGATGACAGGAAAGACGGACTGAAGTTTTACACCGACTCCTCCTACTTCTTCAATTTGTGGAAAGAGAAGATGCTGCAGGCCACGGAGGATAAAAGGAAGGAAAAACGAAGGCAAAAGGTATTGAACGTTGATTAATTATACAGTACGTAAGAATGAAACATCACAATTCTTTATTCCACTCACACTAGTGGTGAGCTGCTGCTTGCAATAGACCAGATTTCAAGTCCCAAACTAATTTAACATCAGTTGGACACATCGTCATGGACCAATGTAGCAAGAATAGCCCTGACTCTCAGTCTGAAGCAGGGACACGACGCGAAACGCCACCTATTCCTTCTCTCCAGAGATGCTGCTTGACCCGCTGAGTTATGGGGATGATCAGCCATGATCACATTGAATGGCGGTGCTGGCTCGAAGGGCCGAATGGCCTACTCCTGCACCTATTGTCTATTGCAGGGGTGGGGAACCTGCGGCCTTCTAGGCCATTAAGTGCGGCCTTTTGAATGAATCCAAATTTTGTAGAACAAATCCTTTTATTTTTATTAATATGTTTTTGTTCGTCTTTTATTATTTTTATTTTTATCTTAAGAAGAACGTATTTAAAATACCAAAGAGTAAAAGAAGATTCAACAAAATAATCCTCCCCGATTGAGGGCCACAATTAAAACATTAGTAAGTCATGAGGGCTCTTTTAACAAAATAATGTACATTTTGAAGTATATCTAATTGAAGTTTCCTGGATGCGACCTTATTAGATTACAGCTAACTTAATGCGGCATTCCAACATGTAAAGGTTCCCCACCCCTAGCCTATTGTCTGTTGTTACTCCAGCTTTATGCGTCTATCTTTAAAAATGTTCGAAATCTTTCTGCAGCTACCTTGCTAGATCTTTTGGTCGACAAAAATGCTGGAGAAACTCAGCGGGTGAGGCGGTTTCTATGGAGCGAAGGAAATAGGTGACGTTTCGGGTCAAGATCCTTCTTCAGACTGAAGATGGATCTTTTGGGCTACAGGGGTCGACCATTTGCAAAAGAAGTGGAAATGTGTGCATGTCCACGAGTTTGTGTGTGTGTGTGTGAAGGCAGGAGTCTCCTGAGGCTTTGAATTTCTTTTAATAGGTTTCCTAGTTGGGTTATTGCCTCTCCCCACTGCTGGTTGATTCTCTTTACAATTGACAGATGCGGCCAGGAGTTGGTCAATGAGCTGTAACAGGAGTGCGTCCAATTAACAGGCCAAATGGGAATAGACTGAGTAACATGAGACGTGCTTTACACTGCGCGGGGGGGGGGAGACCAGGGACATTAAAATGGCTCAAAATCCAACACAGTTAATTAATTCTTTTAAAGAAAATTGAATGCGGAGACCCGCTGACAGTGTCTGTTGACTGAGAAGGTGGCGCAGCGGTAGAGTTGCTGCCTCACAGCGCCAGAGACCCGGGTTCGATCCTGACTACAGGTGCTGTCTGTACGTTCTCCCTGTGACCTGTGTGGGATTTCTCCAGGTGCTCCAGTCTCCTTGTACCTTGTGGTCATCAATTGTTGGACAATTTTATACTGGACAATTTTTACATTTATCAAGCCAATTAACCTACAAACCTGTACATCTTTGGAATGTGGGGGGAAACCGAAGATCTCGGGGAGAAAACCCACGCAGGTCACGGGGAGAAGGTACAAGCTCTGTACAGACAGCGCCCGTAATTGGGGTCGAACCCGGGTCTCCGGCGCTGCATTTGCTGTAACTAAGGCAGCGACTCTACCGCTGCTCCACCGTTTCCTCCCATATTCCAAAAACGTGCAGGTTTGTAGGTTAATTGGCTTCGGTAAATATTGTAACTTGACTTTTGTGAGTAGGATAGTTTTGGTATATGGGTGCTTGCTGGTTGGCGCGCACTCGGTGGGCCGAAGGGCCTGTTTCCGGGCTGAATCTCTGAAGTCCAAAGTAAAGTCTAATGTCTAATGTAATTCTTATAATGTTTACAATGGACATCTCAGGAGAAAAAGTCTGAAGAAGGGATTCGACCCGAAACATCACCTATTCTTTTTCTCCAGAGATGTCGCCTGAACCACTGAGTTACTCCAGCATTTTGCGTCTATCTTAGGTATAAATCAGCTGTATATAATCACGTTTATAATGAACACTGATATTTCTCAGTAAATGGACAATAGAAATGATCTTTATATAAATCTTTGCTGAGCATTCAAAATTTGTAGTTTACCCGGAGCTGTTGGCCTGAGGCCAAGTTTCTGTTCTTCCAAACTTTTCAATTCTGTTTTCAATATATAGGGATTTTTCATAAGTGATAGGAGCAGAATTAGGCCATTTACTCCGCCATTCAATGATGGCTGATCTATCTTTCCCTCTCAACCCCATTCTCCTGCCTTCTCCACAACCCCCGAACACCCTTACTAATCAAGAATCTATCAATCTCTGTATTAAAAATATCCATTGTCTTGGCCTCCACAGCCTTCTGTGGCAATGTATTCCACAGATTCACCTCCCTCTGACTAAAGAAATTTCTCCTCATCTCCTTCCACAAGGTTTTCACCCAGAAAGTTGTGAATCTGTGGAATTCTCTGCCCGAGGGCAGCGAAGGCCAATTCACTGGATGTTTTCAAGAGAGTTAGATTTAGCTCTGAGGGCTAAAGGAATCAAGGGATATGGGGAAAGAGCAGGAACGGGGTACTGATTTTAGATGATCAGCCATGATCATATCTGCACCTATTTTTCTATGTTTCTGTGTTTCAAAATCCTTTTATTCCGAGGCTGTGTCCTCTGGTCCTAGACTCTCCCACTATGGGAGGCACTGCATTCAATTACTGGAAGGTCATTCTGGATTGATGCAGGAAGCTTTGTGTGGAGAAATCAGCTGACCATTGTAGAGTGTGGAAACCAGGAACTGCAGATGCGGGATAACAAAAAAATAGATACAAAGTGCTGGAATAACTCAGCATCCCTGGAGAACGTGGATAGGTGACGGTTTAGATTGGGAGTGCATCTTCAACCATTGTTGTGTTCTTTGAACTACATGTGCTGGTGTGATGTGATTAATGTGCTGGCAAGCTGGTAATTTGAGTATTCAATCAGAAATGGCACTTATTACCTGTCCCCTGGTGAACAAGTGGAGTACAGCATGTAAACGATTGTGTAGGAAGGAATTGCAGACGCTGGTTTAAACCGAAGATAGACACAAAATGCTGGAGTAAATCAGAGGGTCAGACAGCATCTCTGGAGAAAAGGAATGGGTGTCGTTTCGAGTCGAGACCCTTCCTCAGACTGAGAGTCAGCAGAAAGGGAAACGAGGGATATAGACGGTGATGTAGAGAGATATGGAACAAATTAATTAAAGATATGCAAAAAAAAGTTACGCTGATAAAGGAAACAGGCCTTAGTTAACTAGGGTAGACAAAAATGCTGGAGAAACTCAGCGGGTGCAGCAGCATCTATGGAGCGAAGGAAATAGGCAACGTTTCGGGCCGAAACCCTTCTTCAGACTGCTGGTAATTTGAGTGTTAACTAGGGGCTGGGTGAAAACAAGTCACAGGGAATGAGAGTCAACAAGACGACTTTGACCGGTTTAAACCAGCATCTGCAGTTCCTTCCTACATAAGACGACTTTGAAGCTGGTACAACGGGTGGGGGAGGGGTTGAGCGAGGGGGGATGCAAGGGTTACTTGAAGTTAGAGACATCAATATTCATACCGCCGGGAACTATCGTTCTTTATTAACACAGCAGTTAATGCAAAGTCAAGCACATTTTCATTGATGAGTGAATCTGCACTGTTTGTTTGCAAATGGAATCAAGAATGTGTCTGGAACAAACCCTTTATTGCCCAAAGGCTGCATCTAGATGTTCAGTTCAGTTCAGTTCATTGCCACGTGTACCGAGGTACAGTGAAAAGCTTTTGCTGTGTGCTAACCCAGTCAGTGGAAAGACAATACAAGATTACAATCGAGCCGTCCACAGTGTACAGATACAGGCCCAGCAAAGTTGTTTTATGTTACAAATGGAATGAAGAGTGCGTTTGTTACAAACCACTTAATGCCCAAAGGCTAACGGCCATTTTATTATTGCTCATTTGTTGCCTCAAGTATTACCCTGGTTTTCTTGCCTCACTTATTTTTACATTTTGTACATTATTTTTCATTTCATATTTTTATATTATTTTACATTTTTACATAGTTTACATTTTTTAACGTTTCACATATTTTACCTTTATGGCCTATTTTGTTGTTGCAAATAGAAACATAGAAAATAGGTGCAGGAGGAGGCCATTCGGCCCTTCGAGCCAGCACCGCAATTCATTGTGATCATGGCTGATCGTCCCCTATCAATAACCCGTGCCTGCCTTCTCCCCATATCCCTTGATTCCACTAGCCCCTAGAGCTCTTTCTAACTCTCTCTTAAATCCATCCAGTGATTTGGCCTCCACTGCCCTCTGTGGCAGGGAATTCCATAAATTCACAACTATCTGGGCGAAAAAGTTTTTTCTCACCTCAGTCTTAAATGGCCTCCCCTTTATTCTAAGACTAGAATGGTCCCTGGTTCTGGACTTGCGAATTCCTAACGTTGGGAATATTTTTCCTGCATCTAGCTTGTCATGTCCTTTTATAATTTTATATGTTTCTATAAGATCCCCCCCTCATCCTTCTAAACTCCAATGAATACAAGCCTAGTCTTTTCAATCTTTCCTCATATGACAGTCCCGCCATCCCAGGGATCAATCTCGTGAACCTACGCTGCACTGCCTCAATCACAAGGATGTCCTTCCTCAAATTAAGAGACCAAAACTGTACACAATACTCCAGATGTGGTCTCACCAGAGCCCTATACAACTGCAGAAGAACCTCTTTAAATGGGATGAAGAATGTGTTTATTACAAACCCCTTGTTGCCCAAAGGCAATACCTGGAGGCCTGAGAAATTTAGGAGCATCCCTTGATTCCACTAACCCCCAGAGCACTATCTAACTCTCTTTTAAATTCATCCAGTGAATTGGCCTCCACTGCCTTCTGTGGCAGAGAATTCCACACATTCACAATTCTCTGGGTGAAAAAGTGTTTTCTCATCTCAGTTTTAAATGGCCTCCCCTTTACTCTTTACTAGCTGTATCTCCATGGACGGGGTGAGAAAAGGAGATAGGCTCAGGAGGTTTTTGAATTGATAGAAAGATACAGCATGGAAACAGGCCCTTCAGCCCACTCAGTCCATGTCAACCATCGATCACCCGTACACACTAGTTCTATGTTATCCCACTTTCTCATCCACTCCCTGCACCTCAGGGGCAACTTACAAAGGCCAATTAACCTACAAACCCGCACGTCTTTGGGATGGTGGAGCAAACCGGAGAGCCCCGGATGTGGAGAGGATGTTTCTACTAGTGGGAGAGTCTAGGATCAGAGGGCACAGCCTCAGGCAAAAAAAAAAGGACGTGCCTCCCCAAATATTTGAGTATTTTCAGATTGTAACAGGAGCGGTCCCACAAGTATAAGTGTTCAATCTGCAATGAATAACAATCTACATTAGTTACTTAATTGAAGGGACCATTTTACTGATCATACAACACCAGGAAGGACCAGTAATAGAGAGAAGAAAACAAAGTGAAATAGACTCGGATAGAATGAATGTGGAGAGGATGTTTCCACTAGTGGGAGAGTCTAGGACCAGAGGCCATAGTCTCAGAATAAAAGGACGTACATTTGGGAAGGAGATGAGGAGGAATCTCTTTAGTCAGAGGGTGGTGAATCTGTGGAATTCATTGCCACAGACGGCTGTGGAGGCCAAGTTATTGCATATATTTAAGGCGGAGATTGACAGATTCTTGATTGGTAAGGGTTATGGGGAGAAGGCAGGAGAATGGGGTGGAGAGGGAAAGATAGAATGGCGGAGCAGACTCGGTGGGCTGAATGGCCTACTTGTATTCTTATGACTTATGAACACCCGGAGGAAACCCACATGGTCGCAGGGAGAACGTGCAAACTCCACACAGACAGCACCCGAGGTGAGGATCGAACCCGGGTCTCAGGCGCTGTGAGGCAGCGGCTCTATCAGCCTCTTCAACTCTGAATGCGCTTCTGGCGGAAGGTGCGGAGAGGCGAAGGTGTGCGGGAATTTCTAAATGTTTTTTATTTTGTCCCCCCGCAGGAGCAGAAGCTGGTGGAAGATGCCACTCGCGAGGTGAAGAAAATCCGCAAAGCGCGGACCAGGCGGCCAGAGTGGGATGTGATGGGGCGCGATAAAGAATTCCGAGCTGATCACAGGTTTTCCCCGTCCCCCTACCACGCTGCATCTTCCGAAGGATCCGTCTCGCCAGATACCAGGTACAGTTCACCGATAGAACTGAGGCGCTGGTCAGGCCGCAGTTGTATATATCTGAGGAAGGATGTGCTGGCTCTGGAGAGGGTCCAGAGGAGGTTGACAAGAATGATCCCAGGAATGAGCGGGTTAACAAAAGATGAGCATTTGACAGCACTGGGCCTGTACCCGCTGGAGTTTAGAAGGTTGAGGGGGGAACCTCATTGAAACTTACAGAATAATGAAAGGCATAGATAGAGTGGATGTGGAAAGGATGTTTCCACTGGTGGGAGAGTCAAGGACCAGAGGTCATAGAACTCAGAATTAAAGTGCGCACTTTTAGCAATTTTGATAATTTTTACACATCTTTTTGAATACGATACAATACGATAGAAAACTTTATTTATCCCAGGAGGGAAATTGATCTGCCAACAGTCATAAAACACAAGATACATGAAACATGAAATTAAAGTGATGAGTGGAAAGGATTGGGGATGTGCAAAGATTGGGGGGAGGGGGAGAGAGTCAGTCTACCCCATGAAAGAAGGGTAGTTGTGCAGTTTGATAGCCACAGGGAAGAAGGATTTCCCGTGGCATTCTGTGCTGCATTCATGGTACATTGGAGCTGCAGATGGTTCCATATCTCCCAGTCTAACTCCTGAGAAGATTTGGATACGTGGTCAAAAATTATGGAAAGAAATTAAGAAAATAAACATCTTAAGTCTGAAAAAGGGTCACGACCCGAAACGTTACTCCTCGTTTTCCTCCAGAGATGCTGCCTGACCCGCTGAGTTATTCCAGCACTTTGTATCTCGCTATTTTCCATACCCATGTTATTTCTAAACCCTTCTCCCCATGGCCCCTGACACCCTTACTAATGAAATCCAGCGTAGACAATTATCTCAGCAGGTCAGGCAACATCTCTGGAGAGCATGGATAGGTGACGTTTCGGATCGTAGACTGGGCCATTTTCATAATGAGTAAGAAGGTACACAAAAATGCTGGAGAAACTCAGCGGGTGCAGCAGCATCTATGGAGCGAAGGAAATAGGTAACGTTTTGGGCCGAAACCCTTCTTCATCACCGACTTCATCCACTCCCACGCCCTGCCCGACCGAGCCTTCAACCTCATCGTTCCCCAGCCCCGCACAGCCCGCTTTTACCTTCTCCCCAAAATCCACAAACCTGACTGTCCCGGTAGACCCATTGTCTCTGCCTGTTCGTGCCCCACCGAACTCATCTCCACCTACCTCGACTCCATCCTATCCCCCTTGGTTAAATCCCTCCCTACCTATGTTCAAGACACCTCAGACACTCTCCGTCATCTCCGCGCATTCCACTCTCTAGGCCCTCACCCCCTCATCTTCACCATGGACATAGATGCTGAGTTTCTCCAGCATTTTTGTGTACCTTCGATTTTCCAGCATCTGCAGTTCCTTCTTTAACACTTCATAATGAGTGACGTTTGCTTGGGATTTTTTTTCTCCGCAGGTCCTTTGTATCTGATATCGGAGAGCTTTCGTATCCTGCGAGTCCGAACCATCCTGTCCAGCTGTCGACAGTTTACGTGCCCGATAACAAAGATCTTCTAACGGCTATAACGCAGGCACAGGATCGAGTGTACAAATTACCTCCTGCTAACGTCAGGCAAACGTCATTAACTCGAGCTCAGCAACCTCACCTGACAAAACCTGCCGAGGCTGTGCTCAATGGGCCCAGACCTCACCTTCTCAAAGAGTACAGGTAATGGAGGCAGACCCGCACTGAAGTATGAGAATCAAGTCTTTATTCCATTTTATTCGTCATGTTGCACATAAAGTGCAAGTGAAATGAATTTGCCAGCAGCGAGCGGTACAATGAGAAAGAACACACAATACACAATAAAAATGTTAACACAAACATCCACCACAGCATTCATCAATGTGGTGGAAGGCACAAAATTTGGCCAGTCCTCCTCCATTTTCCCCCATGGTCGGGACCTCAACCCTCCGCAGTCGCCGCTGCGGGCGTCCAGATGTACAGACAGGTAAAAGTCCAGGTAAATCCAGGGAGAAGGCAAGAACGGGATACTGATTGTGGATGATCAGCCATGATCACATTGATCGAAGGGCCGAATGGCCTACTCCTGCACCTATTGTCTATTGTCTACTGTCCTCTCCTTTCCCTTTCCCTTGACTCTCAGTCTGAAGAAGGGTCTCGACCCGAAACGTCACCTATTTCTTCTCTCCAGAGATGCTGTCTGACCCGCTGAGTTACACCAGCCTTTTGTGTCTATCTTCAGAATGAGGTTCAGTTCAGTTTATTGTCACGTGTACCAAGGTACAGTGAAAAGACTTTGTTGCGTGCTAACCAGCCAGCAGAAAGACAATACATGATTACAATCAAGCCATTTACAGTGGACAGAAGCATGATAATGGGAATAACGTTTAGTGCAAGGTAAAGCCAGTAAAGTCCGATCAAGGATAGTCCGAGGGTCCCCAGTGAGGTAGATTGTAGTTCAGCACTGCTCTCTAGTTGTGGTAGGATGGTTCAGTTGCCCGATAACAGCCGGGAAGAAACTGTCCCTGAATCTGGAGGTGTGCGTTTTCACACTTCTGTACCTCTTGCCCGATATGCAAGTTCATAAGTTCGAGGAGCAGAATTAGGCCATTTGTCCCATCAAGTCCACTCCGCCATTCAATCATGGCTGATCTATCTCTCCCTCCTAACCCCATTCTCCTGCCTTCTCCCCATAACCCCTGACACCCGTACTAATCAAGAAATCGAGTGTAAATAGTTAAATAGTTAAAAGTGTGGGTGAAGGAAAGACTACACTTTCAAATTTAATGTTTCGTTTATAATTTTTCTCTTTCAATGGAAATTTCTTTTTTCAATCAGGCTGGTAGCTGCATGCTACGTAGCAAGTCTGGATGTTGAGCGAATAATGTTAAGACTAAGAAGGTACAAGGCACTGTGAATGCTGGTACGAACAAGAAAAAACACAGCCGGTGTGGCAGCGTCTCTGGAGAACATGGATAGGTGACGTTTCGGATTGGAATGTTCCCAACCTGAAACGTCACCTATCCATGTTCTCCAGAGATGCTGCTTGACCAGTTGAGTTACTCCAGCACTTTGTGTCCTTTTATGTACTAACCAGCATCTGCAGTTCCTTGTTTCTACATTTTATTTCTTTCACTGATGTCTAAAAATGTTGCCTCGATCCCACTGATATTTAGCTATCAAATATGTGTTGATATGTTGAAAGGTTTAGATGGATATGGGTCAAACGCGGGCAGGTGGGACTAGCGTAGATGGGGCTTCTTGGGCAGGTTGGGCCGAAGGGCCTGTATCTGTGGTGTATGACTCTATCATTGAAATGTTTTTTTTTTTAAATTTGCAGTGCGCAGCCGGTGCAGTTGGCGGAGTACTACACACCACCCATCCCTGCTCCTCCACCCCCACCCCCTCCCCTTATCCCTTCAGCCCAGACTGCGTTTGACAGCCCCATCTCCGCACCCCCCCCACTTGCACTCAGTGCCGTGGCAGCAGCGGGCCGCACGTACACCCCCTCACCCCCCCCGCCCGCCCCTCCCTTGTCTTACACCCCCACACCCCCTGGCCCTCCTGCCGCACCCCCACCTCCTCCCCCTGGCCCTCCCATCTTTGTCCCCTCTAGCCTGCACACGGCCTCACCGCCATCCGCCATGGAAATAAAGAAGGCACAAGCGACTCTGATGCCAATCAGCGATGCTCGAAGTGACCTGCTCGCTGCTATTCGAAGAGGTGAGTGACGTACGGCTTTAATTAAAATATATAATTGGGGCTAAGCTAAATAACACTCGGTCACAGAGGTGAGTGGGAGAAGCTCTGTCATAGCGTTATCCGTGCTCCACAACTCGGGTTTAGTTTAGTTTAGAGATACCGCGTGGAAACAGGCCCTTCGGCCCACCGGGTCGATGCCAACCAGCAATCCCCGCACACTTAAACTGTCCTACACACACTAGGGACAATTTACACATACACCAAGCCAATTAACCTACGAACCTGTTAGTTTTTGGAGTGTGGGTGGAAACCGAAGCTCTTGGAGAAAACTCACGCGGTCACAGGGAGAACGTACAAACTCCGTACAGACAGCACCCGTAGTCGGGATCGAACCCAGGACTCTGGCGCTGCAAGCGCTGTAAGGCAGCAACCCTACCGCTGAGCCACCGTGGCCGCCCATAGGTGTATGAATCTGTGCCGGTTACAGTAAGGACAGGCTAGATGCAGGAAGGACATTATAGCCATAGAGGGAGTGCAGAGAAGGTTCACCAGACTGATTCCTGGGATGTCAGGACTTTCATAAGAAGAAAGTGGATAGACTTGGCTTATACTCGCTTGAATTTAGGAGATTGAGAGGGGATCTTATAGAAACGTACAAAATTCTTATGGGGTTGGACAGGCTAGATGCAGGAAGATTGTTCCCAATGTTGGGGAAGTCCAGGACAAGGGGTCACAGCTTAAGGATAAGGGGGAAATCCTTTAAGACCGAGATGAGGAAAAACTTTTTCACACAGAGAGTGGTGAATCTCTGGAACTCTCTGCCACAGAGGGTAGTTGAGGCCAGTTCATTGGCTATATTTAAGAGGGAGTTAGATGTGGCCCTTGTGGCTAAAGGGATCAGGGGGTATGGAGAGAAGGCAGGTACGGGATACTGAGTTGAATGATCAGCCATGATCATATTGAATGGCGGTGCAGGCTCGAAGGGTCAAATGGCCTGCTCCTGCACCTATTTCTATGTTTCTATGTTTCTAAACACAAGGGTGGCACAGTAACGCAGCGGTAGAGTTCTGCCTCACAGCGTCAGAGACCTGGGTTTAATCCTAACCACGGGTGCTGTCTGTACGGAGTTTGCACGTTCTCCCCGTGACCTGCGTGGGTTTTCTCCGAGAGCTTCGGTTTCCTCCCGCACTCCAAAGACGTACAGGTTTGTAGGTTAATTGGCGGGGATTGCTGGTTGGCATGGACACGGTGGGCCAATGGGCCTGTTTCTGCGCTGTGTCTGAAAAACAAAACAAAAACGTTAAAACTATATGCCATGGTGGCACAGTGGCGCAGCGGTAGAGTTGCTGCCTCACAGCACCAGAGACCCGGGTTCAATCCTGACCTTGGTTCCTGTCTGTGTGGCGTTTGCACGGTCTCCCTGTGACCGCGTGGGTTTCCTCCAGGTGCACCGGTTTCCACCCACATACCAAAGACCTCTGCACCGGGGTCTGAAGAGGGGTCCCGACCCAAAATGTTATCCATCCGTTTTCTCAGGAGAGGCTGCCTGACCCGCTGAGTTACCCCAGCACTTTGTGTCTATCTGTGGGTTTGTAGGTTAATTGGCCTCTGTGAATTACCCCTAGTGTGTAGGGAGTGGATGGGAAAATGGGATATCATGGAACCAGTGATTGATGGCCAGCATGGACCTGGTGGGCTGAAGGGTCTGTTTCCAGGTTGGATCTCTAAAATTGAAATCCGCTAACATTGGGGAATACAAGTTTGGTTTTCCATTAGTGTGTCATTGTTTTAACTAAGTCAAGTTGGTGCCTCATATAGTTTAGTTTAGTTGAGAGATACAGCACGGAAACAGGCCCTTCGGCCCATCGGGTCCGCGCCAACCAGCGATCCTCACACATTAACACTATCCTACACCCACTAGGGACATTTTTTACATTTACCAAGCCAATTAACCTACAAACCTGTACGTCTCTGGAGTGTGGGAGGAAACCGAAGATCTCGGAGAAATCCCACGCGGGTCACAGGGAGAACGTACAAACTCCGTACAGACAGCACCCGTAGTCGGGATCAAACCCGGGTCTCTGGCGCTGCATTCGCTGTGAGGCAGCAACTCTACCGCTGCGCCACCGTGACCGCCCGTATTCTACTCCACCCTGCCCTACTCTACTCTAGCCTGTCTTACACTTACCGTTACTCACTGAACAAGATTATTGCCCAAATGCCGGTGAATGGGACTCGCTTCGATGGTGAACTTTGGTTGGTATGGACAAGTTGGGCCGAAGGGTCTGTGTCCGTGCTGTATTGCTCCTATAACATTGTTAGCCTTGGCATTTGAATCCTTCAACACAACATTTATTAATCCGTTTGTAAAAGTTTCCATTCCAAAGAAAACAAATCTTCCTTCCCCATAATATTATTTTCATAGGAAGGTTTTACGTATAATTCTTTAATCATCTTCATTTGAGTCACAATAACAAAAAGTTTCCCTGAACACTAGGGCGGCACTGAGGCGCAGCGGGTAGAGTTGCTGCCTCACAGCGCCAGAGACCCGGGTTCGATCCTCACCACGGGTGCTGTCTGTACGGAGTTTGTACGTTCTCCCCGTGACCTGCGTGGGTTTTCCCCGGGTGCTCCGGTTTCCTCCCAAACTCCAAAGCCGTACAGGTTTCTAAGTTAATTGTAGGTTAATTGGCTTGGATGAAATTGTAAAATTGTCCCGAGTGTGTGTGTGTGTGTGTGTGTGTGTGTGTGTGTGTGTGTGTGTGGGATAGTGTTAGCGGACTAACTAGATCGCTTGCGCCTTGGTGGGCCGATGGCTTTGTTTATGCACTGTATCTCTAAACTAAACTAAACGCTGCGAGCAGAAACCTTGTTTTAAAAAATAGGGGCTTATCTGTTGCAGGAATTCAACTGCGGAAAGTACAAGAACAGCGTGAGCAAGAAGCCAAGAAGGAGCCAGTTGGCAACGACGTGGCCACCATCTTGTCTCGTAGAATCGCGGTGGAGTACAGCGAATCTGACGATGACTCTGAGCTGGAGGAGAACGAGTGGTCTGATTAGCAAGGTTACACGGGGTGTCTGCGTTATGGTGTTCGGCCCGGCCTTGGCGGGTTTCTGTTTGTTTTTTTCAGGAGTGTGGTGCACGTACATTTACAGATCTTCAGCAAATGTATCCTCTGCAACCGCATCCAAGTAAAGCACACACACACACAATGTAAAATAACCTTCATCCCTTCATCGGCCTGTCTCCGACGTGAAATGGCACATGTTTTTCATAAGCATGGCTTCTGTACATTCCTCCCATTTAGAATGTGCTTTTGTGAACACTTAATGGATGGCATATTTCCACTGACTATACACATCCAGTGATGTTCATTATATTCAAGCAAATGTCAACATCAAACCATCGGCAGACGTGTGAGTTTTGGGTATTATTTTTGTTGAACAATTTCTGTGTAATGCCAAAAAGTAAACTTCTTCCTGCACTCTGCGTATACGTACACGAACATGCCTGTCTCTGCCTCAGAAAGCTAAATGTAGTATAGTTTTGTTCAGAGTCACAGCGCGGAAACAGGCCCTTCGGCCCACCGAGTCCACACTGACAAGAGATCCCTGCACACTAACACTATCCTACACACATACACACAAACCAGGGACAATTTTACATTGATCCCAAGCCAATTAACCTGTAAACCTGCAGATCTTTGGAGTGTGGGAGGAAACTGAAGATCTCGGAGAAAACCCACGCGGGTCACGGGGGGAACGTACAAACTCCGTACAGACAGCACCTGTAGTCAGGATCGAACCTGGGTCTCTGGCGCTGTAATGGCCCTGTCCCACTGTACGAGTTCATTCAAGTGCTCTCCCGAGTAAAACAAAAATCAAAAACTCGTGGTAAGCACGTAGAATGAACGTAGCGAGTACGTCGGAGCTCGGGGACGTCTCTTAGTTGCTCATAACGCTAACGGCAGGTACTCAGGAAGACTCGCTAACGGCAGGTAAGCTCGGGAAGACTCGTGAAGATTTTTCAACATGTTGAAAAATGTCCACGAGAGCCCCGAGTATTTACGAGCGGCCATTACCGTAAATCTCCGAGCGAATCAGGGCCAAACTCGGGAGAACTCTTTGAATGAACTCGTACAGTGGGACAGGGCTTTAAGGCAGCAACTCCACCGCTGCTCCACCATTCTGCCCTATCATAATATCATAAACACAACAGAAATTTGACTGGAGTTTATTACATAGGTTTAATTGGTAAATATTAGAGATCCCATTCTATAAATCAATGATGCCGTGAGCCTGCTGCTATTTATTGACATCCTGCATCTCAGGATTGCCGCTTCCTGACTATATAGGCCAACAACAGTAGGAACACTGACAAGCTAGTGGTAGGTCATTACCACTCTATGATATTAATAATAACAAATTTTGTGTGATTACTTTGAACGTAATTTAATCAATAGGATCAGGCGATCAATATACTGTAAGCCTTGAGTTATGACGTATATTGATTCTGCTGTCATAGCAAAGTATTTATGTGTGTTATCTTTCTCGATCCCCAGATGAATTTGAATGCTTGAAATGCATCAAAAATAAAAACATTTTGAAAGCCATAATTCTCGGTAGCATTAGCCCCAAACTCAACACCAAAATGCAAAAGTGCAATGTCATACTTCCTGGCTTCCACCTGGAAAACCTGAATTATCAATCAGAGCAAGGGTTCCAGAGCGGCACGGTGGCGCAGCAGTAGAGTTGCTGCCTCACAGCGCCAGAGACCCGGGTTCGATCCTGACAACAGGTGCTTATCTGCATGGAGTTTGTACGTTCTCCCCATCACCTGCGTGGGTTTTCTCCGGGATCTCCCGTTTCCTCCCACATTCCAAAGTGGTACAGATTTGTAGGCTAATTGGCTTGGTATAAAGGTAAATTGTGCCTGGTGTGTGTAGGATTGCGTGGGGATCGCTGGTCGGCGTGGACTCGGTGGGCCGAAGGGCCTGTGTCCGCACTGTAGCTCTAAACTAAATCAAACTAAACTTCTTGATGCATTCCAAAGTGTTGGCCTCACTGATCATTATTTTAATCATAACAAAACTTTGGCCCAAGTCTGTAACTTTGGTCTAAGTTTGCTGCTCCATCTCTATGCTGTATGCTCGTTTGTGGCACTTCTATGATATGATTTAAAATAGAGTTAGGGCTATTCTGTGTATTTGCCTTGTAATATTTTATGTACCTTCGTCATAAGGTCATAAGGAATAGGAGTAGAATTAGGCCATTCGGCCCATCAAGTCTACCGCCATTCAATCAAGGCTGATCTATCTCTCCCTCCTAACCCAATTCTCCTGCCTTCTCCCCATAAGTGCTGAAACCCGTACTAATCAAGAATAGGCTTCCTTCCACTTGCCATTCAAGACTGAAGGGCCCAAAACTCTTTATTTCTTCTAAATTAGTACACTGTGGTCACCCTGTTACCATGTGGGTTTCCTCCGGGTGCTCTGGTTTCTTCCCACACTCCAAAGACATACAGGTTTATAGGTTAAATGTGTAGGAAGGATCAGCCGATGCTGGTGTACACCGAAGATAGACACAAAAAGAATGAGTAACTGAGCGGGCCAGGCAGCATCTCTGGCGAGAAGGGACCCAAAACGTCACCTATTCCTTTTCTTGGGAGATTCTGCCTGACCGCTGAGTTGCTCTGGCTTTTTGTGTCGATCTTCAGGTTTGTATGTTAATTGGCTTCAGTAAAAATTGTAAATTGTTCCTAGTGTGTAGGATAGTGTTAATGTACGGGAGATGATTGCTGGTCGGCGCGGACTTGTTGAGCCAAAGTGCCTGTTTCCACGCTCTATCTCCAAAGACTAAGAGTCTAATGTGAAGGAAATATGAAATATGTTGGAATAGTCCATAACATGAGAAGCAACGTAAAGCCCTCTGGACTGGTCCAGCAAACCCCTTAAGAAATAGTTGCAGGAGTAGGCCATTCGGCCCTTCGGTCCAGCACCGCCATTCAATATGATCATGGCTGATCATCCAGAATCAGTACCCCATTCCTGCTTTCTCCCAATATCCCTTGATTCTGTTAGTCCTAAGAGCTACTGTAAATGAGCAGCAGAGCTAGAAATAAGCATTAAGGGCCTGTCCCACTTAAGCGATTTTTTAGGCGACTGCCGGCAACTTGGCTGTCACCAAACGGTCGACGGGGTGTTGCCTGTATGGCCGTGAGTCGTCTCCTCAGTCGCCCAAAGAGTCGTAGCGTTTTTTCTGGTCGCCGCTGGATTTTGAAATGTTCAAACCTTTTCGGGGACAGTCGGCGACCGTGGGCTTGTCGTGGTTTGTCTTCTTCTGACGTAGGTGCTGTCGTAGGTTGTCACCAGGATGGCGTAGGTTGTCACCAGGATGGCGTAGGTTGTCGGCAAGATGGCGTAGGTTGTCGGCAAGATGACGTAGGTTGTCAGCAAGATGGCGTAGTTGTCGGCAAGATGGCGTAGGTTGGCGCCGGTGCTGACTTCGGTGAATTCCATTGTCGTAGTCACCGACAGTCGCCTAAAAAATCGCCCTGTGGGACAGGCCCTTTAATTCAATCGCCGGTTTTTCGGCGACCTGCCACAACTATGACAGTTGCCGGCAGTCACCTAAAAAATTACCTAGTGGGACAGGCCCTTTAGTGCTGTGCTTGCCAACAATGTATTGTCAGCATCCACTGCTTATTTTGACCCTCAAATTAATAAAGCCATGTTAATGTGGCGATCTAAGCCGAAATAACGGGGGTGGGGGGGGGGGGGGGTGGGAATGAACCATCTAATTAATGGTGAGAAATGACAAGGGCAGGATGGGTGCTGCTTAAAATATAAACAGGAACCTCTGCAAGACATCGTAATAATAGTCGTCAAGGGACATAAAACAAGACAACAGCTGGCAATCACGGTGGCGCATCGGTAGAGTTGCTGCCTTGCAGCGTCTGTACGGAGTTTGTACGTTCTCCCCATGACCTGTGTGGGTTTTCTCCAAGATCTTCGGTTTCCTCCCACACTCCAAAGATGTACAGGTTTATTGGCTTGGTGTAAGTGTATAAATTGTCCCATGTGGGTGTAGGATAGTGTTAATGTGCGGGGATCGCTGGTCGGCGCGGACCCGGTGGGCCGAAGGGCCTGTTTCCGCACTGTATCTCTAAACTAAACTAAGCTGGCAACAAACATAATGATAAGACACACAGCGCTGGAGCAACTCAGCGGGTCATGCGGCATCTCTGGAGAACATGGAAGTTGTTCTCAGTGGGATTGTGCCTAATATCTAGCAGGATTGACACTGTGCTGCAGGCATAAAAAAATGTCACTGTACTTGGCTGCACATGACAATGAAGTAGCATTGAACCATTTAAAAGACACATGGATGGGAAAGGCGTAGAGGAGGGTCTCGACCCGAGACGTCACCCATTCCTTCTCTCCAGAGATGCTACCTGTCCCGCTGAGTTACTCCAGCATTTTGTGTCTGTGTGGATCTGGACCAAATGTGCGAAAATGGGGCGAGCTCAGATGGGGCATCTTGGTCGGCATGGACGAGTGGGGCCGAAGGGCCTGTTTCCCTGCTGTGAGATTCTGGACTCTATGATTATTTTGAACTACAAATCGCGACTTGGAAGATAGGCAGCAGGTGGGTTCCCTCCGGGGGCTCTGGTTTCTTTCCACATCCCAAAGATGTGCAGGTTTGTAGGTTGTGTAAGACGGAACTGCAGATGCTGGTTTATACCGGATAGACAAAACATATTGGAGTAACGCAGCGGGCCAGGCAGCATCTGTGGAGAATATGAATCGCTTGCGCTTTGGGTCTGAAGAAGGGTTCCGACCCAAAACGTCACCTATTCCATTTCTCCAGAGGTGCTGCCTGGCCCGCTGAGTTACTCCAGGTTTGTAGGTCCATTGGCTGCTGTAGAATTGCCGTTGGTCATAAGGCCATGTGATGGGAGCCGAATTAGGCCATTCGGCCCATCAAGCCATGATCACAATGAATGGCGGTGCTGGCTCGAAGGGCTGAATGGCCTCCTCCTGCACCTATTTTCTATGTTTCTATGTTTCTAAGTCTGCTCCGCCATTCAATCATGGCTGATCTACCTCTCCCTCCCAACCCCATTCTCCTGTCTTCTCCCCATAACCCGTACTAATCAAGAATGTATCTATCTCTGCCTTAAAAATATCCATTGACTTGGCCTCCACAGCCGTCTGTGGCAATGAATTCCACAGATTCACCACCCTCTGACTAAAGAAATTCCTCCTCATCTCCTTCCGAAAGGAACGTCCTTTAATTCTGAAGCTATGACCTCTAGTCCTAGACTCTTCCCTCAAGTGGAAACATCCTTGTGTGTGTGTGTGTGTGTGTGTGTGTGTAGGGAATGAGTGAGAAAGTGGGGTAAGATGTGTGGATCTATGTAGATGACAGATATATAGAGAGAGAGTTGCTGTTAACATGAGAGAGAACAGGAGCACGATGCCATCGTAAATGTAATCAAATTAAAACAATGCTGGGAGTTATCCACGTGGACAAATCCAATATATTCTTCTCTTTAAGACATGGATTCTTACTGAAAAAATACGTTCTGCAGTAAATTACACTTAATTCCCTAAAACAAATCAAATTAACTGGCACTCTGTGTCTCAATGTTGGCATTATTAAGATTTAAATCTCCAAAACTCTGTTGAGCATGCCGTTCTGCCACAGAAGGTAGTTGAGGCCAGTTCATTGGCTATATTTAAGAGGGAGTTAGATGTGGCCCTTGTGGCTAAAGGGATCAGGGGGTATGGAGAGAAGGCAGGTACAGGATACTGAGTTGGATGTTCAGCCATGATCATATTGAATGGTGGTGCAGGCTCGAAGGGCCGAAGGGCCTACTCCTGCACCTATTTTCTATGTTTCTATGTTCTTTCAAAGTTGAAACCATCCAGGCCTTTTAACCACCGGGTTTTTGTGTGAATTCTCCTGCTACTTAGCTTTCAATTGCTCTTCTCGGGATGCTGTTGCATTGATGCCTCTCTGCTGTAAAGAAAGTTCATAGGTTCCAGGAGCAGAATTAAGCCATTCGGCCCATCCAGTCTACTCCACCATTCAATCAAAACTGACCTCTCTTTCCCTCTCAACCCCATTCTTCTGCCATCTCCCCATAACCCCTTGACAAGTATCAGTCTTGGTATGGTCCTCTTTGTGAGTCCTAGTTTAAGTCATTGCTGGCTCTCATTCTGGTTCTTGATGTTTTTATTCACAGAGCTCTGCGTTATCTGTGTGTCAATGACCAATGACTAAGCAATTGGGTATTTTTAAGGCGGAGAATGACAGATACTTGATTAGTAAAGGTATCAATGTTACAGGGAGAAAGCAGGAGAATGGGGTTGAGAGGAAAAGATGGATCAGCCATGATTGAATGCCGGTGTAGACTCGATGGGCCAAATGGCCTGCTTCTGTTCCTATGACCTAGGACCTTTGAGCTCATGAACATGACCCAAATGGTACATCTGATATTCCAAGACATTGTGTCACCAACAGTATTGCAAAGCCACAGATGGGTTTACACAATGGAAAGACTACACTTCAGTCATTGTTGGTTTAAGTATAACTAATCTTCTGGCTAGAAGACTGGAACTAGAGGTGAGGTTTGTGAGATTAACATAGACAAACATAGAACAGTACAGGAAGAGCACTTCGGACAACGATGTCCGTGCAGATCATTATGCCAAGATAACCTAATCTCCTCTGCAGACACATGATCCATACCCTACCATTCCCTGCATATCTTTGTGCCCATCAAAACATCTCTTAAACACCACTAACGTATCTGCCTCCACCACCACCCCTGGCAGCATCCTCTGTGTGAAATCAAAGATCTTCCTCCGCACATCTCCTTTAACCTTCACCATAATGTGTTGGACAGGTATGTGGATTGGAAAGGTTGAGAAGGATATGGGTCAAGTGCGAGCAGGTGGGACTGGTGTATTTTTTTGTATTGTATTCAATTTATTGTCATTATCTCATAAGAGACAACAAAATGGATTTTCCTTACAGTCATGTATCATAAAAATAAATAATAAATCAATAAAAAAATAAAAAATATAAAAGCACAAACACAGAAGTCCACGACACAACATAACCCCACAGCCAGCCTCCCCGCCGATCTTCCCAGATGTTCACCCGTAGTCGGGGCCTCCCGAGCACCCCGAGCGCTGTATGAAAACGTTAGGAATTGAGTTATCAAGGTAAATCCAATTAATATTTCTACATTTGAAAAGGGTAGCCAATCTAAATGGGCTACCCTTAATATATGGGGTACTGATTGTGGATGATCAGCCATGATCACAGTGAATGGCGGTGCTGGCTCAAAGGGCCGAATGGCCTACTCCTGCACCTATTGTCTATTGTCGACCCAAAACGTCACCTATTCCTTTGCTCTAGAGATGCTGCCTGACCCGTTGAGGTACTCCACCATTTTGTGTCTATCTGACTAAACTTGAAGCCTTCGTATTAGGTTAGGCACGGACGAAGATTCTGCATTCGACCAATCTTTAAGTTGATTGCAGCATTGGAACTGGTCCACTGAGTTTATAGAGCGAATGGACAGACTATGTACCAAAGGGAAAAAAATCACATTTCAGTCTTTAGGATTAACCGAGTAGTAAATAGCCTGCCTGCTTCACAAAGTTCTGTTTGACCTATCTCTAATTTTCTTTTGATGAAATACCATTTAAAATGGACTATCATCGTATCTATGACATGACGTGGAAGTTTATACAATTTTCCATAAAAAGGATTTCGTGAAAGGCAGTGAGTAAAATTAAAAGCCATAGAAATATATATTAGAAGTACAGAAAACACAAGGATGTGATACAAAATAAAGGAAGTTAAGTGCATAGGACAGGTTTGGAGGGATATGGGTCAAACACAGGCCGGTGGGACTAGTGTAGATGGGGCATTTGATCGGCGTGGGCAAGTTGGGCCGAAGGATCTGTTTCCTCGCTCATAACTACGAATCTAAGTGGGATAGATATGTAAATGCCGCGGAATAACAAAAGGGGTGTATTTTGATTGCTATTAGCTTAAGTGAAGAGACCACTCCAAACTGATGATAGAGTACTTTGGAATTAAAGTGGTCATTATTAACATATTGTAAACGGTTCAGAGACAGCCAGAGGTGAAGCTGATGGGATGTGTGACGGGGTTTAAGTAGATTCAACATGGAGTCGGCAGAGAGGTACAGCACAGAAACCGGCCATTCGGCCCATCATGGCTATGCTTACCTTTTGACTCTCATATACAGGTCCACCACCGATTCTCCAGCAACTGATGGCCCGGCACCTCCTTTAATCTGGACAAAATTACCAAAGCGCACTTGGAATACCCGTGTCCGCCAAACTAGTTCACTGGGCGAATGTATTTCATCAGTCATTTAATTCACAATTCATTGACATTTAATATGTTTTATTTAAGTATCTAGCAGTTTGTGGTGCTTTGGAGACATGGGAAGGGGTATAACTAGTGGGCCAGTTTAGTTTAGTTTAGAGAGACTGACACAGCGTGGAAACAGGCCCTTCAGCCCATCGAGTCTGTGCCGACCAGCGATCACCCCGTACACTAGCAATATCCTACACTCTAGGGACAATTTACAATTTTTACCGAAGCAAAATTAACCTACCACCTGTACGCCCATGGAGTGTAGGAGGGAAACCGGAGCACCCGGAGGAAACCCACGCAGTCACAGGGAGAGTGTATAGAACACCGTGTAGACAGTAGCCGTAGTCAGGATCGAACCTGGGTCTCTGGCGCTGTAAGGCAGCAACACTACCGCTGTGCCACTGTGCCACCCAGGTGTATTGTTGAATTATTATTACGTGACCTCTTGTTCCGGCAAAATGGATAACCCGGCAAGACTCTGGAACCGAGGGTGCCGGAAAATTGGTGGTGTATCTTTGCCAATTTGCACACATTGATCCATATCCTTTATGCCATCTTTATTTAAGTGCTTGTGTAAGAAAGACTTAACCTATCTGATCTCCCGGTTAAGATAGTCTTAACCTACCTGATCTCCCGGTGGCCCAGCATTTCAACTCCCCCTCCCATTCCCAATCTGAACTGTCTGTCCTGAGCCTCCTCCATTGTCAGAGTGAGGCCCAGCACAAATTGGAGGAACAGCACCTCATATCTCGCTTGGGTAGTGTACACCCCAGCGGTATGAACATTGACTTCTCTAACTTCAGGTAGCCCTTGCTTTCTCTCTCCATCCCCTTCCTCTTCCCAGTTCTCCCACTAGTCTTACTGTCTCCGCCTACATTCTATCTCTGTCCCGCCCCCTCCCCTGACATCAGTCTGAAGAAGGGTCTCGGCCCAAAACGTCGCCCATTCCTTCTCTCCAGATGCTGCCTCACCTGCTGAGTTACTCCAGCACTTTGTGTCTACCTTATTTAAGTGCCTCTCTAAATGCCTCTTAAATGTAGTGATTGTATCTGAATCTCCCACATCTGGCAGTGAGCATTAGATAATAACTATTGTCTCTGTAAAACAAAACCACTTGCCTTTCAAATCCCTTTAACATTCAATGTCTTCCTCTTACTTTAAACCTATGCCATTTTGGTTTTTGATTCCATTGCCATGGGGATTAAAAAAAAAGAAGATTATCTACCCTTTCTATGCCTTATAATTTTATACACTCCCAGAAACAGACTATACAGCTATTTAAAAAAAATCTTGGTATTCCACATAAATCGGGCTCGTAACGCTATCATTTACCATCTGTTCCCACCTTCCATATTCTTAACGCTCCCTATGCCAACCTTTCCCAAGTTAAACGCATTTCAACAGAGGCAGTCTGACTAAAATTCCATACAAGATATCTTGAATTGTAATCTGTGGAGAAACAGCGCAGAAACAGGCCCTTTGTCCCACCGAGTCCGTGCCGGCCAGCGATCACCCCGTACACTAGTCCTATCCTACAAGCTCAGGACAATTTACAATTTTACCGAAGCCCATTAACCTACAAACCTGCACGTCTTCGTAGTGTGGGTGGAAAATCGGAGCACCCGGAGAAAACCCACGCAGGTCACGGGGAGAACGTACAAACTCCGCACAGACAGCACCCGTAGTCAGGATCAAACCCAAGTCTCTGGCGCTGTGAGGCAGCAACTCTACCGCTGTGCAACTGTGTCACCCTAATCTACGGACTAATAACACAGCCTGGCATTTTAGCCACATTATTGATAACAGCTATGGTCATTTGGAACTTGGAGATTTACATTTGTACATTGTTAGACACAGGTAAACTGTATATATGTGTGTTTGTGTGCGTGCATATCCGTGTATATATGGATGGATGTGGCTTATGTATGGATATACGCTCCCTAGATACGATCACCTCAGCGCAGAGGGAGAACAAGGAGGGAAGAGACAGAGACTTTAAGACTTTTGCCTCCATCACAGTGAGGAGGTGCCTGGTGAACTCACTGTGGTGGATGTTAATTTGTGTTTATTGTGTGTTTTGTTATTTATTATTATATGTATGACTGCAGGCAACGAAATTTCGTTCAGACCGAAAGGTCTGAATGACAAATGAAGGAATCTCTCTAATCTCTAATATGTATGTATGTATATGTTTGTGTATGTGTATAGGTGAGATAAAGTTTGTGAATTAATTGATGAGTAGCAGAGAAGGGGTAGGAATAAATAAGTATACTTCCTCTTATTCCTTTTTGAACATGTAAGATTTAATTTGTGATGTTTATGAGAAGTTATTCAATGAGTTGTGTATGGGTTTATCGTTCATTTCATTTTATTGTTATTTTAGTTTGTTTTTAACTTTCTGTTTTACATGTTCGAAACAAAATATAACTACTACTACAGGTGAGGTTTTGGTGTTAGTTCTTGGTTTAGTTTGGAATATTTTCACAAACAGTGAAAAGCTTTTGTTGCCAGAAGAATGCAGGGAAGTTAATGCTGTTCCGTTATTTTTTGAAGAAGAGCAAGGTAACATGTCTGGTAACTACAAGCCAGTGAGTCTTGTATCAGAGGCAGGGGAAGTATTGGAGAAAATCCTGAGGGATAGGATTGTGTACGTTTGTAAAAACAGGGGCTGATCAGGGACATTCTTTGTGACAACTCCATGTTCTCCAGAGCTGCTGCCTGACCCGCTGAGTTAATCCACCATTTTGTATCTTCTTTTGTAAACCAGTATCTGAAATTCCTTGTTTCTATAACATGGCTTTGTGTCTTGGAAATACTGCCTTGTACATTTTTCAGGAAGTAAGAGAATCGAGTTACTCAATAGACAATAGACAATAGGTGCAGGAGTAGGCCATTCGGCCCTTCGAGCCAGCACCGGCATTCAATGTGATCATAGCTGATCATCCCCAATCAGTACCCCGTTCCTGCCTTCTCCCCATATCCTCCTGACCGCTATCTTTAAGAGCCCTGTCTAGCCCTCTCTTGAAAGTATCCAGAGAACCGGCCTCCACCGCCCTCTGAGGCAGAGAATTCCACAGACTCGCAACTCTCTGAGAGAAAAGGTGTTTCCTCGTCTCCGTTCTAAATGTCTTACCCCTTATTCTTAAACTGCGGCCCCTGGTGCTGGACTCCCCCAACATCGGGAACATGTTTCCTGCCTCTAGCGTGTCCAAACCCTTAACAATCTTATATGTTTCAATAAGATCCACTCTCATCCTTCTAAACTCTGGAGTGTACATCCCCTCTCATCCTTCTAAACTCCAACACTTTGTATATATATTTTTTTGCAAACCAGCGCCTGCAGTTCCTTGTTTCTACCGTCTGGAGAGGAAATCTGTCGGAACTCTTATCGTCGGCCCTCAAGCAATGAGTCATCTTAGATTTTATTCTTATATATAGTATTAATTTAAAGGGTATGTCTCTGTTTTTGTTTGCTAATTAGGAATTCATTTGCGGTACTGTTGACATTCTGTTGACATTCTTTGCCAGTAGAGTCAGTGGCAGACTCGACCAATCTACAATGATTAGCCTTTATGCAACGCCACTGCTACTATGACTAAGAAGTATTTTGGGCATGTTATTTAATGCATGAGAATAATTGATTATTGTGGACATCAGTCTGTTTCAATATTCATCTCATTCTGGCCATAAATAGAGTCTTCAGACCTAACCTGGTGGACATAAGTGCTAAAAGCTTCTTATCTTTCTTTATGTATCTTGTCTTGGTTGCTATTAATACTCTTGATGCCACGGCTGATTTTCCAGACTGAGATGAATTGCACTGAACAGGTCCTTGCTGAGAATGTCTGATATATTCCTGATGGCCACTTTGAATAGTTGCGGCAGCATTTCCTGGACTCTGTCCAGAATCGTTCCATCCTTCCAAGTTATATCTCGGAGCGCTTTCACTGTCGGACTGACATGGGAGAAATTCACTCAGTTATTGAGCGAGTCCAAGCAAATGTTGCCTTCTTGCAACCTCCATACTGTATGCACAGAGTCATGGAGTGAAACAATAGACAATAGGTGCAGGAGTAGGCCATTCAAGCCAGCGCCACCATTCACTGTGATCATGGCTGATCATCCACAATCAGTACCCCTTTCCTGCATATCCCTTAACTCCGCTATCCCTAAGAGCTCTATCTAACTCTCTCCTGAAAGCATCCAGATACAGTGTGGAAACTGGCCCTTGGGCCCAACAGGCTAACGGAATCAAGGAATATAGGGAGAAAGCAGGAACGGGGGGTACTGATTCTGGATGATCAGCCATGATCATATTGAATGGCGGTGCTGGCTCGAGTAGGCCGACTGGCCTATTCCTACTTCGGCCCCACGTGCCAACACCGACCAATAGACAATAGACAATAGGTGCAGGAGTAGGCCATTCGGCCCTTCGAGCCAGCACCGCCATTCAATGTGATCATGGCTGATCATCCACAATCAGTACCCCGTTCCTGCCTTCTCCCCATATCCCCTGACTCCGCTATTTTTAAAAGCCCTATCTAGCTCCCTCTTGAAAGCATCCAGAGAACCTGCCTCCACCGCCCTCTGAGGCAGAGAATTCCACAGACTCACCACTCTCTGTGAGAAAAAGTGTTTCCTCGTCTCCGTTCTAAGTGGCTTGCTCCTTATTCTTAAACTGTGGCCCCTGGTTCTGGACTCCCCCAACATCGGGAACATGTTTCCTGCCTCTAGTGTGTCCAAGTCCTTAACAATGAATGTAGATGGGACCAACATGTCCCATCGACACTAGTCCCTCCTGCCTGCATTTGGCCCATATTCCTCTAAACCCATCCGATCTAAATGTTCTTTTAAATATCTCCTTTAAACTTTGTTGCTCTCACCTTAAAGCTGTGCCCTCTGGTCTTTGCCATTTCCAACCTGGGGGGGGGGGGGGGGGGGGGGCAAAAAGATTCTGACTGTCTATCCTATCCATGCCTCCGGTAATCTTATATACAGTACTTCGATCAGCCTTTGACACTCCAGAGCACAAGATTGTATTTAATTGCCAATTAACATCACTCTCTGCTGAGTAAAAGAGCGGAGGATTCTACCACAGACATATCTGTAAAAAACAACCGTTTCGGGATCAACGGCAAAGATTCTTGTCCTTTGTGGTCCTCTCACCACGTTGAATATAATCTTCAATGGCATTCGCTCCCAGTGGTATCGACGGAGAGATCTGTGGAATGTAATTTGATGTGAGGGCCCACAAATTCGTGACAATTAAAATATATTTTTTTGTTTTCACCATGCAACACGGTTACAATGATTTCTGAGTCGGGTTGTGCCATGTTGCAGATTCAACTGGACACTTCTGAGCACAAATGGGACAATCGAATACTACTTGTCAAGTGTCAGATGTGCACTTAATGATGTTGTTGCCCATCCCCCCCCCCCCCCCCACTCCTTCAAAATAGAACATAGAAAAGTACAGCACATGAACAGGCCCTTTGGCCCACAAGGTCAGTGCCGAACATTATTGGAATGAATTGAATTGGATACGTTTAATTATACAGGGAATTTGCCTTGGCACTTTGCTCGTAAGTAACAACACAATCTACAGTAGACATGATGCCAAGAGAAACTAATCTCATCTGTCTGTACATGCTCTGTTCCCTTCTATTCCCTCCATACTCAGGTCCCCTTCTACATGCCTCTTAAACACCACCACCAAAAATTGCCTCGTTCATCTCCTTTAAACGTTAATTCTCTCACCTTAAAGTTTTGCCCTCTAGTCTTTGAAATTTCCACCCTGGGGAAAAAGGTTCTGGCCATCTACACTATCTGTCTCTCTCATAACTTTATACATTTCTATCACATCTCCCCTCAGCCTCCATCATTCCAAGGAAAACAATTTAAATCTGTCTGACCGCTCCTTAAACCTTATACCCTCTAATTCGGGCATCATTCCAGTAAACCACTTCTGCATCTTGAAATTCCATCTTGTAGTTTTTGGATGTACCCGTCACTAGGAACTTACAGAATAACAAGGGTGGCGCAGCGGTAGAGTTGGTGCCTCACGGCGCCAGAGACCCGGGTTTAATCCTGGCCACGGGTGCTGCCTGTGCGGAGTTTGTACGTTCTCCCCGTGACCGCGTGGGTTTTCTCCGGGTGCTCCGGTTTCCTCCCACACTCCAAAGATGTACAGGTTTTGTGTATGGCTCGATTGTGATCATGTATTGTCTTTCCGCTGACAGGTTAGCACGCAACAAAAGCTTTTCACTGTACCTCGGTACACGTGACAATAAACTAAACTGAACTGAGGTTTGTAGGTAAATTAGTTACGGTAAATTAGTCCCAGGTGTGTAGGATAGTGCTAGTGTACGGGGATCGCTGGTCGGCACAGACTCGGTGGGCTGAAGGGCCTATTTCCGCACAGTATCTCTAAAAATTATGGTTAGACAGCCTCTGCTCAAATGTGTTCAACGCAGATAGCCAAAGGGAACATTAAGAACATGGAAGGTAAATGATAGAGTTAGGAGCCAGATTTATATAGATAGGCTGGATTTTTTTTAGACCTGAATAGTCTGTTTCTGAGGGTGCATAAAATTATAGGAGGCAGAGAAAGGGTAGATAATCAATTCTTCCCCTGTGTCAATGGAATCAAAAACAAGATGGCGTATGTTTAAAGTAAAGAGGAAGACATCTTAAAGGGATTTGAAAGGAAAATGTTTTTGTTTTACAGGCAATAGTTGTTATCTAATGTTCACTGCCAGAAGTGGGAGATTCAGATAAAGTCACTATATATTTCAGAGGCAAAAAGAGAGGCAAACGTTGTGTACAAACTTTGCATTTATTGGGACATTGCAGGTTTGGTATACGCGCGTGCGTTTGGCACACACTAACACAAAGTCATTGTTGCTGCTGTTGGGTGAGAGTGTTGACTCGTGGGCTCGAGCTGAGCTTCTCCTCGTTGTTGTAGGACACAACCCACAAAGTCATGACGTTCTCTTCCCGCCAAGCGCAGTCACGGTTCTGGTGACGAGGGTTCGATCAGTAAGTGGCCTGACCACCAGGTGGCGCCACAGGCACTTAAATAAGTATGGCATGAGAAGGATAGTGAAAGGCTTGGAGTGTAGAGGGTGTGGAGAGGTTGTTTCCACTAGTGGGAGAGTCTAGAACTAGAGGTCGTAGCCTCAGAATTAAAGGACGTTCCTATAGGAAGAAGTTGAGGAGGAATTTCTTTTGTCAGAGGGAGGTGAATCTGTGGAATTCATTGCCACAAAGTATACCAACGTGCTCCTGATATACTGGAGACACAAGGAACTGCAGATTCTGGATTCATGAGCAAAGCTTGTACACCCACAGATAAGGTTTTAATCGTTGTACCACAGCATATTGTTAAATATTTCCCCTTCTAGATACCTTGAAGAAGGTGAGCATATCGAGGTGTATAAAATTTTGAGGGGAATAGATAGGGTGAATGCTGAGTGCAGCAAGGAACTGCACATGCTGGTTTAAATGCAGATGCTGGTGGTGAATCTGTGGAATTCTTTGCCACTGAAGGCTGTGGAGGCCAAGTCAATTGATATTTTGAACGCAGAGATAGATAGATTTGTGATTAGTACGGTTTTGGGGCGAAGGCAGGAGAATGGGGTTAAGAGGGAAAGATAGATCAGCCATGATTGAATGACGGAGTAGGCTTGATGGGCCGAATGGCCTAATACTACTCCTATCACATGACCTTATGATATGTTTTGGATTGGAACCCTTCTTCGACTGATTGCTATGCCTGATTTAGCATTCCCCTTCAGCTTGACCTACTCGATCACTGGAACATCTAAGGATGTTACTGCATGGAATATTCATTGATTAGAGGTCTATATTCATTGCTCGTGCGTGTTGTCACTCTGGTGAATGGTGTCCTGCTATTTAATTCATTACAGAACATTGTATATACAAGATAGACAAAAAATGCTGGAGTAACTCAGCGGGACAGGCAGCATCTCTGGAGAGAAGGAATGGGTGACGTTTCGGGTCGAGGCCCTTCTTCAGACTCGTATTGTATGTTGTATATACAAGCCTGAGTTTCACCACAGATGAAGCCATCAGCAATTAGTGCCGTAACCTCTCACAGTTGACCAGAACTGCGGGATTTCCATGCATGGTCTTCACATCTATCCCTGCTTCTCCAGGGATTGGTTGGTGAACTTGAGTCACAGAGACATGCAGTGTAGAAACAGGCCCTTCGGTGCATCAATGTCACCCATTCACAGTAATCCAACGTTAATCCCATTTAAATTGTTTTCATTCCGCTCTCCCTTCAACCCCACGCCAGCTTCTACCACTCACCCACACGCCAGCGACAGTTCACGATGGCCAATTAGCTCGCCGATCCAACGTCTATGGGGTGTGAGGGGAAACCGGGGCAAACCCGCACACGGCAGGAGGGAGAACGTGCAAACTCCACACAGACAGCGCCAGAGGTCAGGATCGCACCCGGGTCTCTGGCTGCAATACTAAATTGAATTGAACTGAATACTTCAGTTGCAGTGAAATTCCTTGCTTGCATACCCAAGGTATGCAAAGAGTCCACTCATAAAGGGCGCTTATGAGATCACAAATTCCCCACCCCCCCCTAAAGTGCCAGTCCCCCATTTGTTCTTCCCCCACCCCAGGAGAATGAGGTCAGGAGGGAGAAATAGATCAGCCATGATTAAATGGCGGAGTAGACTTGATGGGCCGAATGGCCTAATTCTACTCCTATCAGTTATGACTTATGACCACATAGAAACGTAGAAAAATAGGTGCAGGAGTAGGCCATTCGTCCTTTCGAGCCCTTCAATATGATCGTGGCTGATCATCTAAAATCAGTACCCTGTTCCTGTTTTTTCCCCATATCCCTTGATTCCTTTACCGCTAAGAGCTAAATCTAACTATTTCTTGAAAGCATCCAGTAAATTGACCTCCACTGCCTTCTGTGGCAGGGAATTCCACAGATTCACAACTCTCGGGGTGAAGTTTATCCACATCTCAGTCCTAAATGACCTACCCCTTATTCTTAAACTGTGACCCCTGGTTCTGGACTCCCCCAACATCGGGAACATTTTCCCTGCATCTATAAGATCCTCTCTCATCCTTCTAAATTCCAGTGAATACAAGCACAGTCGACATATTCTTTCATTATATATCAATCCCGCCATCCTGGGAATTAACCTGGTGAACCTACGCTGCACTCCCTCAATAGCAAGAATGTCCTTCCTCAAATCAGGGGACCAAAACTACACACAATACTCCAGGTGCGTCTCACCAGGGCCCTGTACAACTGCAGTAGGACCTCCTCTTTTCCTAATCTGACACCATTCAGATAATAATCTGCCTTCCTGTTCTTGCCACCAAAGTGGATAACCTCACATTTATCCACATTATACTGCATCTGCCATGCATCTGTCCACTCACCCAACCTATCCAAGTCACCCTGCAGCCTCATAGCATCCTCCTCGCAGCTCCCACTCCCACCCAGCTTTGTGTCATCTGCAAACGTGGAGATGTCACATTTAATTCCCTCGTCTAAATTGTTAATATATATTGTAAACAACTGGGGTCCCAGCACCGAGCCTTGCGGCACCCCACTAGTCGCTGCCTGCCATTCTGAAAAGGACCTGTTAAATCCTACTCTTTGTTTCCTGTCTGCCAACCAGTTCTCTATCCATACCGACTCTTTGCTTCCTGTCTGCCAACCAGTTCTCTATCCATGTCAATATCCTACCCCCAATACCTTATCCCTCATGGCGGTCCCCCATGCCAAATCCACATTGTTCTTCCCCCTCTGTGCCAGCCCCTTTCCACCAAACGGGGTCACTTCAGTTTTAATAATGTTAATGGTAAGTGATTCACTTTTTTCTATCGACCTCTGTGACTCACACCCTGTCAAAGAGCAGTGCAGTGGCGCAGCTGTCACACCTGCTGTCTCAGAGTGTCAGAGACCCAGGTTCGATCCTGACCTCGGGTATGTTTGTGTGCCGTGACCGTGTGGGTTTTCTCTGGGTGCTCTGGTCTCCTCCAACACTCCAAAGACTTACGGATTTGTAGGTTAATTGCCTTCTGTGACATTGCCCCTTGTATATAGGGAGCGGAAGCGAAAGTGGGATAACATGAAGGTTGTGTGAACGAGCAGACACAAAATGGTGGAGTAACTCAGCGGGGCAGGCAGCGTCTCTGGAGAAAAGGAATAGGTGAAGTTTCGGGTTGAGACCGTTCTTCAGACTGAGAGTCAGGGTAGAGGGAATCTAGAGGTTTCCTCTAAATGAATCAGAGCAGGCACCGATGACCCAGGAAAGATGGAGCCCACAATGGTCCATTGTTGGCTGTGGGAGAGGTGATAATGAAGGGATATGAACAGTGAAACTAGCAGGATGACTAGGGTGGGGGAGGGATGGTGAGAGAGGGAATGCAAGGGTTACTTGCAATAGAGAAATGAATGAGATGACATGGTTTTGGTGTGTTGAGGGGCCTGTTTCCACCCTGCGTCTTTAAATCAAATGGCTGGATTGCACAGTGTGTCGGAAGGAACTGCAGATGCTGGTTTACACAGCCAGATACACACAAATTGTTGGAGTAACTCTGTGGCTTAGGCAGCATCTCTGGAGAAAAGGAATAGGTGACGTTTCAGGTCAAGACCCTTTAGTTTTAGTTTTTTAGTTCAGTGATAGAGCGCAGAAACAGGCCCTTCGGCCCACCGAGTCTGCACCGACCACCGATCCCCAAATACTAACACTACCCAACACACACTTGGGACAATTTACATTTATACTAAGCCAAATAACCCACAAACCTGCACGTCTTTGGAGTGTGGGTGGGAACCGAAGATCTCAGTGAAAACCCACGCAGGTGACGGGGAGAACGTACAAACTCCGTACGGACGAGCACCCGTAGTCAGGATCGAACCCGGGTCTCTGGCGCAGTGAGGCAGCTGCTTTACCGCTGCACCACCGCGCTGCCTTCTTGAGGGAGTGCAGCATACGTTCACCAGGTTAATTCCCGGGATGGCGGGACTGACATATGATGAAAGAATGGGTCGACTGGGCTTGTATTCACTGGAATTTAGAAGGATGAGCGAGGTCCTTATGGAAACATATAACATTTTTAAGGGATTGGACAGGCTAGATGCAGTAAAAAATGTTCTCGATGTTGGGGGAGTCCAGAACCAGGGGTCACAGTTAAAAAATAAGGGGTCAGCCATTTATGACTGAGATGAGGAAACATTTTTCCACCCAGAGAGTTGTGAATCTGTGGGAATTCTCTGCCACAGAAGGCAGTGGAGGCCAATTCACTGGATGTTTTCAAGAGATGTTTTCAAGAGAGTTAGCTTTAGCTGTTAGGGCTACTGGAATCAAGAGATATGGGGATAAGGCAGGAAAGGAGTACTGATTTTAGATGATCAGCCATGACCATATTGAATGGTGGTGCTGGCTTGAAGGGCTGAATGGCCTACCCCTGCACCTATCTTTCTATGTTTTCTATGTTCTAGACCCTTATGCATTGACAGTCTCCACCTTGTATTCCTGGCCTTCTGTGGTGTCATCCTCATGATTCTAGATGAAATTCAACAGCAGTTGAACCGCGGGCCTCCCATAATATGGAGTTGCTTAAATGGAAGGAGTCGAAGGAAAAGTTGTTGAGGGTAAGGACCAGCTCCGCTAGGCGGAGGAGAGTATCTGTAGATGGGGATTGGTTGGTTCTGCGGTCGAGGAAGAAACGGAGGGCTTTAAGACCCCCCTGGTGGGGGATGGAGGTGTAGAGTGACTGGACATCCATGGTGAAGATGAGGGAATGGGGGCCTGGAAAACAGAAGACATGGAGGAGACAAAGAGCGTGTGAGGTGTGCTTGAACATAGGTAGGGAGGGATTTGACCGGGGGGGGGGATAGAATGGAGTCGAGGTATGCGAAATACGTTCCGTAGGACAAGAACAAGCAGAAACAATGGGTCTGCCAGGACAGTCAGCTTTGTGGATTTTGGGGAGAAGGTAAAATCAAGCCGTGCGGGGCTGGGGAACGATGAGGTGGAGGCTTGGGAGGGCAGGGAGCCGGATGTGATGAAGCCAGTGATAGTGTTTGAGATAATGGCCTGGTGCTCATCTGTGGGGCCATGTCCAAGGATAAGTGGGAGGAGGTGTCTGAGAGTTGGCGCCTGGCCTCAGACCAGCAGAGGTCAGCGCGCCAGACTACCACGGCACCTCCCTTGTCGGAAGGTTTAATCACCCAGTCTGGGTTGTTGCAGAGTGAGTGGAGGACTGTGCGTTCGGGGGGGGGGGGAGAGGTTAGAGTGAGGCAGGGAAGTGGAAAAGTTGAGGCGGTTGATGTCCCGCCGGCAGTTTAAAATAAAAAGGTCTAAAGCCGGTAGATGGCCATGAGGGGGAGTCCAAGAGGAGGGGGTCCGTTGTAGATGGACCCAGAATATGTTCGGTTGCAGATTGCGACAGGAAGATAGATGCAGTGACTGTGAATATTGTTCATCCCAGGGCTATTCCCCAGGGCCCCACAGAAAACACACCACAACTCCCTTGCCTCACAGCGTAATGGGGATGAATAAATCTGAATTAAGTAAAATAATCTTCCATCAAAGCCACATTTATGTAGATCACTGGTTTAATAATTGAAGAATTTCCTGTATGTCTTTGATTTTTTAAATTAATACCCTTTTATAAACATTTAGTTCTGGAATACTAATTTGAGTGTCATGTCATCGTAGTGTCTGCCCAGTGATTAAAAGATTAGCAATTAATTGTGTGATGTAGCAGTTTTAATTGCATTGGAAAGGTGTTTGCCTTTTTCGCTGGTCGATTAAATAAACCGCGAGGGAGTGGGAAGGGGGGTTTCAGTTTTGTTGGAAGGGGCAGGGAGTGCTGTAAACTCAGTTTTAGTCCTGGTATTTGTGATTATTCAAATTTAAAATACTGCTGAGTACAGTCTAAACCAGTTGCTTAAGAAAGAACTACAGATGCTGGAAAAATCGAAGGTAGACAAAAATGCTGGAGAAACTCAGCGGGTGAGGCAGCATCTATGGAGCGAAGGAATAGGCGACGTTTCGGGTCTGAAGAAGGGTCTCGACCCGAAATGTCACCTATTCCTTCGCTCCATAGATGTTGCCTCACCCACTGAGTTTCTCCAGTCGAGACCAGTGGTTCTTAACCTTTTTGGCATACGTACGTGCATACGGCAACAAAATACTGTATGTGGTGTGTACCTTTGTTAGGTTCCTAAAAATGGGCTCAACAAATGGATCTGTTATTTATGACCCCTTCATGTCCCCCGGTAAAGCCTCAAACGACCCCCCCCTCCCCCATGGGGGTCCCGACCCCCCAGTTAAGAACCACTGGTCTAAACGGTGGCTGCTTTCTTCATTACTACACCTGATATACAGTTCCATACACAGAACTATACTTGTATCGGGAGAAATACATGCAGTAGTCTCCAAAGGCAAATATAACACAGCAAAAAACAAAGGGATGTAATGCGGAGGCTTTATAAGACAATGGTCAGGCTGCATTTGGAGTTTTGGGCCCCATTTCTGAGGAAGGGTATGCTGGCTTTGGAGAGGGTCCAGAGGAGGTTTATGAGAATGATCCCAGGGATGATTGGGTAAACTCAGCGGGACAGGCAGCATCTCTGGAGAGAAGGAATGGGTGACGTTTCGGGTCGAGACCCTTCTTCAGACTGTCCCTCTGAGCTACCCCAGGTGTTTTCTGCCTATCTTCGGTTTAAACCAGCATCTGCAGTTCCTTCCTTAACATGATTGGGTTAACATACGATGAGCGTTTGAAGGCGCTAGGCTTGAACTTGCTGGAGTTTAGAAGGATGAGGGGGGTTGGGGGAACCTCATTGAAACTCACTGAATAGTGAAAGGCCTGGATGTGGTGAAGATGTTTCCACTGGTGGGAAAGTCTAGGACCAGAGGCCATAGTCTCAGAATAATAGGACGCACCTTTAGAAAGGAGATGAGGCAGAATTTCCTCAGTCAGAGGGTGGTGAATCTGTGGAATTCATAGCTACAGATGGCTGTGGAGGCCAAGTCAATGGATGTTTTTAAGGTAGAGATTGATAGGTTCTTGATTAGTACGGGTGTCAAGGGTTATGGGGAGAAGGCAGGAGAATGAGGTTCAGAGGGAAAGATAGATCATTCGTGATTGAGTGACCAGCGATCACCCCATACACTAGCACTATCCTACACATTAGGGACAATTTACAATTGTAACTAGTGTGTCCTGGATAGTACTAGCGAGGGAGGATTGCTGGTTGGCGCGGACTCGGTGGGCCGAAGGGCCTGGTTCCATGCTGTATCCCTAAACTAAACTAAACTAAGAAGATATGGACCAAAGGCGAGCAAATGGGACTACCTTAGATAGGGCATCTTGGTCGACAGGGGCGAGTCGGACTATTTCTGTGCTGTATGACTCTATAATAAGCCTAAGCAACTGCACAAAGTCTCTTTAACAATAAAAGTCTCCAGTCCCATGAAAATCAAGAGGTTAGAATGAATGTAATACTTGGGCACACTTTATTAACAATGTTGTTTGCTGGCTAACTACAATATTAGAAACATAGAAACCTAGAAAATAGGTGCAAGGAGTAGGCCATTTGGCCCTTCGAGCCAGCACCGCCATTCAATATGATCATGGCTGATCATCCAAAATCAGTACCCCGTTCCTGCATTTTCCCCATATCCCTTGATTCCGTTAGCCCCAAGAGCTAAATCTAACTCTCTTGAAAACATCCAGTGAATTGGCCTCCGCTGCCTACTGTGGCAGAGAATTTCACAGAATCACAACTCTCTGGCTGAAGAGGTTTTCCTTCATCTCAGTCAACAAATGGCTTACCCCTTATTCTTAAACTGTGACCACTGGTTCTGGACTCCTCCAAGATTTTTCCTGCACTTCTGGTACTTATGAGCATATAAAGAGAAGCAGTTGGGTGGGGAAGGAACTGCAGATGCTGGTGCATGAGGAAAAGAAGACTTTAAAAAAACCCAGAGTAACAGCGGGCCAGGCAGCATCTCTGGAGAAAAGGAATAGGTGACGTTTCGGGTCGAGACCCTTGTTCAGACTAAGAGTCAAGGAAGAGGGAAACGAGAGATATGGACGGTACATGGAGCAAATGAATGTAAGATATGAAACAAGCGACCATGATCAGGGAAAGGTGAACCCACAATGATCCATTGTTGGCTGTGGGGGAGGTGATAACGAGTTATACAAACAGGGAAACTTAACAGTGAAACTAGTACGAAGACTGAGGTGGGGGAGCATCGGAGAAGCAGCTAATTGGCTCAGTCTGTATGTTTGGCTTTGAAGCCATTTCTTCTACCTTAGAAATTCTAACTGCAAAATGGTGATTATATTTAACTAAATATGCACCTGTAACAATTCAGTCAATTTGTTCATATAATTGATATGAAAATGTAATTAAATTATTAACATTCAAACCATTTTTAATGAGGCCACTACAAGTGACAATAACAGTCTTGCAGTTTTATAATCTCAGACATTAAATGCCATTGAACATATAAATGAGACCTTGGTTTTAAAGTTGAGAATTATTTGTGAAGAAAATGCACAGTCTCTATGTTTCTATATTTCTATATTTCTTGCCCAGTGTAAGGGGATCAACGGCCCGAGGACATAGGTTTAAGGTGAAGGGGAAAAGATTTAATAGGAATCTGAAGGGGCATTTTTTTTCACATAAAGGATGGTGGGTGTATGGAACAAGCTGCCAGAGGAGGTAGTTGAGGCAGGTACTATCCCAACGTTTAAAAAACAGTTAGACAGGTACATGGATAGGACAGGTTTGACAATAGACAATAGGTGCAGGAGTAGGCCATTCGGCCCTTCGAGCCAGCACCGCCATTCAATGTGATCTTGGCTGATCATCCCCAATCAGTACCCCATTCCTGCCTTCTCCCTATATCCCCTGACACCGCTATCTTTAAGAGCCCTATCTAACTCTCTCTTGGAATTATCCAGAGAACCGACCGCCACAGCCCTCTGAGGCCGAGAATTCCACAGACTCACAACTCTCTGTGAGAAAAAGTGTTTCCTCGTCTCCGTTCTAAATGACTTACCCCTTATTCTTAAACTGTGGCCCCTGGTTCTGGACTCCCCCAACATCGGGAACATGTTTCCTGCCTCTAGCGTGTCCAAGCCCTTAACAATCTGATATGTTTCAATAAGATCCCCTCTCATCTTTCTGTTTGGATGGATATCGGGCAAACGCTGGGAGGTGGGAGTAGTGTAGCTGGTTCATGTTGGCCAGTGTGGGCAAGTTGGGCCGAAGGGCCTGTTTCCATATTGTATGCCTCCATGACTCTGAAACCAATAATCATTCTTCCAAGGACAGGATAATTGAAATCAATGAGGCAAGGTGTTAGGTTATGAATGCCTGTGGATTTTGGGAGGAAGGGCAGTCCAAGGGAAGTGAATTCTACACCTTGATATTATTGCGGCATCCATTACCTTCCTTCCGTAAGTCAATGTATTAAAGGTGAAATTGATTTCTACTATTACTTGGCTGAAAACACGAGATGAGGGAGTCAACTCACCCAGAATCAGGTTATCAGGATCAGTCTGCAGAAGGGTCCCGACCCGAAACATCACCTACCCACGTTCTCCAGAGTTGCTGGCTGACTTGCTGAGTCACTCAAGCACTTTGTGTCTATTTTTTTTAACCTTTTCTCAATAACTGATCAGCAGTTAGCAGGGCGGCACGGTGGCGCAGCGGTAGAGCTGCTGCCTTACAACGGCAGGGACCCGGGTTCGATCCTGACTGTGGGTGCGTTCTGTACAGAGTTTGTACATTCTCCCTGTGACCTGCGTGGGTTTTCTCCGGGTGCCCCGGCTCCCTCCCACACTTAAAGACGGACAGGTTTGTAGGTTAATTAGCTTGGGTAAAATTGTAACTCATCCCCAGTTGGTGTGCGGGGTGATCTCTGGTCGGTGCGGACTCGGTGAGCTGAAGGTCTTGTTTCCACGCTGCATCTCTAAAGTCCAAATTAGTTTAGTTTGGGGATACTGGGCGGAAACAGGCCCTTCGGCCCATCGAGTCCGCTCCGGCCAGCGATCCCCGTAGTCTGGAATTTGCCCTGTGGTGAACGTCATTGGTAGTCATCCATAAATTAGAAAGTGATCGCTGATTCTAAAGAGGAGAAGGTAGAAAGGTGCACATGAAAATGGCAAAGATAATTGCTGTAATTCACTGGTGACTTAACAACGGCAACTTTGGCAGGATCTGAAAACAACTGAGGTGACATTTCAGAGAAATTAATATGCCTCAAATGTCAAGGTGAGAATAACACCATCTCCTTTAACGTTGAATAAATTCACCTTCCAAATGTCAGAAGTTGATGTTGCATCTGATTTATTTTGAGACCAGACATGATATTAGTTTAGTTTAGTTCAATTTAGTTTAGAGATACAGCGCGGAAACAGGCCCTTCGACCCATTGAGTCGGCACCGACCAGCGATCCCCGCACACTAACACTACCCTACACACACTAGGGACAATTTACATTTATATGAAGCCAATTAACCTACAAACCTGTACGTCTTTGGAGTGTGGGAGGAAAACACATTCAGGTCATGGGGAGAACATAAAATTCCATACAGACAGCACCCGTAGTCAGGATCGAACCTGGGTCTCCAGTGCAGCGAGCGCTGTAAGGCAGCAACTCTACCACTGCGCCACCGTGCTGCCCTAGTATTGTGTGGGAAGGAACTGTAGATGATGGTTTACACCGAAGATAGACACAAAATGCTGGAGTACCTCAGCAGGACAGGCAGCACCTCTGGATGGAAGGAATGGGTGATGTTTCGGGTCGAGACCCTTCTTCACACCGAGAGTCAGGGGAGAGGGAAACGAGAGATAAGGAAGGGTAAGGTGTGAAAATAAGAGGTCAAAGGGGAGGAAGCTCAATGGTAAAAGTTGAACAGGTCACTGTTAGCTGGGGGAAGGTGACAGCGAAGCATACAATGCTAAATGTAATCAGGAGGACAGTCGGTCTGGTTGGAGAACTAAGATGGGAGAGAGGAAAGGCAAGGGGTACTTCAAGCCAAAGATCCTATAGCGGAGCAAGATAGACCACTCCTGCTAAATGCAATGGGCTGACGTGTAGTACGCAACGGAACGGAACGTGGGTCTTTTTTTCATCCATTTCCGTAACCGGACCCGACCTGACCCGACTCGCAGTGTAATCAACATTGCGGGGGAACAGTTTGTGTTAATAAATTTAAATTCTGAAAATGAGGAGAAGATTTTTACCAAAGAACTTTTATTTTTACGAGGATGTTTCCGTAACCGGCTTCCGTCTCCGCACTAGTATCCTATGGGATCTTTGGTGCGGTGACGGAAGCCGGTTACGGGAATGGGGCCGAAAATTACCCATGAATCTGCCCATGACCGTACTATGTCTTTTTCGTCGAGTGGACCATCTTGCTCGCTATAGGATCTTTGCTTCAAGCTAGAGGTCAATATTCATACCGCTGCTCAAGCGAAATATGAGGTAGTTAGAGTTAACCTTCAATGATTGCATTCTGCCATAATTCTGCATGCACGATTACACCAACAATATGATCACGTAGCTCAGGAAGAACATGTTGCATTGAAGTGGATACGTGACTGCGAATCACACATCATTTACTATTTAAGATAAAAGCACTTTAGAAGTGTCATTATGTTCTATTTTTATAACTTGTAATTTTCAAAAATGCTTTTGATTTAACTTCTTTTTCAAAGACTATTATTTATCTTTTGACCACTGCGGTCAAAGTCAATGGCCTGCAGGAATTGGACAATGTGTAACGTTGCAAATTTATTCATGTGAGAGTGTTATCCAAACACTTGATGGAAGTATTGTCCTGCAGATCAGATGTCTCTGTTGCTTGACTCATTTGTATTTCACCTTTTAACACACTCGTATAACACGTTTTTTTTCTGTTTAGTCATACCTTAGAAATAGAAACATAGAAAACAGGTGCAGGAGTAGGCCATATGGCCCTTCGACCATTCAATATGATCATGGCTGATCATCCAAAATCAGTACCCCGTTCCTGCTTTCTCCCCATATCCCTTGATTCCATTAGCCCCAAGAGCTACAGTGGCTTGCAAAAGTATTCATACCCCTTGAACTTTTCCACATTTTGTCACATTACAACCACAAACGTAAATGTATTTTATTGGGATTTTTTTGTGATAGACCAACACAAAGTGGCGCATAATTGTGAATTATTTTCAAATTTTTTTACAAATAAAAAACTGAAAAATGTCACGTGCAAAAGTATTCAGCCCCCTTTACTCTGATACCCCTAAATATAATCCAGTGCAACCAATTGCCTTCAGAAGTCACCTAATTAGTAAATAAAGTCCCCTTGTGTGTAATCTAATCTCAGTATAAATACAGCTGTTCTGTGAAGGCCTCAGAGGTTTGTTAGAGAACATTAGTGAACAAACAGCATCATGAAGCCCAAGGAACACACCAGACAGGTCAGGGATAAAGTTGTGGAGAAGTTTAAAGCAGGGTTAGGTTATAAACAAATATCCCAAGCTTTGAACATCTCACGGAGCACTGTTCAATCCATCATCCGAAAATGGAAAGAGTATGGCACAACTGCAAACCTACCAAGACATGGGCGTCCAACTAAACAGACAGGCCAGGCAAGGAGAGCATTGTTCAGAGAAGCAGCCAAGAGGCCCATGGGAACTCTGGAGGAGCTGCAGAGATCCACAGCTCAGGTGGGAGAATCTGTCCACAGGACAACTATTAGTCGTGCACTCCACAAATCGGGCCTTTATGGAAGAGTGGCAAGAAGAAAGCCATTGTTGAAAAAAAGCCATAAGAAGTCCCGTTTGCAGTTTGCCACAAGCCATGTGGGGGACACAGCAAACATGTGGAGGAAGGTGCTCTGGTCAGATGAGATCAAAATTGAAGTTTTTGGCCTAAATGCAAAACGCTATGTGTGGCGGAAACCTAACACTGCACATCACACTGAACACACCATCCCCACTGTGAAACATGGTGGTGGCAGCATCATGCTGTGGGGATGCTTTTCTTCAGCAGGGACAGGGAAGCTGGTCAGAGTTGATGGGAAGATGGATGGAGCCAAATACAGGGCAATCTTGGAAGAAAACCTGTTAGAGTCTGCAAAAGACTTGAGACTGGGGCGGAGGTTCACCTTCCAGCAGGACAACGACCCTAAACATACAGCCAGAGCTACAATGGAATGGTTTAGATCAAAGCATATTCATGTGTTAGAATGGCCCAGTCAAAGTCCAGACCTAAATCCAATTGAGAATCTCTGGCAAGACTTGAAAATTGCTGTTCACAGACGCTCTCCATCCAATCTGACTGAGCTTGAGCTATTTTGCAGAGAAAAATGGGCAAAAATTTCAGTCTCTAGATGTGCAAAGCTGGTAGAGACATACCCCAAAAGACTTGCAGCTGTAATTGCAGTGAAAGGTGGTTCTACAAAGTATTGACTCAGGGGGGCTGAATACTTTTGCACGTGACACTTTTCAGTTTTTTATTTGTAAAAAAATTTGAAAACCATGTATCATTTTCCTTCCACTTCACAATTATGCACCACTTTGTGTTGGTCTATCACATAAAATCCCAATAAAATACATTTACGTTTGTGGTTGTAACGTGACAATATGTGGAAAAGTTCAAGGGGTATGAATACTTTTGCAAGCCACTGTATATCCAACTCTCACTTGAAAACATCCAGGGAATTGCCCTCCACTGCCTTTTGTGGCAGAAAATTCCACAGATTCACAACTCTTTTCCTCATCTCAGTCCTAAATGGCCTGTTGTTTCGGATGGGCTGTTTTGGACAAATGTTGGAAAGATTACAGCTCAGGTTATGTAAATACGCTCTTCTCAAGCTTACCCCCCAGTCTAGTTAAGTCAAAAACCACTGAGTCAAGCACTGGAACAACTAATCTTTATTTTTTAGATTGAACAGCAAATTCCCCTATACGACACCTAAACCACCGCGGGTTCGATCCTTGTCTCTGCCTGGCCAAGCCCTTCATCCTCGTGCAAGCAGAAACACTCCAAAAGGTCATGCAGTCCCAAGTGCACTTCCAGAAGATCGACCTCGATCTAAGATGGAGCCACCTTTTATAGGTCCACGATCCTTGAGGGGCCGAACTATATAGGGGTGATCTCTTTACAATCCTATCAAAGATATTAATCACATCAATACATTATTGACTGTTCCCCAAACCAATTGCAGCGTCTCCCATACTATGTTTCTAGGAGAAGCTTCTGGAAGGAAGCTAACTTAACTGAATAATGCAACATTTACCCTGGAACTCAAACAAACCTGTCAGGGCTTAACACTTTGGCCAATCAACAAACAGCAGGGTAACTGTCTTGCAACAGTATTTACATTATTTACAATTCGTTTGTAGTAATCCAATCAACTTCATGCATATATACTACTTTGAGGTCCTCTGCAAGTATCTCATTAATTCTCTCAATTGAAGAGATACTCATATATTTCTTATCTGCAACACTGATCTGGGACCTAGACTTACTGGCACCAGTCAGTAGCTTGTCTTGTTATACACAGAAATACAGACTTGATCAAAATGGCCTTACAATGCACGAGTCCTCTGCTACATTTTGGTTCTATTCCTGCTCCTTTTTGGCCAGGATTTATATTACTCCCTTTTATCATATGATAACCATCATTTATGATAACTAGTTGTACACTGGTGACTGTTACATTCTATCAAACATATTAACAACACGATGATGATGTATCTTCCCAGAATCTCATCAAGCTTCTCGAGTTTTCGTGGGCGTAGCTTCATAATTTCTTTCTGATGAGTCTTCACCTCCTGATTTTTCATGTGCGCGAATCACCTCCATCTGTGTTGCCAATTCATCTGTGCTTGATCCATAGCAGAGTATAAAGTTCCTAGAAGAACCTGGGATAAAGCAAGTTAGCAGTCCATACTTCCACTGATACTCTTACAGTGGTGGAGATGTACCCATGCATTCCTTCCATCCACTGTCAACAGAAGTCCTCTCTCTGTACACTGCTACTCTATGATACAATCCTACCCACACTATGATCCTAGCTAAACTGTGGACAGTTATCTCCCCAGTCACATGGTGATTTCCAATGTACTCTTAATGAAGGCTCCTCATATGAATTTCAGCTGGGTTCAGTCCAGATTTCCCTACAGGTGTGACTCTTATTCAAAACAACCGCAGGGAATGCTTCAATTCAGCCAAATTCAGTCTCAGCCTTTAATTTACTATTTTGAATTTCAGGGTCTGTCTTACCCCTTTCCAATCCACAACTTGTGGTCGTAAGCACAATTCAATTCAATTGCTGTGAAATTCCCAGCTGTTTATATAATTTTCAGCAATTTATTTCAATATGCTATGGACCATTATTTTAAATCAAGCCAAATAAGGATGCCGAATCTAGGGACAATTTTCTTTACACCTTGATAATAGTAGCCGGTTTATTATCAAGGGTTGGATAAATTTCGATCCACCAGTCCAATACATCGACTCTGACAACAAGTACCCACTCCCCTGGTACTTCTTCTAACCCAATGCAACTTTTTTTCTAGCAACTCTTTTCTGGGTGGTCAGCATCGACTTCCTGACGGGGAGCTTTGTCATTTGCACTTCCTCATTTTTAAAATTATTTTTATGCCATCTCTCACGTTCCCTGGATACTCATTCATGTTCGACAATACCGGACCTCTGCCAAGTTCTGTCCTTCCCTTGATGTCCTCTAAACTATCCCGTCCCATCTCTGTCTGTCTGTCTGGGGGTGAGATAATAAAAGATACCAGGTTAATAATCAGATTCTAAATACTTTTAAGCCATATCCCATAAGCCATTTCCAAATATCAAATTTTAAAGTCCTTCCAATACATTACTATACAATTTTGAGGGATCTTTTTTAGAAATGGTCAATTTATTCCTAGTAGCTAAAATATAGGCGCAAAGTAGGTGCCCCCAAACCACAGAGGAGTGTTCATTCCCAGGTTTCCATATATAGTTATTTTAAGTTGGAGCTTGCCTCAATGGTGTCTAGAGGCTGTCTATATTTCTTCAAGTTCCTGAGACGTTGTTCTTCCTTTTTCACTGGTGTCAAATATTATGTTATGTTGGTAAGGTTGGGCACCAGTCAGCAGCTTGTCTTGTTATATACAGAAACACAGACTTGACCAAAATGGCCTTACAATGCATGAGTCCTCTGCTAGATTTTGGTTCTATCCCTGCTCCATTTTAGCCAGGATTTACAGTTAAGCAAAATCCACAGTTTAATGCATGGCTATCCTAGACCATACAGTTACAGTTTCAGTTTAGTTTATTGTCACGTGTACCGAGGTACAGTGAAAAGCTTTTGCTGCGTGCTATTAAGTCAGCGGAAAGACAATACGTGATTATAATCGAGCCATTTACAGTGTACAGATACATGATAAGGGAATAACGTTTAATGCGAGGTAAAGCCAGCAAATTCCGATCAAGGATAGTCTGAGGGTCACCAATGAGGCAGATTGTAGTTCAGGACTGCTCTCTGGTTGTGGTAGGATGGTTCAGTTGCCTGATAACAGCTGAGAAGAAATTGTCCCTGAATCTGGAGGTGTCTGTTTTCACATCTTTTCACATCTTGGGAAACGAGGGAGTAGCCAGGGTGTGACCTCCTTGATTATGTTGCTGGCCTTAAGACATAGTACATAGTATTAAGCCATTCAGCCCAACAAGTCTGCTCTGCCATTTGATCGTAGCTGATCTATTTTTCCATCTCAATTCTCAAAGATAGGGTCAGCCATGATTGAATGGTGGAGTAGACTCGATGGGCCGAATGGCCTACTAATCCCACTCTCCTGCCTTCTCCACGTAACCTTTGACCCCCTTACTAATCAAGAATAGTTAAAGTACCCAATAAATTGGCCTCCGTAGCTGTCAGTGGCGATCAATTCCACAGATTCACCACCCTCTGACTAAAAATATTCCTCTTTATCTCTATTCTAAAGGTCCGTCCTTTTATTGTGAGGCTGTGTCCTCTGGTCGCAATCTCTCCCACTAATGGAAAATCTTCTCCACATCCACTCTACGTAGGCCTTTCATTATTCATATGAAATACATTTAAGGAACAGGACTAAGAGGTTATCATCAGCTCAAGCAAGTTACCTCCAGTGAAATGTGATAAAAACTAAATGAATTGCCTTTATGTAACACTTTTGATAGGCTTCGGGCACCCCAATTTTTTTTTACAACGAAAAATATATCTCATTGTGAGATATAGTCTCTGCTGCATCCAGTAACACCTCAAACAGCAATGAAATAATTGACGTTCAACTGTGTTATATGGTGATTGAGAAATAAACATTAGTCAGGAGGACGGACCCCTTCTATTGATTTTAAGATGATATTGTGGTAGGTTTACCACTGCCTTGGAGCACATAGACCCTTGGTTTAATGGCTGCCGGGAAGGCAGAATATCTATTAGTGCAGTATTTTAGTTCAGTTTAGTTTATTGTCACGTGTACCAGTGTACAGTGAAAAGCTTTTGTTGCGTGCTATCCAGTCAGCGGAAAGACTATCTATGATTACAATTGAGCCATCCACAGTGTACAGATACAGGATAAAGGGAATGACGTTTAGTGCAAGATAACGTCCAGTAAAGTCCTATTAGAGATAGTCCGAGGGTCCCCAATGAGGTAGATGGTAGCTCAGGACCACTCTCTAGTTGTTGATAGGATGGTTCAGTTGCCTGATAACAGCCAGAAAGAAACTGTCTGTGAAAATCCTAGCACAGTTTTTGGGCTCAATATTAGTAATACTTCACAGCTCTTAAATATATTGGGAAATATTCTATTTTTCTTGAGTTTAAACCAAAAATTATTTTCTTATCCTGTTCAATTGCAGTTGTAACATGAATGATATTCATCCAGGTAAAAGAGTCAAGAGTGTTTTATTGTCATGTGTGCCAAACAGAACAATGAAATTCTTACTTGCAGCAGCACAACATAATATGTAATCATTAATATACATTCCAAACAAGAGGGCCAACCACATATCCTTGTGAATGACATTGGCCACAGCCCTTCACTTAGAAAAGCACCTCTACACCACTATCCTCTGGTGCCATGACCAAACCAATTTTGTATCCAATTTACTCACACGCTATGGATCCCGTGTGACATTATAGATCAGTCCACCATGCGGAACCTTGTCACATGCTTGGGACTAGTGTAGGTGGGACATAGAAACATAGACAATAGGTGCAGGAGTGGGCCATTCGGCCCTTCGAGCCAGCACCGCCATTCAATATGATCATGGCTGATCATCCAAAATCAGTAGTACCCCGTTCCTGCTTTCTCCCCATATCCCATGATTCCGTTAGCCCAAAGACATGTTTGGTCGGTATGGGCAAGTTGGGCCGAAGGGCCCGTTTCCACGCTGGGTGACTCTTTGACTGTCTCCTCTGCAACGAGATACACTTTATAAAATAATTCCCAGCTCCACAACTACTCCCGTCCCCATCCCCACAAGGAAACCTTCCGACCCCTAATCCCGGGTCACAGCTAGTGTTGATGCGCACTGATCAAATGCTTTTGGATTCTTCCAGTGGGTTGGGAGGCTGCAGCTTTGGCCTCGAAGGGGCAGAGAGAGTAAAAGAACAGGAAAAGCTGTAGGAACCTGGTGTGTAGGAAGGAACTGCAGATGCTGATTTACTCTGAAGAGATACACCACATGTTCAAAAACAAGCCACAAAGTGCTGGAGTAACTTAATGGGTTGGGCAGCGTCTCCGGAGAACAAGGAAGAACTAATTCTGTTTACAGGCCAAGTGCAATTTATTGTAATGACAGAACATACTCTGCCATTTAACTCAAGGCAACGTTATAGTTAAAATGTTCCATTATCCAAAGCTGACCAAGCCCAGAATATTCAAAAATTCATAATTCAGTTTCCAATCGCCCTTCTTCCAAATTTGGGTGGCATGGTGGCGCAGCAGTAGAGTTGCTGCCTTACAGCACCAGAGAGCCGGGTTCGATCCTGACCACGGGTGATGTCTGTGCGGAGTTTGTACGTTCGTTCCTGTGTGGGTTTACTCTGGGAGTGGTTTCCTCCCACACTCCAAAGACGTACAGGTTTGTGGGCTAATTGGTCTGGTGTAATTGTGAATATTCCTCAGTGTGTGTCGGATAGCGTTAGTGTGCGGGGATCGCTGGTCGGCGCGGACGTGGTGGGCCAAAGGGCCAGTTTACATGCTGTATCTCTGAAACTAAACTATAGCCCTCTCTATCCCTCAGCTCAATAGGATCACTACTCTGCTTAGGGTTTTGATTGTGTAAATTATTACACAGCTTTATTACCATACAGGAAACCCATATGGCTAGCTTATTAACCTGTTCAGTGCCACCCCCGAGTATACTCGGGTCATGGCCAAGAGTGAAAAAAACTTGGCAGTCAACAGGTTAATAAGATAGTCATGTGGATTTGCGTAGATGATCGCTCATCTATTCTTGCTTGGTATTTGGCCGAATTTAAGTTCCGTTCATCCACATTTTTCATTCTTGAAGATACCCTGCCGTAACTTGAGTATCACAACGCCAGAGACCCGGGTTCGATCCCAACCTCTGGGGCTGTCTGTGTGGAGTTTGCACGTTCTTCCTGAAACCTCTTGCGTTTTGTTTTTCCCCCCCGGTTGTTCTGGCTTCCTCCCACATCCCAAAGACGTGCGGGTTTGTTGGTTAATTGGCCCTCTGTAAATTGGCCCTCGTGTGAACGTGTGATTGGTGGTCGGCGTCGACCCGGTGGGCCGAAGGGCCTCCTTCCATGCTGTACCTCTCAATTCAAGTCAATAAATGTCATTTCCCCATGTTTCAACTTCCACAGAGGAATACGAATATCCAGTATTGAATAGTTGAGCCTTTTTTCCTCCCAAAAAATGTTTACTATTATCACCGCGATTACCAAGGTGGAATTCTAACAGTTTTCTGTTGCAAAATGGGTTTTACTTTTTGTTTTCCACGTCTAATCCAATGCTGCAAAGATGCATCCAATGCAAGTGTCATATTGGTAATAATTCTTCGAGCACAAACAAATGCTACAGAAAAAAATAACGTGCAAAATTACCTCTTATGTATCGTTATTAAAATGTAGACCGTTGAATTTTTTCTAATTTCATTTTTGAAGTAGAATCTGTAAAGTGCACTGTGTCTTTAATGCCTCCGCCATGGGTTAATGTACAAGTCAGTTACACAGACTAACATGATGTTTTGTACCTCTTTGGCCAGTCAGGATGTGTCATTGCTTCAGTTTACATCGGTAGCTTATCAATGGAGTTTTGACAGTATTGTGTATTTCATGGAATGGTCGATGATGTAAACCCTGGTGATTTTTAACATTACATTGTCTTTAAAGTTGAAATAAACAATCCCTGATTGGTGCATTAAATTGTTCTATCAATGCAAACTCAGTGTGTCTCAAGTATTTTGATGCAACTTCAATTTCACAATCCATTCCTTCATTTCATTACTTGGTGCAACTCAGACAAAACGTTTCATTAGAAACAGGTTTGGTAAAATTGTTAAAAGGATTTTTTCTTAAGCCCCCTTCGGTCATGGCTGACCATGGGTGTCTCCAGGGTGCTATTCCCTTTATGGAGGACGCCTGTGCGTGACTTTGTTTAACGTGGGGAGACTGGTGCAGAGACAGCCACCCCACGGTCCTTGACAGATCTGGGTCAGGATCCAGTGGCATGGAGTCCAAGATGACCGGAGACCCTTTTCTGCTGCAGCCTTCAGTCCCCTTCCCAGCCGTTGTGACGCTCCACTAAGGTCAGCCATCGTCCTCCGCCTGTTCCACCGTTGAGGTCTTGGTTGGATTGCTCTTTGTCAGAAACCTCCCCCTCGACCTTACTGCCATGGGTGGCCCCACCAGGAGCATAGTTCCAGATGGCATCGCTCTCAGGATCTCAGCACCACACAAGCTTCTCCACCACGACAAGGTGACAATCCACGGAATACAAAGTACAAAGCATATGAACTTAATAATTGGCACCCATAAGGTGAACCGATCTAAGCACAGCACAGGGTGGAAGAGTTGCTGCCTTACAGCGCCAGAGACCCGGGTTCGATCCTGACCTTGGATGCTGTTTGTGTGTAGTTTGCACGTTCTACCAGTGACTGCGTGGGTTTCCTCCTGGTGCGCAAGTTTCCTCCCACATCCCAAAGACGTGCGGGTTTGTCGTAAATTACCCCCTAGTGTGTAGGGAGTGGATGAGACAGTGGGATAACATAGAACTAGCGTGAACAGAGGGTGATCAATGGTCGGCGTGGATAAGATGGGCCAAAGGGCCTGTTCCCATGCTGTATCTGTAAAGACTTCATAGTAACCAAGAAGGAAAATGTGAAAATCATTCAAATATGGGCTGGATAGGTTTAAAAAGATATGGGGCCAAACGCACGCAGATGGGACTAGTGTAGATGGGGCATGTTGGTTGATGTGGGCAAGTTGGTCCGAAGGGCCTGGTTCCATGACTCTATGACTCTATGAGAAAACATTTCTTTCCTAAACGATTGGAATTCATGGAAACGCCAAGAGATGGAAACTACTGTGAAGGCTTATTTGTGTGCTATGATAGATGAATTAACGTATTTGATCAAATAAATGTCAGGAACCTAAAATTTTAACGAATATAGCTGGAAATTTACCCGTTAACATCTGAGAAAAGGTAAATTAATGTTTCATTTGTGCACCCAAAATATTTGACTGTCCTGTGGATTTTCAACAGTTCCATATTTTGAGTTAAGAGGACATTTTGGAATGGACTAAATTGATTGCTCGTATCTCTCCAATTCAGGAAACTGAAGTTTAAAATACCTAGAAGTTCAGTGATGCACAAAGTGCTTGGGTCCCATGAGGAGCTGCCGTGGGCAGTCACAGTGGCTCAGCGGTAGTTGCTGCCTTACAGCGAATGTAGTCGATCCCGACTACAATAGACAATAGACAATAGGTGCAGGAGTAGGCCATTCGGCCCTCAGAGCCAGCACCGCCATTCAATGTGATCATGGCTGATCATCCCCAATCAGTACCCCGTTCCTGCCTTCTCACCATATCCCCTGATTCCGCTATTTTAAGAGCCCTATCTAGCTCTCTCTTGAAAGCATCCAGAGAACCGGCCTCCACCGCCCTCTGAGGCAGAGAATTCCACAGACTCACAACTCTCTGTGAGAAAAAGTGTTTCCTCGTCTCCGTTCTAAAAGGCTTACTCCTTATTCTTAAACTGTGGCCCCTGGTTCTGGACTCCCCCAACATCGGGAACATGTTCCCTGCCTCTATCGTGTCCAAACCCTTAACAATCTTATATGTTTCAATGAGATATCCTCTCATCCTTCTAAACTCTAGAGTGTACAAGCCCAGCTGCTCCATTCTCTCAGCATATGACAGTCCCGCCATCCCGGGAATTAACCTTGTAAACCTACGCTGCACTCCCTCAATAGCAAGAATGTCCTTCTTCAAATTAGGGGACCAAAACTGCACACAATACTCCAGGTGTGGTCTCACTAGGGCTCTGTACAACTGCAGAAGGACCTCTTTGCTCCTATATTCGATTCCTCTTGTTATAAAGGCCAACATGCCATTCGCTTTCTTCACTGCCTGCTGTACCTGCATGCTTACTTTCATAGACTGATGAACAAGGACCCCCAGATCCCGTTGTACTTCCCCTTTTCCCAACTTGACGCCATTTAGATAGTAATCTGCCTTCCTGACTATGGGTGCTGTCTGTACGGAGTTTGCACGTTCTCCCCGTGACCGCATGGGTTTCCTCCGGGATCTTCGGCTTTCTCCCACACTCCAAAGACGTACAGGTTTGTAGGTTAATTGGCTTGGTAAATGTAACAATTGTCCCTAGGGTGTAGGATGGTGTTAATGTGTGGAGATCGCTGGTCGGCACGGACCTGGTGGGAAGAAGGGCCTGTTTCCGCACTGTATCTCTTAAATAAACAAAAGCAGGATTCACACATTCACAGAGGGGAGCGGAAGTATGAAGCAATTTCTTTAAATAATATTTATTTTTGTTTCCATTTTCTTCTAACCTTAAGTTACCATTCTGCACTATCTGATTTTCTGGAAAGAGGGTCAAGAAATGCTGTCAGAAACAACCAGAAGAAATTTATGAATGGGAGACCTGATAGAAGTATATAATGTGTAGGAAGGAACTGCAGATGCTGGTTTAGGCACAACATGCTGAAGGCACTCAGCGGGACAGGCAGCATCTCTGGAGAGAAGGAGCGGGTGACGTTTCGGGTCACGGCCCTTCTTCAGACTGGGTCGCAGTCTGAAGAAGGGTCCCGACCCGAAACGTCACCCATTCCTTCTCTCCAGAGACGCTGCCTGTCCCGCTGAGTTACTCCAGCATTTTGTGTCTACCGTTGGTGTAAACCAGCATCTGCAGTTCTTTCCTGCACATTATCTAATGTTGCCAGCATAGTTGAATATGGTGCAACTGGGTCTATCAGAAGATGAGGGTTAAGGGTGCTTAATTTAGGTTAATCGTTAATTCAAGTTTCCATGAGTAATCTTTATTTAAATGTGAAGACAGCAACTGTAGTTAACAGAAAGGAAATATTTCCCTGTGCACCTCTTAAAATACAGTAATATTTCTTCCTAATTATAATCTATAGCCATGACAATTATGCTGGGGCAGTCTCCACAGAATGCGAGCTTTGCTATTAAGGAAAGTGCTTATGATCAAGAACATACTGCCTCTAATGATGGGATTATGCCCCCTGTCCCACTTAGGTGATTTTTTAGACGACTACAGGTGACTAGGCCACATGGTCGCTGGGGTGTCGCCTGTATGGTCTCCTCAGTTGCACAAAGAGTCGTACCTTTTTTCTGGTCGTCGCTGGATTTTGAAATGTTCAAAACTTTTCGGCAACAGTCGGCGCCTGTGGGCTTGGCGCCAACGATCGTAGCCTGACATAGGTGCTGTCGCCAGGATGACGTAGGTTGTCGCCAGTGCTGTCTACGGTGAATTCCATTGGCGACTACCTACGTCAACCGGCGACAGATACCGGCGACTGAATTGTCTAACCTTGTCGTAGCTTGTCGCGGGTGGACGTAGGTGTGGTCGTAGGTGGACGTCCTAATGGTCATCGGTTGTCGGTAGCTTGACGTCGACTAGGTGGTAGGTTGTTGTAGACATTGTCGTTGGGGGGTCCAGTCGCCTAATCGCCTAAGTGGGACAGGCCCCTTACAGTCAATGAAAACCGTACATCCGAGGGGCAAAAATAAAAAGTCACATATAAATCAATCCCAGTCCCTGTCTCAGTGCATGGAACATAGAGCAATACAGCACAGGAACTGGCCCTTCAGCCCACAATCTGTGCCGAACATGTTGTCGCTAGTTGGAGAGTCTAGGACCAGAGGTCATAGCCTCAGAATTAAAGGATGTTTCTTTAGGAAGGAGATGAGGAGGAATTTCTTCAGTCAGAGGGTGGCGAGTCTGCCCCACTGCCACAGAAGGCCGTGGAGGCCAAGTCAATGGGTATTTTTAAGACAGAGATAGATAGATTTTTGATTAGTACGGGTATCAGGGGAGAAAGCAGGAGAATGGGGTTAAGATAGATACGCCATGATTGAACGGCGGAGTAGACAATGGGCCCAATGTCCTAATTCTGCTCCTATCACTTATAAATTGATGAACATGAAGTTAAAGTAATCTCCTCTGCCTGCACGTGATCCATATCCCTCTCTTCCATGCACATCTGTATTTCTATCGAAACATTTATTAAAGGCCACGATGATATATGCCTCCACCATCACATCTGGCAGTGCATTCCAGATGCCCTGCATATCTCCCTTACACTTTAGCCCTCTCACCTTAAAGACAATCCTTCTAGTCCTAGACATTACAATCCTGTACAAAAGGCTTTATATACTGCTATCAGGTCCCCCCCCTCCACCTCCAAAGCTCTTCTGAATTTGCTAGACAAGTGAAATACTCTGTCTCATTTGGGACTCTTTGGCCAAGGGAAACAACAGCCTATTAAACCTCTTCAGTATCTGCAATGTTGTGATTCATTCTTCTGAATTGCAGACAGTGCAGACTGATTCACCACCAGCTTTCCTCTCCGCCTGGTCATTATCACAGTGATCAATCCCGTGAACCTTGTGGTCCTGCCAGGAAAAGTACAGCCTTCCTAGCAAAAGGAAGCCAAGTGTGCACTGTTCTCCTGGTGTGGACCTGTCGAAGCCCTTTACAGCTCACTATCAGACTTCCACTCTAAACTACTTGATGTCCGTACGGAGTTTGTACCTTCTCCCCGTGACCTGCGAGGGTTTTCTCCGAGATCTTCGGCTTCCTCCCACACTCCAAAGACGTGCAGGTTTGTAGGTTAATTGGCTTGGTATAATTGTAAATTGTCGCTAGTGTGTAGGATAGTGTTAGTGTGTGGGGATCGCTGGTCGGTGCGGACTCGGTGGGCCGAAGGGCCTGTTTCCGCACTGTATCTCTAAACTAAACTAAACTGAACTAAACTAAACTAAACTAAACTCTGTCAAGTTCCTCCAGCACTTCTGCATTCCAGCATCTGCCGTTCCTTGTGTCTGCTACTTGTAATAAAGGCTAGCATTCCAATTGCTATCTATCTAGTTACTTCCCCGCTATATTTAATAACCAAAAACACCAGCAGGAATTGTCCTCAATATTGAAAAATATTCTCATTTTCTAATGAACGTCACATTTTACATTACAAATGTCATCATTGTTCCCACTGATCTGTCTAGAGTCATAGTCATAGAGTGATACCTTGGGGAAACAGGCCCTTCGGCCCAACTTGCCCACACCGGCCAACATGTCCCAGCTACACTAGAAGCACCTGCCTGCGTTTGGTCCATATCTCTCCAAACCTGGCCTATCCATGTACCTGCCTAACTGTTTCTTAAATGTTGGGATAGTCCCTGCCTTAACTACCTCATCTGGCAGCTTGTTCCATACACCCACCACCATTTGTGTGAAAACGTTACCCCTGAGATTCCTATTAAATCTTTTCCCCTTCACCTTGAACCTATGTCCTCTGGTCCTCGATTCCCCTTCTCTGGGCAAGAGATTCTGTGCATCTACGCAATTTATTCCTCTCTAGTTCATAAGTGATAGGAGCAGAAATAGGCCATTGACCATCAAGTCTACTCCGCCATTCAATCAAGGCTGATCTATCTTTTATTCTGAGGCTATGGCCTCTGGTCCGAGACTCTTCCACTAGTGGAAACATCCTCTCCACATTCATTCTGTCCGAGTCTATTTCACTTTGCTTTCTTCTCTCTATTACTGGTCCGACCTGGTGTTGTATGATCAGTAAATTTGGATACATCACAAATGCTCCCTTTTAGGTAACTAACGTAGATTGCTATTAATTGCAGATCAAGCACTCATCCATGTGGGTCCGTTCCTTTCATGATCTGAAAATGCTCAAAAATTTGGAACTGCATGGTGGCGCATTGGTAGAGTTGATCCTTTACAGCGCCAGAGACCCGGGTTCGATTCTGACTTACGGAGCTGTCTGTACGGAGTTTGTACATTTTTTTCCGTGACCTGCGTGGGTTTTCTCTGGGTGCTCCGGTTTCCTCCCACACTCCAAAGACGTGCAGGTGTGTAGGCTAATTAGCTTTTGTAAAATTGTAAATTGTCCCGAGTGTGTGTAGAATAGTGTTAGTGTGCGGGGTGATGGCTGGTCAGCACGGACCCGGTGGGCCATAGGGTCTGTTTCCGCGCAGTATCTCTAAACTAAATTAAACAAAAATTCCTAATCTCTTTCTTGGTTCCTTAATCAATTTTACATGGCCAAATCTCCATGATGCCGTAACTCATGTGACAGCTGTTTATCTGGCAAGATTAGGGCAGCACAGTGGTGCAGCCAGTAGAGCTCCTGCCTCACAGTGCCAGAGACCCGCATTCCTGACCTCCGGTGCTGTCTGTGTGGAGTTTGCACGTCCTCCCAGTAACCACATTCTCCGGTTTCCTCCCACGTCCCAAAGACGTGCAGGTTTGTAGGTGAATTAGCCTCCAATAATTGCCTCTGTGTGTAGGGACAATAGGTGCAGGAGTAGGCCATTCGCCCCTTCGAGCCAGCACCGCCATCCACTGTGATCCTGGCTGATCATCCCCAATCAGTACCCCATTCCTGCCTTCTCCCCATATCCCCTGACTCCGCTATCTTTAAGAGCTTTACCTAACTCTCTTTTGAAAGCATCCAGGGAATTGGCCTCCACTGTCTTCTGAGGCAGAGAATTCCACAGATTCACAACTCTCTGGGTAAAAAAGTTTTTCCTCATCTCCGTTCTAAATGGCCCAACCCTTATTCTTAAACTGTGGCCCCAGGTTCTGAACTCCCCCAACATCGGGAACATGTTTCCTGTCTCTAGCCCGTCCAATCCCTTAATAATCTTGTATGTTTCAATAAGATCCCCTCTCATCCTTCTAAATTCCAGCCCAGTCGCTCCATTCTTCAAACATATGACAGTCCTGCCATCCCGGGAATTAACCCCGTGAAACCTACGCTGCACTCCCTCCATAGCAAGAATGTCCTTCCTTAAATTTGGAGACCAAAACTGCACACAATACTCCAGGTGTGGTCTCACTTGGGCCCAGTACAACTGCAGAA
>CM075983.1:7137582-7171530 GCA_038087875.1 Malacoraja senta | reverse complement strand
GGAGACCTAAACAGCAACCTCTGGTGACCTTGCCCCGCCACCCAAAATAAATCAAGGTCGAGGTGACCTGCAACCTCCCACCACCTCCCACGCATATGTTGAAAACCTTCGCCAACTATGAAAAAAAACCGGCTTCGACTAGACCTTCGACTAAAAAATGATCGATTTTTAAGACGGCAACCTATTTTTAGTCGAGGCCAGTTTTAACATGATGGAAAAAATAGCAGCAACCTAGATGAAGCCTCGACCACGCGGAAACCACTTTCGACCATTAGGGAGAGTGACCAAAACCTCCAGTGACCGCATGGAAACCTTGGGTGGTGGGCAAGGTCACCAGAGGTTGCTGTTTAGGTCTCCTAAGTGGGACAGGGGCTTAACCTCCCACACATTAACTCTTGGAATTCAGAATTAATTTTGGTTTGTCGACTCCGGCATTCCGCTCCAGGTTAGGTAGTGGGCTGGAGCTCACACTAAATGGTGAAAAAGATCAGACAGTGAATGTCCAAAGGGACTTAGTAGCAAATTGATGATTTAACTATCAGTTGACTTTAGTTTATTGTCACGTGCACCGAGGTACAGTGAAAAGATTTTGTTGCGTGCTAACCAGTCAGAGGAAAGACAATACATGAGAACAGTCTAGCCATTTACAGTGTATATATGATACATAATAAGGAAATAACGTTTATAGACAATAGGTGCAGGAGTAGGCCATTCGGCCCTTCGAGCCAGCACCGCCATCCACTGTGATCATGGCTGATCATCCCTAAACGGTACCCCGTTCCTGCCTTATCCCCATATCCCTTGACTCCTCTATCTTTAAGAGCTCTATCTAACTCTCTCTTGAACACCTCCAGAAAATTGGCTTCCACTGCCTTCTGAGGCAGAGAATTCCATAGTTTCATAACTCTCTGTGTGAAAAAAGTTTTTCCTCATCGCCGTTCTAAATGGCTTACCCCTTATTCTTAAACTGTGGCCCCTGGTTCTGGACTTTAGTGCAAAGTAAAGCCAGCAAAGTCCGATCAAGGATAGTCTGAGGGTCACTAATGAGTAGATGATAGTTCAGCACTGCTCTCTGGTTGTGGTAGGATGGTTCAGTTGGGTGATGTCAGGGAAGGCACAAATAAATCAACTAATGGAGGCTGATGTTTATATCTTGAGAATTGGTCTTTAAGGAGTTTCGCATGAATTTCCAGCTTTCTAAAGTTGTAATGAGAGCTGTCCGTGAGTTTAGTTTAGTTAAGTTTAGTTTAGAGATACAGCGCGGAAACAGTCCCTTCGGCCCACCGGGTCCGCGCCGACCAGCGATCCCCACACCTCAAACCCTATCCTACACACACTAGGGACAATTTACAATTTTACCAAAGCCAAATCTGTACGGCTTTGGAGTGTGGGAGGAAACCGGAGTACTCTGAGAAAACCCACGCAGGTCACGGGGAGAACGTACAAACTCCGCACAGACAGTACCCGTAGTCAGGATCGAACCCGGGTTCCTGGCGCTGTAAGGCAGCAATTCTACCGCTGCGCCACCGTGCCACCCAGTTTGATATACGTTATCCTCGAGAGATCAGCAGTAGACAACATCACACTTCCTTACACTGAAATCTGCGTGCACCGCCCTTTGCATGTTTAATTCCTCACACTGATTTCAGTACCAATGGTTCAATGAAACTCACCAAATATAGACACAAAATGTGGAGTAACATTGGCATGGGCGGCATGGTGGCGCAGCGGTAGAGTTGCTGCCTCACAGCGCCGGAGACCCCAGGTTTGATCAGGACCACGGACGCTGTCTGTACGGAGTTTGCACGTTCTCCCCGTGACCTGCGTGGGTTTTCTCCGGGCGATCCACACTCCAAAGACATACAGTTTTGTAGGCTAATTGGTTTCGGTAAATTGTCCCGAGTGTGTGTAAGATAGTGTTAATGTGCGGGGATCGCTGGTCGGCGCGGACTCGGTGGGCCGAAGGGCCTGTTTCCACGCTGTATCTTTAAACTAAACTAAACTAAACTAAACTAAATACGAGGATATTCTGAGATGTAGTTCTGATGCCTGATAGCATTGAACTGCCGATCAGTATGAGGTGAGTACTATCAAGTCAAGAATTTTGATTTATTTGCGAGATATATTAGAAATATCTTGTGCATGTGAAATAATATTTTCAGCATTTGCTTTGGGCCGTGCAGTTGACTTGTACACCCACAATAAGGTTTTAGTGAGTTGTGTCACAGCATATTGCTAAATATTACCCCTTAGAGAAGGTGATCATTTCCAGGTGTATAAAATCTTGAGGGGAATAGATAGGGTGAATGCTGAGTGTAGCAAAGAACTGCACATGCTGGTTTAAATGCAGATGCTGGCGGTGAATCTGTGGAATTCTTTGCCACTGAAGGCTGTGGAGGCCAAGTCAATGGATATTTTTAAGGCAGAGATAGATAGATTCTTAGGTACACAAAAATGCTGGAGAAACTCAGCGGGTGCAGCAGCATCTATGGAGCGAAGGAAATAGATTCTTGATTAGTACGGGTGTCAGCGGTTACGGGGAGAAGGCAGGAGAATGGAGTTAGGAGGGAGATATAGATCAGCCATGATTGAATGGCGGAGTAGACTTGATGGGCCGAATGGCCTAATTCTGCCCCAATCCCTTATGACCTCTCATCTTCCTGCGCTTCAAGGAATTGAGTCCTCACCTGCTCAACTTCTCCCTATAGCTCAGACCCTCGAGTCCTGGCTGCATCCTCCTAAAACTGGACAATTCTAGTAAATTTATCACTGGATTTTATCTGTTCAAATTCTTGAGTTTTATTTCATAATCTCTTGGGACCCAGTTATTAATCCAACCCAACTAATCAATTTAGTGGGGTGAATTTGTGAAAATGCAAACTGTTTTGGCCTATTTGGAAGGAGGATGTCTCGACAGCATGAAAGGAATTCTCATTCTGTAATCGTGTTATTTTATGTTCATTCTGTGTTCTGACAGGATTTTGGCATGGGACTATTTATACCAATCAATATCACAAACCATTCAAACAGCAAAAGAACAACCAACCAAATCTGTCTAGATGGAGAATAAATATTTTAGTATTTACATCACAAATCTAAATATGCATTAAAATACCTTAGAACTAATAAATATTATATTGTACTTTCCTGGAATTAACCACATTACACATCCTTAACTGTACTTCACAAATAACAATATATTCAATATTTAATGCCCAAATAAAATTTACTTTAAATACAATATTGTAACAAGTATTGTATTTTTATTTTGTGGCATGTGTAAGATGATGTCCTTTGGAATATTAATTTCAATATTTGCCTTGGCTGTCAAACTGATGTTACGCTGACATTATAGAGTCAGAGTTATGCCGCGTGCGATTAAGATAGACACAAGATGCTGGAGTAACTCAGCGGGTCAGGCAGCATAGAGTCATAGAGTGATACAGCGTGGAAACAGGCCCTTCGGCCCAACTTGCCCACACCGACCAACATGTCCCAGCTACACTAGTCCCATCTGCCTGCGTTAGGTCCATATCCCTCCAAACCTGTCCTATCCATGTACCTGTCTAACTGTTTCTTAAACGTTAGGGTAGTCCCTGCCCCAACTACCTCCTCTGCCAGCTTGTTCCATACACTGTGTGAAAATGTTACCCCTCAGATTCCTATTAAATCTTTTCCCCTTCACCTAAAACGTATGTCCTTGATTCACCTCCTCTGGGCAAGAGACTCTATGCATCTACCTGATCTATTCCTCTCATAATTTTATACACCTCTATTAGATCACCCCTCATCCTCCTGTGCTCCAAGGAATAGAGACCCCACCTGCTCAACCTCTCCCTGTAGCTCAGACCCTCGAGTCCCGGCAACATCCTCGTAAATCTTCTCTGTACCCTTCCCAGAATCTCTGGAGAGAAAGGCGTGATTACAATCGAGCCATTTACAGCGTATAGATACACGATAAGGGAATAACGTTTAGAATATTCAACGTGGAATATATTATTTTATCCAGGATAGGAGGATCAAAACCAAAGGGCATTGGTTCAAGGTGAGAGGGGCAAGATTTCACATGAACATTTAAACTCCGAGCTGTGGTGATTATAGCATCAGCAGTTCCTTGTGTCTACATTTATTAGTTCACTATGCTCTCCAGAATTAACACTCGGCACGGTGGCGCTGCGGTAGAGTTGCTGCCTTACGGCGCCAGAGACCCGGATTCGATCCTGACCACGGGTGCTGTCTGTACGGAGTTTGTACGTTCTCCCCGTGAACTGTGTGGGATTTCTCCGGGAGCTCTGGTTTCCTCCGTCACTCTAAAGATGTGCAGGTTCGTAAGTTAATTGGGCTTCTGCAAATTGCCCCTAATCTATAGGATGGTGCCAGTGTACGGGGATCGCTGGTCGGCACGGACTCGGTGGGCCAAAGGGCTTGTTTCCATGCTGTATCATTAAAACTAAAACTTTAGAGATACAGCATGGGAACGGGGCTTTCAGCCCACCGAGTCCATGCCGACTGTCCATCACTCTGTACACCAACACCATCCTGCACACGTGGGCCAAATTGTACATTTGTGCCGAAGCTAATTAACTTAGAACCCCGGTTAGTAACGCTGGCTTAGACACTGAATGCTGGAGTCTCAGCGGGACAGGCAGCATCTCTGAGGGGAAGGAATGGGTGACCCTTCAGGTCGCGACCCTGTCGACCCCGATCAGTCTGAAGAAGGGGCTTGACCCGAAACGTCACCCATTCCTTCTCTCCAGATGTGCTGCCCGAGTTACTCCAGCATTTTGCGTCTATCTTCGGTTTAAGCCAGCATCTACAGTTCCTTCCTACATACAAGTTCAAGTTCAAGTGAGTTTATTGTCATGTGTCCCTGATAGGACAATGAAATTCTTGCTTTGCTTCAGCACAACAGAACATAGTAGGCATCTACTACATACACCTCCAAACAGCATGGAAACAGGCCCTTCGATTCACCAAGTCCACACTTACACACACTAGGGACAGTTTACACTTATGCCAACCAAATTAACCTCCAAACCTGTCGATCTTTAGAGCATGGGTGAAAACCGGAGCACCCGGAGAAAACCCACACAGGTCACGGGGAGGACATACAAACTCCGTACAGACAGCACCCGTAGTCAGGATCGAACCCGGGTCTCTGGCGCTCGTGAGGCAGCAACTCTACCGCTGTGCCACCGTGCCGCCCCAGAAACTAAAACTATAAACTACATTTCCACTGATTTTGGTTGCAAGTTTGCAGATCATTCATTCATTCCCCCCAATATCCATATCTCAGTCATTACTGACAACAGTAAAACACAAAGTGTTCCAACACCATTGATTTATAACAGAAGAAGGTAAATTGTTAGTTAGAGTGAAGGCAATGGGAACCGACAGTTACATCTAAATGCTCAATCTAACATTACAAACCTGTTCTGCTTTCTCTGAAAGATCAATATATTTAGATATAGTTGATAAGGACATCAATGCAATGTACCTTCCTCTATTATGTACGAGGGTCTGGTCTATGTTCCGTGCCACTATGATCCACAGAGGCCGATCCACCCAGTGGGTGTCAAGAAAATTCTGCAGCAATAATGCACATTAACGATTAAGTTCCCAGTTTAAACCTGCAGTCCCTCGCTCTCACTCTCTCTCGCTGCTCCGCAGCAGGGCGGCACGGTGGCTGCAGCAGTAGAATTACAGCGCCAGAGACCCGTGTTCGATCCTGACCACGGGTGCTTGTCTGTACGGAGTTTGTACGTTCTCCCCGTGACCTGCGTGGGTTTTCTCCGAGATCTTCGGTTTCCTCCCACACTCCAAAGACGTACAAGTTTGTAGGTTAATTGGCTTTGGTATAAATGTAAAAATTGTCCCCAGTGTGTGTTGGATAGTGTTAGTGTGGTCGGCAGTGTTAATGTGGTCGGTCTTTGCGGACTCGGTGGGCCGAAGGGCCTGTTTCCGCGCTGTAACTAAACTAAAATAAAAAGCTCCGGGCCTCACTCACCCAGATTGGCAATGGACCCCAACTTTGCTTCATTCAACATCAGGTAACTTCCACAAACACTCCCCACCCCCTCCCCTCCCTCCATCCTCCTTCCTCCACTAAAATTCCATGAACCAGTTCCACAGTTCGCAGTGACCTATCCCTCTTGGGATCACATCATTCCTCGCCAACAATCAGTCTATCGGGGAACATCCCCAGCCTGAGGTCATCTGTTGCCGCTCACAATTTGTCCTAGTTTTTTCTTGCATCCCGTTCCTCCCGCCCCACCTCCCACCACAATTAGCCTGAAGGAAGGTCCCAACCTGAAACGTCACCTATCGATGTTCTCCACAGATGCTGCCTGACCAGCTGAGTTACTATGTTTAAGAAGGAACTGCAGATGCTGGAAAATCGAAGGTAGACAAAAATGCTGGAGAAACTCAGTGGGCGAGGCAGGATCTATGGAGCGAAGGAAATAGGTGACGTTTTGGGTCGAGACCCTTCTTCAGACTGATGTGAGGGTGGGGGAGGGGGGGGGGGTGCAGGAAGAAGCTGAGTTATTATGGCATTTTATGTCTATCTTTGGTATAAACCAGCATCTGCAATTTTTTTCTATTACCTAAGATCCCAGCTTATTTTTTAAAGTGGAAATGTATCTAAACGGTAACTTTTAGAACTCTGGAGAAGTATTTCAGGCATACAGGGTGCATTACAATGACGGTGGTGCAGCGGTAGAGTTGCTGCCTTACAGCGCCAGAGACCCAGCTTCCACCCTGACTATGGGTGCTGTCTGTATGGAGTTTATACGTTCTCCCCGTGACTCTAGGTGGATACAGGTGAAGGGGGCTTAATTGGCAGATGGGTAGAGTAATGTACAAAGGATAGAGCACTTCATTCCATTGGGTTGTAAGGTACCCAAGTAGAATATGCACAGTCATATTGATATTTTCACGAGGATTCTTAATATCCTAATCCATGTGCACTAGCTAGGGTTAAATATCAGGAATTATGGTGTAGCGGTAGAGTTGCTGCCTCACAGCGCCAGAGACCCGGGTTCGATCCTGACTACGGGTGCTGTCTGTACGGAGTTTGTACCCTCTCCCTGTGACCTGCGTGGGTTTTCTCCGAGATCTCCGGTTTCTTCCCACACTCCAAAGACGTACAGGTTTGTAGGTTAATTGGCTTGGTGTAAACGTAAAATTGTCCCTAGTGTGTGTAGGATAGCGTTAATGTGCAGGGATCGCTGGTCGGTACGGACTCGATGGCCCGAAGGGCCTGTTTCCGCGCTGTAGCTCTAAACTAAACTAAACTAAATGCATTCTACTCCATCATTGACACTTCCCACTTTGACTATGAAATGTCCATGAAAAAAGCTTACATTACTTGCATCGTATTATCAAAGAGAGGGGTGGCACAGTGGTGCAGCGGGTAGAGCTGCTGCCTCACGGCGACAGAGACCCAGGTTTGATCCTGACCTCGGGTGCTGTCTGTGTGGAGTTTGCACATTCACCCTGTGACCGTGCGGGTTTCCTCCAGGTACTCCGGTTTCCACCCACTTCATAAAGACGTGCGGGTTTGTAGGTTAATTGGCCCTCTGTAAATTGTTCTCTAGTATGTGGGGACTGGATGAAAAAGTGTGAACGGATGATCGATGGTCGGCGTGGACCTGATGGGCCGAAGGGCCTGTTTCCATGCTGTATCTGTACTCAAAACAAAACTTTCCATGGTAGATAAAAATGCTGGGGAAACTCAGCGGGTGAGGCAGCATCTATGGAGCGAAGGAATAGGTGACGTTTTGGATCGAGACCCTTCAGACTGATGTGGGGGTGGAGGGGGAAGAAGAAAGCTTTCTCGACCTGAAACGTCACCTATTCCTTCGCTCCATAGATGCTGCCTCACCCGCTGAGTTGCTCCAGCATTTTTATCTGACTTCGATTTTTCCAGCATCTGCAGTTCCTTCTAAAACATTCCATGGTATCGTTAAAGATACAACTTTTTTCCCATAATGCCAGTCATATTAACTGGTAATATTATCTATCTGAATTGATAGCTACGTGTTCCTCATCCATCAGTGGTAAAATACACAGTGCCTGAGAAAAAACACAGTGGCAATCAATAAAGAGCTCTCTTTCCAATGAGCAGGTTTTGTCTGAAGTAAGACAATCTCAAAATGGACATCTATGGCCTTGTAGCTTGTACAGTCTTGTGTCATAACATCCTGAACAAATAACTAATAACAATTCTCATTTCCAATCCTTTTCTCATCGATGTTACAGTGACATTAATTGTTTCACTAGTTCTAGTTTCTTACCTGTGGCTATCAAACTGTACAACTCCTCCCCCCTCTGTCGTGGGGTAGACTGAGTGACTCCCCCCCCCCTCCACAATTTTTGCACATCCCCCAAGCTTTTCCACTCATCACTTTAATTTCATGTTTCATGTATTTTGTGTTTTTATGACTGTTGGCAGATCAGTTCCCCTCCTGGGATAAATAAAGTTCTATCGTATCGTTTCGTATCGTATCGTATAGTTTAGTTTATTGTCACGAGGTAAAGTGAAAAGTTTTTATTGTATGCTAACCAGTCAGCAGAAAGACAAAACATGATTGCAATCGAGCCATTCACAGTGTATAGATACATGATAAAGGGAATAACATTTAGCACAAGGTAAAGTCCAGTAAAACCCCTGTCCCACGGTACGAGTTCATTCCAAGAGCTCTCCCGTGTTTGCCCTGATTCGAACGCGGAGATTTACGGTAATGGCCACTCGTCGGTACTCTGGGCTCTCGTGTACATTTTTCATCATGTTGAAAAATCTTCACGAGTCTTCCCGTGCTTACCTGCTGTTAGCGAGTCTTCCTGAGTACCTACCGTTAGCGCTAAGAGACGTCCCCGAGCTCCGACGTACCCGCTACGTTCATTCTCCGTGCTTACCACAAGTTTGATTTTTTTAAAACTCGGGAGAGCTCTTGGAATGAACTCGTACCGTGGGACAGGGCTTTACAGTCCGATTAAAGATAGTCCGAAGGTCTCCAGTGAGGTAGATGGTAGCTCAGAACCACTCTCTAGTTGTTGAGAGGATGGTTCATTTGCCTGATAACAGCTGGGAAGAAACCATCCCTGAATCTGGAGGTGTGCGTTTTCACACATTTTCCTGGCATAAATATTGCCTATTTTTATCAATACTATCAGTGATGGGGTTCCTTCCAAATTATTCCTTTGTTTCTATGCTTTAAAAGCATTATTCAACATGTTTTGCTCTTTCTATGATTTATATGGATTATTTATTTCAATAGCAGGGTTCGATCCTGACCTCGGGTGTTGTCTGTGTGGAGTTTGCACGTTCTCCCTGTGACCATGCGGGTTGCCTCCGGGTGCCTCTTACATCCCAAAATCACGCGGCTTTGTAGGTTATTGGCCTCTGTAAAGTTGTCCCTCGAGTGTAGGGAGTGGATGAGAAAGTGGGATAATATAGAACTAATGTCAATCAGTGATCAGTGGTCAGTATGGGACTTGGTGGGCCGAAGGGCCTGTTTCTATTCTGTATATCTCAACTAAACTAAACTAAACTAAATTAAAGTAAACTAAACAAAACTAAACTATACTAAATTAAACTAAACACTTGTATCCTAAGTTTAAAAACTAGATGAATTCTGCATTTCCCCCAATCTGAAGTGTTTATCTAATGATACCAACCAGTCTGGTCAGTATATTTAAAAAATACTTTATACTGCTCCAGATACATGCCCTTGGTTTCAGTACATAGATGAGGTTTAAGGCAGTGATATCCCTGTAGAACATTATCTTTAATTGATAGCCCATTCAATTTATACATATGGATAGAATTAAACTACTCCCTGGGGCATTCCAGAGATGTTTGACTCATGGCCGGGAGACGTTTCTACAACGTTTATCACAAAGGCAAAGAATTTAAATTCAATTACTTAAATGCCTTTGGAATAAAAGAAAGCTAGTCCCAGCTATTTCCCGATCAGGAAACCACCAGGTTGCTAAAAACATCTATCGGGTTCGCAAGAGGCTTGTAAGCGCGCACCCTCAGAGTCAGGAACAGCTCCTTCCTCTCTCTCATCAGGCTTCTGAACCGACCTTCCATAAGCTTCCATGGGCGGCACGGTGGAGCAGCGGTAGAGTTGCTGCCTTAACAGCGCTTACAGCGCCAGAGACCCGGGTTTGATCCTGGCTATGGGTGCTTGTCTGTACAGAGTTTGTACGTTCCCCCCGTGACCTGCGAGGGTTTTCTCTGGGAACTTCAGTTTCCTCCCACACATCCAGGTTTGTCGGATAATTGGCTTGGTATAAACGTAAAAGTTGTCCCTCGTGTAGGATAGTGTCAATGTGCGGGGATCGCTGGTCGGTGCGGACTCGGTGGGCCGGAGGGAGGAAGGAAATCTGTAACTCTTAACCATTCTGGTCAATATATCACAGGAGATCAGCTGCAACATGATACCTCTCATCAGCCTCAATACTGTGGTAGAGATGCTGCCTGACCCGCTGAGATTTAGTTTAATTTAATTTAGTTTAGAGATACAGCGCGGAAACAGGCCCTTCAGCCCACCGAGTCCACGCCGACTAGCGATCTCCGTACACGAACGAGCACTATCCTACACACTGGGGACAATTTACAATTATACCAAGCCAATTAACCTGGAAACCTGCACGTGTTTGGAGTGTGGGAGGAAGCAGGAGCACCCGGGGGAAACCCACGCAGGTCACAGGGAGAACATAGGAACTCCCAAGTCAGGATTGGACCCGGGTCTCTGACACTGTAAGGCAGCATCTCTACCATGACGCCACTGTGGTGAGATACTCTGGCATTTTGTGTCTACCTTTGGTATAAACCAGCATCTGCAGTTCCATCCAGCACTCTTATTTTCTTTTTGTGCTTTTGTAATTGAATTCTGTCCTTGATTTGTGTACTGTGGTGTTTTTATATTTAATTTACTCCGATTATGTGTTTTGTATTTTTGTGATTTTATGCCTTGTAAGGTGTCCTTGGGTGTTAGAAAGGCGCCAGCAAATAAAATGAATTATTATTATTATTATAGAACCACTCAGTTGTGTATCTCTATGTTGTATATGATTTGTCCGGTTCTCTCTCTGAAAACTTCTTTGCTGAGAATATAAACTTGTAGATTTCATAGGCCACTTTTACCTTAATTACATACCTAGTAATACCATATTACCGTCTACAAATTCCAACATGACCAACCAGTTCAGAAAGAACCATCCACAAATTCCTCAGGATTCCACTTACAAAACTTTGAATAATGTTTTCGGCTAAAGATATGTAAATTGATAAAGATATGTAAAAATAAAGATATCTAAAGATATGTTCATAGAGGGGGAGCAGTTAGATAGGGGCCCCCGGTTGGAGAGAGGAGGAGAACGTTTTCAAAGTAGGCAAACCTTGAGTAGATTTCGGAACCCACGTTCTCCAGGAACGCTGCCTGACCCGCTGAGTCAGGCCAGCACTTTGTGTCTTTTTTCATCAGAGAGCCAGCATCATTGCCGAAATCTAGGAAATAGTGTAAATATCAAGTCAAGAGTGTTTAATTGACATATGTACCAACTATGGAACAATGAAATTCTGACGCAGCATCTTAACCGGCCCATAAACGCATTAACACACAGATAAGCACAATCTCTATACTATTAAAAGTCTCATCGTGTATGTATGTATACGTGTGTGTGTCGCCTGTGTCTTTCTAACCTTGTCAAAACGCCACGCGCTAGCGCAAATATTTTCAGACATTATTAATCACATTAACCCCGTTGACAAAATAAACTGCTTCACTTCACATTACATGCTTTATTTCACAACTTATAGCGTTTTAAAAATAGCGAAAACCAACTTTTAAAACGGCAAACCTTCAACCCGCTTCGAGTTGACCCCGGCTAGGTTTTACGCGGCCATCTAGGAGGCATCGAGACCGCGGCAGTGAAGGAGACATCGAGACCACGGCGGTGAGGCCTCGCTCGGGTCCTCGGGTCCACGCCCGCCCGCGGTGAGTGCTGGAATATTGCGTTGGGGGAGCTGACCCAACGGGTCTGCACTTGGTCTTGCAACTTATAAATTCAATAAATTAATAACTAATACAAGGGCCAAAATGACTGCAGTGCAACTGAAGACACAGTAGATGGAAGTTAATAGTTGCTGAGGTGAGTGTTGTGTATTGTTCAAGAGCCTGATGTTTGCTGAGGAGCTATTCTTGAATCTGGTGGCCATGGTTTTTTCAAGCTCCTGTACCTTCTACCCGATGGTAGAAGTGAAATGAGAGCGTGGACAGGGTGGTGCCGTTCCTAGATGATGTAGTCTGCCTTTTTGAGGCAGCGCCTCTTGTAGATCCCTTCGATGGTGGGGAGGTCAGTACTTGTGACCAAGAGCGGAACTCGCTATCAAAACATGGCGGGGACGGGGGACACAATTTTTTGGCGGCCGCGCGCGCATGCGCACACTCACACACACGCGCGTGCGAGGCTTCGGAGGCTCAATCCAGCGCTAAATGCAGCTCAACTCTGCCTGTCTCACCGGGTTAACTACAGCCCTGCCTGGACCTGACGGGACACCAGCGCTGCTTCTCCGCGCTGGCCATATTTCCCGCAAGCCCAGGCAGGTTCACCTGGCGGGACAGGCAGAGTTGAGCTGGGTTTAGCGTTGTTTCTCTGCGTTGGCTGTGGGCCTGGGGACACTGCTCGCGTCTGACTCCCGACCTCTCTGGCCACCCGTGGGTGGGGGGCACTCGGGTGTGGACAGGACAGCGCCGGAGACCCGGCCGGGATCGATCCTGCCTGCGGATGAGGCGCAGGTCTGTGCCACGTCTCCCTCCTCCAATCGCCGCACTCCATCCTCAGTCCCACTCCTCCCTCCTCCAATCATCGCGCCCTCGATCATCAGTCCCACCCCCACTGTCTCGCGGAAAGCGGAGATTTTTAAATCGGGATCACAAAAACTTGGGGGGGATGTCCCCCACCCCTCAAAACATGGGGGGGGGGACGTGTCCCCTCTGGACCCCCCCCCCCCGGGTTTTCCGCCCCTGCTTGTGACGGACCGGGCAGTGTCTGCCACTCTCTGTAACCTCCTGCGTTCCAGGGTGTTTGAGTTGCCAAGTCAGAGCGTGACCAGTCAGTACGCTCTCCATCGTACACCTTGTGATAAAGCCCAATAGTTGGTGCTTGTTCCCTCAATAGCCACCTCATCAGCACAAGCACAATACTTCTCCCTTTACCAGTAAGTGATTCAAAATGTCAAACATAATTCATCATATTTGAAGTATTAAGCAGTGAAAATTACCACCCACTGATTGTGGATGATAAGAGACTTTCAAAAAACATACAGCGAGCCTTCAAGGATGCTTAAGGCAGCTAATTTTAGTTCTACATCACTGCTTGAAAAAGCAGGGATGTGAACAGAAATAAACATCAAACTATTTTCGCATAAAATGGAAATAGTTGTTATTAGAACTGTAATAGCAAAATCTAATTTATTCTACACAAAATCCATACACATCATTCCTCACAAATTTATTGAAATGTCAACTTGAATGAATAAGTTTATTGGCCAAGTATGTTCACATACAAGGAATTTGCCTTGGTGCTCCGCTCGCAAGTAACAACACGACATACAGTAAACCATTAAGAATAAAACATAAAACATAAAAACATTAAGAATAAAACATCATAGTTTAAACATGTGAATGAAATAAAATACCAGAGCAAAAGGAGGCTGCAGACTTTAGGTTATTGAGTAGAGCTACTGCTTGTGGAAAAAAAACAGTTTTTATGTCTGGCTGTGGCGGCTTTGACAGTCTGGAGTCGCCTTCCAGGGGGAAGTGATTCAAAGAGTTTGTGGCCAGGGTCAGAGATAATTTTACCCGCTCGCTTGCTGGCCCTTGCAGTGTACAGTTCGTCAATGGGGGGAAGTTTGTTGCCAATAATCTTCTCAGCTGATCGGACGATTCGCTGCTGCCACCGGATGTTGTGCTTGGTGGCTGAGCCAAACCAGACCATGATGGAGAAGGTGAGGACAGACTCTACGATGGCCGTGTAGAATTGGACCATCATTGCCTGTGGCAGATTGTGCTTCCTCAGCTGCCGTAGGAAGTACATCCTCTGTTGGGCCTTTTTGACTGTGGAGTCGGTGGTAGCCCCCCACTTAAGGTCCTTGGAGATGATGGTTCCAAGGAACTTAAAGGACTCCACATATGTGACTGTGGTGTTGTTGATGGTGAGTGGGGTGAGGGGAGGAGGAGCTCTCCTAAAGTCTACTATCATTTCCACTGTCTTAAGAGCATTGAGCTCTAGGTTGTTGTGATGGCACCAGGATGCCAGCTGTGTCACTTCCTGTCTGTAGGCAGATTCCTCCCCATCCTGGATCAGTCCAATCAGGGTTGTGTCGTCCGCAAACTTGAGAAGCTTGACAGAGGTGTCTGTGGAGGTGCAGTCGTAGGTGTAGAGAGAGTAGAGGAGAGGGGAGAGTACGCAGCCTTGCGGTGCTCCTATGCTGAGGGTTTGCGGGTCTGAGATGTGCTTTCCCTGCCTCACATGCAGCTTCCTGTCTGTCAGGAAGTTGGTGAACCATCGACAGAGGGGTTCGGGCACAGTCAACTGGGAGAGTTTAGAGTGTAGTAGCTCTGGCACAATGGTGTTGAATCCAGAGCTAACAAAATCCTTGCAGAGGTCTAGGTGCTGGATGATGAAGTGCAGGCCTAGGTTGACTGCGTCATCCACAGATCTATTGGCCCGGTATGCAAACTGCAGAGGGTCCAGCAGGGGGTTTGTGATATTTTTTCAGCTGGGCCAGCACAAGTCTTTCAAGGGTCTTCATAACTACAGAGGTCAGTGCGACAGGCCTGTAGTCATTATGACCAGGAATTCTTGTATTTTTGGGTACAGGGACAATGGCGGAGACTTTGAAGCAGGCAGGGACAGAACAGGTTGGCAGGGACAGAACAGGTTTGCAGGGACTGGTTGAAAATGCCAGTTGTTCGGCACAGAGCTTGAGGGTAGAGGGGGAAACATTGTCCGGTCCTGGAGAATTCCGGCTTTTCTGTCTCCTGAACAGCCTCTCCACCTCCTCAATTTCTATTGTTGGTGATGGAGAAGTGGCCAGACTGATGCTGGGCAGCAAGGAGGGGGTGGGTAGTGGACGATGGCCCAGTCTTTGCAGACAGGAGTTAGGCTGTAGGTGGGTGTGAAGTGGTGATTGGGGAGGTGGGGAGGGGTACCAGGGTTAAGTTTCTGTTTGTTGAACCTGCAGTAGAACTCGTTCAGGTCGTTGGTCAGCTGACGATTGTCCAAGGACCGGGTTTTTTCCTCTTGTAGCTGGTAATTTCTTGCAAGCCCTTCCACACTGGAGAAGAGTCATTAGCTGAGAACTTGCTCCTCAACTTCTCAGAGTACCTATCATGGCAGCTCTGATTCCTCTTCTCAGCTTGTACTTGGCCTGCCTGTGGAGGTCTGCATCCCCGCTCCTGTAGGCCTCATCTTTAGACTGGCAGAGCTGTCTGAGTTCTGCTGTAAACCAGGGCTTGTCATTGTTGAACCTGATCCGGGTTCTAGTGGGAATGCAACTGTCCTCACAATAGCTGACATATGATATTGGCATTCACAAATAACTGGGATGAGAATATTAATTTCTGTTCCCTTATTATAGGTAAGAGTGATGTCCTTACAGCGTGGGCTAACATTAATTTGAGAATTACACTCTTGATTTCCCATCAGAGAAAATAGTACCAGTACAATTATCCAACTGAGTCATTTTAACATTAATCAGTACAGGGGTGGCACGGGTGGTGCAGCGGTAGAGTTGCTGCCTTACAGCGCCAGAGACCCGGGTTCGATCCAGATTACGAGTGCTGCCTGTGCAGGGTTTGCACGTTCTCCCTGTGACCACGTGGGTTTCCTCCGGGTGCTCCGGTTTCCTTTCAGTTTATAATGATCCCAAAATTGATCATTGTGTACTTGAGTTTGGCTTGATTGTATCTATTATAGTATTATCTGATTTGATTGTGTACGTGGCATGCCAAAGGAAGCTTTTCACTGTACCTCGGTACACGTGACAATAATAAACCTGAACAGAAATCTAAGCTCTGCCACATTCTGATTCCAGTGTAATAGGCAGCGAGTCCAATAATTCAAGTTAGAGGTGTTTTTCTCTAACATGTGGCGCGGTGGGCAGTGGTAGAGTTGCTGCCTTACAGGGTTTGCAGCGCTGGAGACTCAGGTTCGATCCCGACTACGGGTGCTGTCTGTACTGAGATGTTACGTTCTCTCCATGACCACGTGGGTTTTCTCCGAGATCTTCGGTTTCCTCCCACACTCCAAAGACGTACAGGTTTGTAGGTTAATTGGCTTGGGTTTGTATACTTGCTATAAGTGTACAGTATATTGTCCATTGTGTGTGTTGGCTTGTGTTCATGTGCGGGGATCTCTGGTCGGCGTCAACTCGGTGGGCCGAAGGGCCTGCTTCCACACTGTACCTCTAAACTAAACTAAACTAAATGTCTTTACAATAGACAATAGACAATAGGTGCAGGAGTAGGCCATTCGGCCCTTCGAGCCAGCACCACCATTCAATGTGATCATGGCTGATCATCCCCAATCAGTACCCCGTTCCTGCCTTCTTCCCATATCTCCTGACTCCGCTATCTTTAAGAGCCCTATCTAGCTCTCTCTTGAAAGTATCCATAGAACTGGCCTCCACCACCCTCTGAGGCAGAGACTTCCACAGACTCACAACTCTCTGTGAGAAAAAGTGTTTAGCAATTTAGTACTTGGCAATTAAAACAATGACTTAATAAGAACTTTCATACATTATAAATCTTACCAGTTAAAACATCTTATTCTCTTCTTCTCTAACTTATTATAAATAATGCAGCAGATATAGACTTTAGAGATACAGCATGGAAACAGGCCCTTCGGCCCATCGAGTCTGCGACGACCTTAGATCACCCCGTATACTAGCACTATCCACACTGGGGACAATTTGCAGAAGCCAATTAACCAACAAACCACAAGCGCCACAATTTGGTTGAATTGTGGACATTACAGTATATCACCATCGTAAATCACTACAGCTACTAGCTGCTTTCGGACAGCAATGTTGTGAGTATAACTGTTGATCTTTAGCTCAGGCATGTTAATGGTTAATTTTGTATTTGTAACCTTGTGGGGAAAATTCTCAAAATAGTAAAGGCGCAGTGAAATATTGGCAGGGGTGGTCCAATAGACATAGACATAGAACATAGAAAATAGGTGCAGGAGTAGGCCATTCGGCCCTTCGAGCCTGCACCACCATTCGATATGATCATGGCTGATCATCCAACTCAGTATCCTGTACCTGCCTTCTCTCCATACCCCCTGATCCCTTTAGCCACAAGGGCCACATCTAACCCCCTCTTAAATATAGCGAATGAACTGGCCTCAACTACCTTCTGTGGCAGAGAATTCCACAGATTCACCACTCTCTGTGTAAAAAATGATTTTCTCATCCCGGTCCTAAAAGACTTCCCTCTTATCCTTAAACTGTGACCCCTTGTTCTGGACTTCCCCAACATCGGGAATAATCTTCCTGCATCTAGCCTGTCCAACCCCTTAAGAATTTTGTAAGTTTCTATAAGATCCCCCCTCAATCTTCTAAATTCTAGCGAGTACAAGCCGAGTCTATCCAGTCTTTCTTCATATGAAAGTCCTGCCATCCCAGGAATCAGTCTGGTGAACCTTCTCTGTACTCCCTCTATGGCAAGAATGTCTTTCCTCAGATTAGGAGACCAAAACTGTACGCAATACTCCAGGTGTGGTCTCACCAAGACCCTGTACAACTGCAGTAGAACCTCCCTGCTCTTATACTCATATCATCTTAGAGTTGCTGCAGGAAACAACTGCAGATGCTGGTTTAAATCGAAGGTGGACACAAAATGCTGGAGTAACTCAACGGTCAGGCAGCATCTCTGGAGAGAAGGGATGGGTGACGTTTCGGGTCGAGACCCTCGACCCGATACGTCACCCATTCCTTCTCTCCAGAGATGCTGCCTGACCCGCTGATTTACTCCAGCATTTTGTGTCTATCTTAGAGTTGCTGCCAGATTTAAAGGCTTAAGAAAGATTCCATCTATTTTGTAAAAGATGTAAATAAAATAAAAGCTTCAGACTCATTGACCTCCACGGGGAAAAGGAATTATGTGACATTATCTGAGACTCTGGACACTCCCTCTTCTCCCCTCTCCCATCAGGCAAAAGGTACAGAAGTTTGAAAACGCACACCTCCAGAATCAGGAACTGTTTCTTCCCAGCTGTTATCAGGCAACTGAACCATCCTACCACAACTAGAGAGCAGTCCTGAACTACTATCTGTCGAAGGGTCTGCACACGAAACATCGCCCATTCCTTCTCTCCAGAGATGCCGCCTGTCCCACTGAGTTACTCCAGCATACTGTGTACCATCGGACTATCTTTGATCGGACTTTCCTGGCTTTACCTTGCACTAAACGTCCCTTATCATCTACTGTTTTTCCTCTGGCTGGTTGGCGCGCAACAAAAGCTTTTCACTGTACCTCGGCACAGGTGACAATAAACTAAACTGAACTGAGACACTTACAATTTTGATTCACATAAACGCTGCTTCCTTGAAGGGACAGTTGGGCCACGTGGCTCCAAGTCGGACATGAAGCTCACCGTTTGACTGTTTTACACCACTCTCTGTGTGAGAAAGGTTAAAAAGTTTAGTTTAGAGTTACATTTCACTCTTAAGGTGAAAGGAATCAAGGGATATGGGGGAAAAAGCAGGTGGGGTACTGATTTTGGATGACCAGCCATGTGCGTGCCCCCTTGGGCAAGAGTGACCATAATATGGTTGAGTTCTTCATTAGGATGGAGAGTGACATTGTTAATTCAGAAACAACGGTTCTGAACTTAAAGAAAGGTAACTTTGAGGGTATGAGACGTGAATTGGCCAAGATTGACTGGCAATTAGTTCTAAAAGGGTTGACGGTGGATATGCAATGGAAGGCATTTAAAGACTGCAAGGATGAACTACAACAATTGTTCATCCCAGTTTGGCAAAAGAATAAATCAGGGAAGGTAGTGCATCCGTGGATAACAAGGGAAATCAGGGAGAGTATCAAAGCAAAAGATGATGCGTACAAATTAGCCAGAAAAAGCAGCATACCAGAGGACTGGGAGAAATTCAGAGACCAGCAGAGGAGGACAAAGGGCTTAATTAGGAAAGGGAAAATAGATTATGAAAGGAAACTGGCAGGGAACATAAAAACTGACTGCAAACGTTTTTATAGATATTTGAAGAGAAAGAGATTAGTTAAAACAAATGTAGGTCCCTTGCAGTCAGAAACAGGTGAATTGATCATGGGGAACAAGGATATGGCGGACCAATTGAATAACTACTTTGGTTCCGTCTTCACTAAGGAAGACATAAATAATCTGCCGGAAATAGCAGGGGGCCGCGGGTCAAAGGAGATGGAGGAACTGAGTGAAATCCAGGTTAGTCGGGAAGTGGTGTTGGGTAAATTGAATGGATTAAAGGCCGATAAATCACCAGGGCCAGATAGGCTGCATCCCAGAGTACTTAAGGAAGTAGCTCCAGAAATAGTGGATGCATTAGTGATAATTTTTCAAAATTCTTTAGATTCTGGAGTAGTTCCTGAGGATTGGAGGGTAGCAAACGTAACCCCACTTTTTAAGAAGGGAGGGAGAGAGAAAACGGGGAATTACAGACCAGTTAGTCTAACATCGGTAGTGGGGAAACTGCTAGAGTCAGTTATTAAAGATGGGATAGCAGCACATTTGGAAAGTGGTGAAATCATTGGACAAAGTCAGCATGGATTTACGAAAGGTAAATCATGTCTGACGAATCTTATAGAATTTTTCGAGGATGTAACTAGTAGAGTGGATAGGGGAGAACCAGTGGATGTGTTGTATCTGGACTTTCAGAAGGCTTTTGACAAGGTACCACATAAGAGATTAGGATACAAACTTAAATCACACGGTATTGGGGGTTCAGTATTGATGTGGATAGAGAACTGGCTGGCAAACAGGAAGAAAAGAGTAGGAGTAAACGGGTCCTTTTCACAATGGCAGGCAGTGACTAGTGGGGTACCGCAAGGCTCAGTGCTGGGACCCCAGCTATTTACAATTTATATTAATGAGCTGGATGAGGGAATTGAAAGCAACATCTCCAAGTTTGCGGATGACACTAAGCTGGGGGGCAGTGTTAGCTGTGAGGAGGATGCTAGGAGACTGCAAGGTGACTTGGATAGGCTGGGTGAGTGGGCAAATGTTTGGCAGATGCAGTATAATGTGGATAAATGTGAGGTTATCCACTTTGGTGGCAAAAACGGGAAGGCAGACTATTATCTAAATGGTGGCCGATTAGGAAATGGGGAGATGCAGCGAGACCTGGGTGTCATGGTACACCAGTCATTGAAAGTAGGCATGCAGGTGCAGCAGGCAGTGAAGAAAGCGAATGGTATGTTGGCCTTCATAGCAAGAGGATTTGAGTATAGGAGCAGGGAGGTTCTACTGCAGTTGTACAGGGTCTTGGTGAGACCACACCTGGAGTATTGCGTACAGTTTTGGTCTCCAAATCTGAGGAAGGACATTATAGCCATAGAGGGAATGCAGAGAAGGTTCACCAGACTGATTCCTGGGATGTCAGGACTTTCATATGAAGAAAGACTGGATAGACTTGGCTTATACTCGCTAGAATTTAGGAGATTGAGAGGGGATCTTATAGAAATGTACAAAATTCTTATGGGGTTGGACAGGCTAGATGCAGGAAGATTGTTCCCGATGTTGGGGAAGTCCAGGACAAGGGGTCACAGCTTAAGGATAAGGGGGAAATCCTTTAAGACCGAGATGAGGAAAAACTTTTTCACACAGAGAGTGGTGAATCTCTGGAACTTTCTGCCACAGAGGGTAGTTGAGGCCAGTTCATTGGCTATATTTAAGAGGGAGTTAGATGTGGCCCTTGTGGCTAAGGCGATCAGGGGGTATGGAGAGAAGGCAGGTACGGGATACTGAGTTGGATGATCAGCCATGATCATATTGAATGGCGGTGCAGGCTCGAAGGGCCGAATGGCCTACTCCTGCACCTATTTTCTATGTATCTATGTATCTATCATATTGAATGGCGGTGCTGGCTCGAAGGGCCGAATGGCCTAATCCTGCACCTATTTTCTATGTTTCTAAACTAAACTAAACTAGACTGAAAACTAAATATCAAGCCAACAAAAAATAAGGACAGCAGGCACAAAAAATAATTTTCTTTTAAATAGCACATTTAATATACGTATAATCAGTGTCCAAATTTCAATGGAAACCTTGTAAAAACACTATTGTGCATTAATCTGATTAGCTCGGGGGCAGAATATCTGAAATCTTACGTAAACTAAGTGACCTTTCCTCAAGGGATTCCCTTTGATAATATGTTCTTGTGTTTGAGGGATTATTGCCCTTTTTGGTGATATTTATTCTCTGAATAGTAAAGAAACGCCTCCGGGATTGGCTCTGCCGAGTGAGTGTCCCATGAGACTCTTTCAGAAGTCTTCAAACTACAGGAAGGACTACACGTCTAGATTTGTTTTCCTGGCACTCACCCATTTCTCCCACTCACTTGATTCTCTTCCTCCCCCCTCTCCCCTCTCCCCTCTCCCCTCTCCCCTCTCCCCTCTCCCCTCTCCCCTCTCCCCTCTCCCCTCTCCCCTCTCCCCTTTCCCCTTTCCCCTCTCCCCCTCCCCTCCAAACCACCCCTCCCTCTGGCTTGACATTTCACTCCTCTCCACTCCTCTTGTTCTTTGTTGAAATGTTTTTCTCTTCCCCTGTTATGTACTGTGTTTACATATTCACATATTCTGTTGTGCTGCAGCAAGTAAGAATTTCATTGTCCCATCTTGACTCTTGACTCCTTATCTGACACACATTTTGTCTTCTTTTCATCTCTAGCCCCTGTGAATTACTCCGCCCATCGAATCCCCTCCACTCACACCTGTACCCACCCATCTAGAACGCGACCAGGAAATATTTCTTGCATTTCCTCCCTGGCTAATCTATTTGTCTTCGGATGAGGGAAACAAAACTATACACGATACTCCGACCATGATGCCAAGTTGGATTGGTCTTATCTGCCTATGCCTGGTCCGTGTCCCTCTGTCCCATGCACTTGCAAGCAACAATCGGGGAGCCCCTTGAATGCCACTGTTGTGTTTACCTCCAGTAGACTTGCATTTATCTTCAGTAGACTTGACTACAAAAAGTAGTAAACACTGCCCAGTCCATCATTGGCTCTGACCTCCCTTCCATCGATGGGATCTATTGCAGTCGCTGCCTCAAAAAGGCTGGCAATATCATCAAGGACCCACACCATCCTGGCCACACACTCATCTCCCTGTTACCTTCAGGTAGAAGGTACAGGAGCCTGAAGACTGCAACGACCAGGTTCAGGAATAGCTACTTCCCCACAGCCATCAGGCTATTGAACTCAACTCAAAATCTGAACATTAATAGCCCATTATCTGTTATTTGTACTTTATCAGTTTATTTATTCATGTGTGTATTTATGTATATAATGGTATATGGACACACTGATCTGTTTTGTAGTCAATGCCTACTATGTTCTGTTGTGCTGCAGCAAAGCAAGAATTTCATTGTCCTTTCAGGGACACATGACAATAAACTCTCTTGACTTGACTTGACTTGACTACTGTAATGCTGTCTTCACAGGTCTTCCTAAAAGATCGATTAGACAGCTGCAGCTGATTCAAAACGCTGCTGCTCGCGTCCTCCCAGAAGGCCCTGTCCCACTTTCCCGAGTTACTCACGAACTCTCCCGAGTTTTCCCCTTGATTCGAACTTGGGGAATGTCGGGGAATGTCGGTAGCGAGCTCGTAGGAGTCCGTAGATGTTTTGTAGCGGCTCATAATGCCAGCTGTAGGAACTCGGGGCATCAGGTAAGTCGGGACGTTTTTTCAACATGTTGAAAAATGTCCACGAGTAATAAAAATAGACCCGAATGGCTATTACCGCAATTCTCCGAGTTCGAATCAAGGGGAAAACTCGGGAGAGTTCGTGAGTAACTCGGGAAGGTGGGACAGGGCCTTAAGACCACAGAAAGTGGATCACATCACTCCAGTTTTGAGGTCTTTACACTGGCTGTCAAAGAATTGATTTCAAAATATTACTGTTGGTTTATAAACCACTGAATGGTCTAGGGCCAAAATACATTTCTGATCTTCTGCTGCATTATGAACCACCCAGACCTCTGAGGTGGTCTGGGACACGTCTGCTTTCTGTCCCCAGAGTCAGAACTAAACATGGAGAAGCAGCGTTGAGTTTTTATGCACCACATATATGGAACAAGCTTCCTGAAAACTGCAGGTCAACTCCAACTCTCAGCTCTTTTAAATCGGGGCTGAAGACTTTTCTGTTTGACGATGCCTTGAATTAAATTAAATTATTATTCATTTCTTACACTGCACTGCAACTTTTATTCTTGTATTTTATACTTGTCTTATTCTATTTTAGCTTGTTTTTATTTTCTATTCTTTTTAATGACTGTTTTTAATTGCTTTTGATTGCTCTTTAATGCTTTGTGTAAAGCACTGAATTGTCTTGTTGCTGAAATGTGCTATATTAATAAACTTCCTTGCTTGCCACCACCCCTGGCAGTGTGTTGCAGGCCTCCAACACTCTCTGTGTATAAAACTTTCCCCGCTCATCTCCATTAAACTTTACCTCTCTCACCTTATAACTATGCCCTCCTGTGTTGGGCAGGTACGGGGTACTGATTTTGGATGATCAGCAATGATCATAGTGACTGGCGGTGCTGGCTCGAAGGGCCGAATGGCCTACTCCTGCCCCTATTGTCTATTGTCTATTTCCACCCTGATAAAAAGGTTCTGACTGTTTACTCTATCTCTTTCAAGGCTTTGTCCCACCCCCATCTCTCTTTTTTCACCTTTCAAAGAAATAGGTGCAGGAGTAAGCCATTTGGCCCTTCGAGCCAGCACTGCCATTCAATATGATCGTTGCTGGTAATCCTAAATCAGTACCCCATTCCTGGTTTTCCCCATATCCCTTGATTCCTTTAGCCTTAAGAGCTCTATCTAATTCTCTCTAGAAAACATCCAGAGAATTGGCCTCCACTGCCTTCTGTGGAAGAGAATTCAACAGATTGCCAACTCTCTGGGTGAAAAAGATTTTCCCTCATCTCGGTCCTAAATGGCCTGCCCCTTATTCTTAAACTGTGTGATCCCCGGTTCTGGACTCTCCCAGCATGGGGAACATTTTACCTGCATCTAGCCTGTCCAATCCCTTAAGAATTTGATGTGTTTCTATAAGATTCCCTCTCATCCTTTTGAATTCCAGTGAATACAAACCCAGCCAAGCAAAGACAGTTTTGTATAATCCACAGTGTGCTGGTTACAGAAGGTTCCAATGCTGCTGCGTATTCCAAAATTTAGCATAAGAGTCAAGAGTGTAGAGTGTTATATTGTCATGTGCCCCACATAGAACAATTAAATTCTTACTTGCTGCAGCACAACAGAATATGTAAACATCGTACATAACGGGAGAAGAAAGAAAATTTCAGTGTGTGTATACACATGCACACATACTCAATAAATAACAAATATAGTGCAATAATAATAATAGTCTGTAGCAGTTCAGAGCTTAATGTCGTGTTTAATAGCCTGATGGCTGTAGGGAAGAGGCTGTTCCTGAACCTGGACGTTACAGTTTTCAGGCTCCTGTACCTTCTTCCCGATGGCAGGGGTGAAATGAGTGTGCGGTCTTTGATGATGTTGGCTGACATTTTGAGGCAGCGACTTCGATAGATCCCTTCGATGGTGGGGAGGTCAAAGCCGGTGATGGACTGGGCAGTGGTCACAACTTTTTACAAATGAGATGTTCAAGGGTTGATTTGATTACCATTCTACAGAAAACACATTTGTTCACCCCCCAGTCTTTTTACCGATCTGTTTCACATTTTTCTGCTGGAGATGGATTATTTTCAGCTTAGTATTTCTTCACGCTTTCACGAAGATTTAGATTCACAGCTCAATCTGTCTCCTTACATCGCTGTGAAGATTTAAGCATGGGAGCTCATAGTCTGACCAATAATAACCTTTCCACTGTGAAAACTGCGCAATTAGGGTTTCTTCGAATCCTAAAAGGCTTGTATGTTTATTTTTGAAGAGCTGTTTCCACGCGAATGAAATTCACACTCAATTAGTTTTAGTATCTTATGTGGCTACTGAATGTCCATTCTCCATCGTTATTGGTGGCGTAGCGGTAGAGTTGCTGCCTTACAGCGCCATAGACCCGGGTTTGATCCTGACCACGGGCGCTGTCTATACGGTGTTTGTTCCTTCTTCCCGTGACCTGCGTGGGTTTTCTCCGGGTGCTCCGGTCTCCTCCCACACTCCAAAGACGTGCAGGATTGTAGGCTGATTGGCTTGTTATCATTGTAAATTGTCCCTCGTGTGTGTAGGATAGTGATAGCGTACGGGGATCGCTGGTCGGCACGGACTCGGTGGGCCGAAGGGCCTCCTCCCGCGCTGTCTCTCTAACCTAAACTAGTGTAACCCTCTTAAATATGGTGTGCCAAGAAAAATACATCAAATAAACACACACAAAGATCAGAAGACACAAGTAAGAACAAAAATAGCTTCCGTGGTTGAGGAAAGATAATGTAACTCCCGCTACGAAGAATGGCTGAGAGTGATATTTTTAGGATGTTTTAGGTAATCGCCCTACAATGTATGAGGCATCACTTAATCCCTCTCACTGCCATTTATTGTTTTTGCTCCTTCAAACGTATTTTAGTTTGTACGCACAGCATAAAATAAAAATCATATTGGGAACACTTATCGCTATGGTGCAAGAAATTAAACAGGCATGAGGGAACAGAAGAAAACGACTTAAATGTAATAATTTCCAAAAAGATACAAGAGGCTTTAGCTCGCGACGGGTGGGAAAGTAATATTTACACACATGAAGCCTGTTATTTGATTTATTTGTTGAGGTGTATAAAAATAACTTGTCAATAAGTTTTCAAGTTTTTATTGCACTTCAAATAGCAAAGTGTGTACGAAGAAAAGAGTAACTGCAGTTACTCGTTCAGGATCCTGGTACACCAAACACAGACAATATGATTTAAAAAAAGGAAGTCTGAACAAACTATTTATTTTATTGTTCCACTGGAATCAATTCTGGGCATGCACTGGGGCATGTGTATAAAATCACCTCTGAATAAACTTGTAACACTAGAAACTTTCAACCCATTGACAGAAGTCACGAATATGATGCATTCTGAACATTTAAAATATGTACGGTACAATTGTACATGGTACAATAAAATATCATTCACAGATCTTAAGAGGAATAAATCGGGTAGATGCACAGAGTCACTTGCCAAGAGTAGGTGATTCGAGGACATAGGTTCAAGGTGAGGGGGGAAAGATTTAATAGGAATCTGAGAGGTAACATTTTCACAGAAAGGGTGGTGGGAGTATGGAACAAGCTGCCAGAGGAGTTGGGCTGAAGGGCCTGTTTCCACATTGTATCACTCTATGTCCCTATAGAGTCATAGACAGAGTCATAGAATCATACAGTGTGGAAACAGGCCCTTCGGCCCAACTTGCCTACACCGACCAACATGTCCCAGCTACACCAGTCCCACCTGCCCGTGTCTGGCCCATATCCCTCTAAACCTGACCTATCCATGTACCTGTTTAATTGTTTTTTAAACCTGGATTCATTCATTGTTCCATTTCTCACAACTAATTTGAAAAACGTTCATCCTAAAAATAGAAGAACAATATTTTAAGCTTTTAAGGAGTAATGAGAATGTCATGGTTCGATGAACATCAGAAATGACAGATATTTACCACAAGTCTCATCCTCCATCTTAATTTGGTGGTAATCACATTTTAAATTTTTTAAAATTGGTTTATTACCAATCACCATCTTGTACAAGATAATAAAATCATAGGATCATAAGTGATAGGAGCAGAATTAGGCCATTCGGCCCATCAAGTGTACTCTGCCATTCAATCATGGCTGATCTATCTTTCACTCCTGTTAAGACACACTCTTAAGAACACTGATATAAACATTAAAATGATGGTTAATTTTCCGATTTCAACCATGCTAACAAATGCTAGATCAAAATCATGGACGACTCAAATGATCCGACATGAAAGGTCCATTTGATTCTCAAGACTCAAGAGTCAAGAGTGTTTTCTTTCCATAAATTATTGTCATGTGTCCTAGATAGAACAATGATATTCTTACTTGAAGCAGCACAAGAGAACTGTGTGTAGTGACCCATGCCACCCTGGCTCTCGTCTCACTCCTGCCATCGGTACAGCTGTATCTCTAAACTAAACTAAAGATGGACACAGAAAAGCTGGAGTAACTCAGCGGGACAGGCAGCATCTCTGGAGAGAAGGAATGGGTGATGTTTCGGGTCAAGGAGAAGTGTCTTGACCCGAAACGTCACCCATTCCTTCTCACCAGAGATGCTGCTTAAGGCCACAGTTTAAGAATAAGGGGTAAGCCATTTAGAACGGAGATGAGGAGAAACTTTTTCACACAGAGAGTTGTGGAATTCTCTGCCTCAGAGGGCGATGGAAACTGGTTGTCTGGATACTTTCAAGAGAGAGCTAGACAGGGCTCTTAAAGATAGCGGAGTCAGGGGTATGGGGAGAAGGCAGGAACGGGGTACTGATTGGGGATGATCAGCCATGATCACATTGAATGGCGGTGCTAGCATGAGGGGCCAAATGGCCTACTCCTGCACCTATTGCCTATTGTCTATTCCTTCCTAAACTAAACTAAAGTTCAATGGTGAAGTTAGTGTTGTGTCGGGTTCAAGGCCGAGATGATTGTTGGGAAGAAGCTGTTTGATCCTCCAGAAAATCTAGCAAATATCTTCTATACTCCATGGAAAGCTTTCACATAATTCAATCAATCTCTCCCCCAAATTTGCAGGAATACTGTAACTTGCCCAAATGATTGTTGATTTTCTTTCCATAAATGATTGCTTCCTAAAATCTTCCCCATCCTTGCGTTAACCCTGTATCCTGGGCAATACCCCCTCCATGACACACTGGTCAACCTGAGGAGCACCTTCAGCAACAGACTGGTTCCACCAAGATGCAGCACAGAACGCCACAGGAGATCCTCCTTCTGGCAGACAGGAAGCAAAGAGTAGGAGTAAACGGGTCCTTTTCACAATGGCAGGCGGTGACTAGTGGGGTACCGCAAGGCTCAGTGCTGGGACCCCAGCTATTTACGATATATATTAATGATTTGGACGAGGGAATTGAATGCAACATCTCCAAGTTTGCGGATGACACGAAGCTGGGGGGCAGTGTTAGCTGTGAGGAGGATGCTCGGAGGCTGCAAGGTGACTTGGATAGGCTGGGTGAGTGGGCAAATGCATGGCAGGCAGTATAATGTGGATAAATGTGAGGTTATCCACTTTGGTGGCAAAAACAGGAAAGTAGACTATTATCTGAATGGTGGCCGATTAGGAAAAGGGGAGATGCAACGAGACCTGGGTGTCATGGTACACCAGTCATTAAAAGTAGGCATGCAGGTGCAGCAGGCAGTGAAGAAGGCGAATGGTATGTTAGCATTCATAGCAAAAGGATTTGAGTATAGGAGCAGGGAGGTTCTACTGCAGTTGTACAGGGTCTTGGTGAGACCACACCTGGAGTATTGCGTACAGTTTTGGTCTCCTAATCTGAGGAAAGACATTCTTGCCATAGAGGGAGTACAGAGAAGGTTCACCAGACTGATTCCTGGGATGTCAGGACTTTCATATGAAGAAAGACTGGATAGACTCGGTTTGTACTCGCTAGAATTTAGAAGATTGAGGGGGGATCTTATAGAAACGTACAAAATTCTTAAGGGGTTGGACAGGCTAGATGCAGGAAGATTGTTCCCGATGTTGGGGAAGTCCAGGACAAGGGGTCACAGTTTAAGGATAAGGGGGAAATCTTTTAGGACCGAGATGAGGAAAACATTTTTCACACAGAGAGTGGTGAATCTCTGGAATTCTCTGCCACAGAAGGTAGTTGAGGCCAGTTCATTGGCTATATTTAAGAGGGAGTTAGATGTGGCCCTTGTGGCTAAAGGGATCAGGGGGTATGGAGAGAAGGCAGGTACAGGATACTGAGTTGGATGATCAGCCATGATCATATTGAATGGCGGTGCAGGCTCGAAGGGCCGAATGGCCTACTCCTGCACCTATTGTCTATGTTTCTATGTTTCTATGTTTCTATGTTTCCCTGTGGCTATCAAACTGTACAACTCCTCCCCCTTCTGTCGTGGGGTAGACTGAGACTGACCCCCCCCCCCCCAACACCCTCCCCAATCTTTGCACATTCTCAATTTTTTCCACTCGTCACTTTAATTTCATGTTTCTGTATTTTATGTTTTGTGTTTTTATGACTGTTGGCAGTTCAATTCCCCTCCTGGGATGAATAAAGTTCTATCGTATCGTAAATTGAATGAGCCGTTGTTAACAGGTTGCCCTCTCCTGTTATAAACAAGTTTGCAACAGTGAGATTCTCTGCTCCTTTAGTCCCACTGTTTACCTCAGTTTAGTTTAGAGATACCGTTCGGAAACAGGCCCTTCAGCCCACTGTGTCCGCGCCGAACAGCGATCACCCTGTACACTGCCACTATCATACATACACTAAGGACAATTTACCGTTCGACCAAGCCAATTAACGTACAAACGTATACGTCTTTGGAGTGTGGGAGGAAACCGGAGCAGCCGGGGAAATCCCATGCGGTCACGGGGAGAACGTACAAACTCCGTACAGACAGTACCCGCAGTCAGGATCGAACCCGGGTCCCTGGCGCTGTAAGGCAGCAACACTACCGCTGCGCCATCGTTCCGCCCACGGTGTACATAAGGAGATTGGAGATATTGTGTCCATTACCTCCCCTCTTAACCGTTTTAATAACATCTTACCATTCTGACTTAGTTTAATTTAGTTTAGAGATGCAAGCATGGAAACAGGCCCTTTGGTTATACATCGATCATTCATCACGAAGGACATATCCCTTCAGACCAGCTCTACTTGCCTAGCCACTCCCTACAAACCTAGGGGCAATTTACAGCAGCCAATTGACCTACAAACCCGCATGTCTTTGGGATGTGGGAGGAAACCAGAGCACCCGGAGAAAACCCACGTGGTCACAGGGAGAACGTGTAAACCTCCACACAGAGAGCACCTGAGGTCAGGATCAAACCCGGGTCTGTGGCACTGGGAGGAAGGAGCTCCACCAGCTGCTCCACCATGCCAAATATGTTTGCTTATTGCTTAAGTCAGGTTATAAATGTTTTATTTGAATTATTCTTTAGTGCTAAAGTTATGCACTTTGTTGCTATGACAATTCACAGCTTTCTGGAGTGCTGAAGGGGATTCAAAAAGTCAACACTGTTTTTCAAATGATGGACCATGTATAATGCAAGCCTTCAAATATGAATTTTTAATTAGACATATCTTGCCACCAAAATGGGTTGTCCACAGAGTCGCAATGAAGGCAAAGGAAAGGAAAGCATGTGAGTATGGATGCTTTGTCAGGTCAGAAATATTAATGTGTCTTTTCCTTTTTCAAATGAGTGCAACGCTTACTTTTTTATCGCTGGTTTTGTACATTCGAGAATTAAATTTTCTTCTTCATAGGAAACTGGCGGTTGCACTCATTTTCTGGATCATCGTGCAGATTCTTCAATGAAAGCGGGACTTAAGAAACGGATTCTTTGCTCAGCAGGCCAGGCAGCACCTTGGAGTCTAGAGTTTGGAGAGATACAGCGCGGAAACAGGCCCTTCGGCCCACCGAGTCCACGCCGACCAGCGATCCCCGCACACTAACACAATCCTACACACACTGGGGAACAATTTCCAAATTATAACCAAAGCCAGATGGGTCTCGACCCAAAACGTCACCCGTTCCTTCTCTCTAGAGATGCTTCTTGTCCCGCTGAGTTACTCCAGCATTTTGTGTCTTAAGGGGCTGTCCCACTTAGGTGATTTTTGCGGCAACTGTCACAGTCGTAGCACGTCACCGAAAAAGCAGTGACTGGACCTCCCTACGACAATTTTGTTTAGATTTAGATTTTTTACAATAAAACCAGCGATAAAATGTCTACTACAATGCCTATGACAACCTACCACCTAGTCCACGGCAAGCTACCGACAACCGGCGACACCTACGCTACACCTACAACAACCTACGTCCACAAAGGCGACAACCTACAACAACCAGTCAACCTATGTCCACCTGCGACAAGCAACGACCTGTCGGCGACAACTAAAGACAACTGAAGACAACTCAGTCGCCGGTTGACGTAGGTTGACGTAGGTAGTCGCCAATGGAATTCACCGAAGTCAGCACCCGGCGACAACCAACGTCACCTGGCGACAACCTGCGTCATCCCGGCGACAACCTACGACAGCACCTACGACAGGAGAAGCCAAACTACGTCAAGCCCACAGTCGCTGAAAAGTTTTGAACATTTCAAATCCAGCGGCGACCAAAGTCTGTCGCACCTGGAACGACTGCTTGGGTCCTTGAATGGAGTCGAGGGGGGAGGTGAAGGGACAAGTGTTGCATCTCTTGCGGTTGCAAGGGAAAGTACCAGGGGAGGGGGTGGTATGGGAGGGAAGGGAAGAATTGACAAGGGAGTTAGGGAGGGGAGCGGTCTTTGCGGAAGGCAGACATGGGGGGAGATGGGAAGATGTGGCGAGTGGTGGGGTCACGTTGGAGGTGGCGAAACTGACGGAGGATCACTTGTTGTATGTGACGGCTGGTGGGTGAAAGGTGAGGACTAGGGGGACTCTGCCCTTGTTGTGAGTGGGGGGGATGGGGAGAGAGAGCAGTGTTGCGGGTACGCATTGAACCCATCCCCGACCTCTACCTCCGCTACATCGATGTCAATGCGTACCAGGGCCCCATCCCGGACCTCTTCCTCCGCTACATCGATGATTGTTTTGGTGCCACCTCCTGCACCCACACACAACTGACTGACTTCATCCGCTTCACCACCAACTTCCATCCGGCACTCAAATACACCAGGACCATTTCCGACACTTCCCTACCTCACTATCTTCCTTGACCTCACTATCTCCATCGAAGGTGATAGACTCCTTACCGACATCCACTACAAACCCACCGACTCCCATGGCTATCTGGACTACACTTCTTCCCACCCTGCTTCCTGTAAGGACTCCATCCCCCACTCCCAATTCCTCCGTCTACGCCGCATCTGCTCCCAGGATGAGGCGTTCCACACCAGGGCATCTGAAATGTCCTCATTCTTCAGGGAACGGGGGTTCCCCTCCCCCACCATAGATGAGGCTCGCATCAGGGTCTCTGCCATACCCCGCAACACTGCTCTCTCTCCCCATCCCCCCACTCACAACAAGGGCAGAGTCCCCCTAGTCCTCACCTTTCACCCCACCAGCCGTCACATACAAAAAGTGATCCTCCGTCAGTTTCGCCACCTCCAACGTGACCCCACCACTCGCCACTTCTTCCCATCTCCCCCCATGTCTGCCTTCCGCAAAGACCGCTCCCTCCGTAACTCCCTTGTCAATTCTTCCCTTCCCTCCCATACCACCCCCTCCCCTGGTACTTTCCCTTGCAACCGCAAGAGATACAACACTTGTCCCTTCACCTCCCCCCTCGACTCCATTCAAGGACCCAAGCAGTCGTTCCAGGTGCGACAGAGGTTCACCTGCATCTCCTCCAACCTCATCTATTGCATCCGCTGCTCTAGATGTCAGCTGATCTACATCGGTGAGACCAAGCGGAGGCTTGGCGATCGTTTCGCCGAACACCTCCGGTCGGTCCGCAATAACCAACCTGACCTCCCGGTGGCTCAGCACTTCAACTCCCCCTCCCATTCCGTATCTGACCTCTCTGTCCTGGGTCTCCTCCATGGCCACAGCGAGCAACACCGTAAATTGGAGGAAATGCACCTCATATTCCGCTTGGGCAGTCTACATCCTGGGGGCTTGAACATTGAATTCTCCCAATTCTGCTAGCCCTTGCTGTCCCCTCCCCTTCATCAGCCATCTGGTTGTCTCCTCCCCTCCCCCAGCCCTCGGGCTCCTCCTCCGCCTTTTTCCTTTTTTCCTTCTTCCCCCCACCCCCTATCAGTCTGAAGAAGGGTTTCGGCCCGAAACGTTGCCTATTTCCTTCGCTCCATAGATGCTGCTGCACCCGCTGAGTTTCTCCAGCATTTTTGTTTACCTTCGATTTTCCAGCATCTGCAGTTCCTTCTTTATAACTTTGTGCCAATCTTGGGTCTGTAGTACTGACCGCTTGCCAGTAGATGGAGTATTGAGTTGAGGTATGTAGGTGAATCTCATCACTCAATGTGCAAAGGCTGCATAAAGTGAATGGAATTAATGTCTATTGGCAAGGAGAGGTTAGCTGATGGCGTGCATAAATTACAAAAGGTGATAGACTATAGGAAGGAGAACAATCTCGGCATGGTGGTGCAGCGGTAGAGATGCTGCCTTACTGCGCCAGAGACCCGGTTTGCACGTTCTCCCCGTGACCTTGTGGGTTTTCTCCGGGTGCTCCGGTTTCCTCCCACACTCCAAAGATGTACCGGTTTGTAGGTTAATTGGTTTCGGTAAAATTATAAATTGTCCCTGCTGTGTAGAATAGTGTTAGTGTGCGGGGATCGCTGGTATTGAAGCAAATCAGTGGGACAGGCAGCAACCCTAAAAAAACTTCTTGAGGCCTGACCCAAAATGTTGCCCATTATGTGCCCAGGGATGCTGCCTGAACGGCTGAGTTACTGCAGCATTTTGTGTCGATCTTTAGTATAATCCTGCATCTGCTTGTTGTGACTGATAAAATAATGCCTGGTTTTGCAGGTTCTCTAAAAGGCCTGTC
>CM075983.1:7078857-7134882 GCA_038087875.1 Malacoraja senta | reverse complement strand
GGCTGCTTTCATAAGACAGCGTGAAGTGTGGGAATCAAAGGGATGTATGCTGATTTGTGTGATGTGCTGGGCTACGTCCACAATTCTCTGAAATGCATTGTGATCCGTGGCCCAGCGTGATGCAATGCGACAGGATACTCTCAACGGTACATCTGTAGACGTTGGCAAGAGTCATTGGAGACATGCTGAACTTCCTTGGTCTTCTGCGGAAGTAGAGGCATTGGCGTGCTTTCTTCGCCGTGGTTTCAATGTGGTTGGTGTCGGTCAAATTGCTAGTGGGTGGGAACTCGAGGTTCTCAACCATCTCCATTTCGGGCCGAAACCCTTCTTCAGACTGATGGGGGTGGGGGGGGGGGGCGGGGGAGAAAAAAGGAAAAAGGAGGAGGAAGCCCGAGGCCTGAGGGAGAGATAGGAAGGGGAGGAGACAGCAGGGGCTAACAAAATAAGGAGAATTCAATGTTCATGCCCCCAGGATGCAGACTACCCAAGCGGAATATGAGGTGCTGTTCCTCCAATATCCGGTGTTGCTCGCTCTGGCCATGGAGGAGACTCAGGACAGAGAGGTCGGATACGGAATGGGAGGGGGAGTTGAAGTGCTGAGCCACGGGGAGGTCAGGTTGGTTTTTGCGGACCGAGCGGAGGTGTTCGGCGAAACGATCGCCAAGCCTCCGCTTCGTCTCACCGATGTAGATCAGCTGACATCTAGAGCAGCGGATGCAATAGATGAGGTTGGAGGAGATGCAGGTGAACCTCTGTCGCACCTGGAACGACTGCTTGGGTCCTTGAATGGAGTCGAGTGGGGAGGTAAAGGGACAAGTGTAGCATCTCTTGCGGTTGCAAGGGAAAGTACCCGGGGAGGGGTGGTACGGGAGGGAAGGGAAGAATTGACACGGGAGTTACGGAGGGAGCGGTCTTTGCGGAAGGCAGACATGGGGGGAGATGGGAAGATGTGGCGAGTGGTGGGGTCACGTTGGAGGTGGCGAAACTGACGTAGGATCACTTGTTGTATGTGACGGCTGGTGGGGTGAAAGGTGAGGACTAGGGGGACTCTGCCCTTGTTGTGAGTGGGGGGATGGGGAGAGAGAGCAGTGTTGCGGGGTATGGAAGAGACCCTGGTGCGAGCCTCATCTATGGTGGAGGAGGGGAACCCCCGTTCCCTGAAGAATGAGGACATTTCAGATGCCCTGGTGTGGAACGCCTCATCCTGGGAGCAGATGCGGCGTAGACGGAGGAATTGGGAGTAGGGGATAGAGTCCTTACAGGAAGCAGGGTGGGAAGAAGTGTAGTCCAGATAGCCATGGGAGTCAGTAGGTTTATAGTGAATGTCGGTCAGAAGTCTATCACCTGCAATGGAGATAGTGAGGTCAAGGAATGGTAGGGAAGTGTCGGAAATGGTCCAGGTGTATTTGAGTGCCGGATGGAAGTTGGTGGTGAAGTGGATGAAGTCAGACAGTTGTGTGTGTGTGCAGGAGATGGCACCAAAGCAGTCATCGATGTAGCGGAGGTAGAGGTTGGGGATGGGGCCCTGGTACGTAGCGAACAAGGATTGTTCTACGTACCCGACAAAGAGGCAGGCGTAGCTGGGGCCCATGCGTGTGCCCATAGCTACGCCTTGTATTTGGAGGAAATGGGAGGAGTCAAACGAGAAGTTATTGAGGGTGAGGACCAACTCTGCTAGGCGGAGGAGAGTATCAGTGGCCGGGTATAGGTTGCTTCTCTGGTCGAGGAAGAACCGGAGGGCTTTCAGACCATCCTGGTGGGGGATGGAGGTGTAGAGTGACTGGACGTCCATGGTGAAGATGAGGGGGTGAGGGCCTAGAGAATGGAATGCGCGGAGACGACGGAGAATGCTCGGTCCGCAAAAACCAACCTGACCTCCCCGTGGCTCAGCACTTCAACTCCTCCTCCCATTCCGTATCCGACCTCTCTGTCCTGGGTCTCCTCCATGGCCAGAGCGAGCAACACCGGAAATTGGAGGAACAGCACCTCATATTCCGCTTGGGGAGTCTGCATCCTGGGGCATGAACATTGAATTCTCCCTATTTTGCTAGCCCCTGCTGTCTCCTCCCCTTCCTATCTCTCCCTCAGCCCTCGGGCTCCTCCTCCTCCTTTTTCTTTTCTTCTCCTCCCCCCCTCCCCCCCCCCCACCATCAGTCTGAAGAAGGGTTTCGGCCCGAAACGTTGCCTATTTCCTTCGCTCCATAGATGCTGCTGCACCCGCTGAGTTTCTCCAGCATTTTTGTGTATCTTGGTACCATGTTATTCAAGCTTCTCCCCGTACCTTGTCTCATCATTGCTCGTAATCTTGCTCACCAAGGCGGAGTCATCTGCAATATTATAAATGGAGTTTGGCAAGAATTTGGCCATACAGTTGTCAGTGTATAGGGAGATTAGTAAGTGACTGAGAATGCATCCAGGTGGGGTACCATTGATGACAATTATTGTGGAAGATATTTAGTTGTCCATATCCTTACTGGCTATGGTCCATAGGTCGGGACATCAAGTTGTAGAGTTCCATTTGCAATTTCTAAGGCATAGTATCTAAGGTATAGTGAAAAGCTTTTTATTGCATGCTATCCAGTCAAAGTAGACTTTACATGTTTATAATCAAACCATCCACAATGCACAGATGCAAGGGAATATTATTAAGTGTAAGATTATGTCCAATTAATGATAGCTCAAAGGATTCCGATGAGATAGAAGGGTCGGGACTACACTCCAGCTGTTGAGAGGATCGCTCAGTTGCCTGAGAACAGCTGGGAAGAAACTGTCCCCGAATCTGGAGGTGTGCATTTTCAAACTTCTGTGCCTCCTACCTGATGGAAGAGGGGAGAAGGGGGAGTGACTGGAGTGAGACTGGTCCTTGATTATGCTGGTGGCCTTGCTGAGGCAGCGTGCAGTGCAGATGGAGTCAAAGGGAGGTTGGTTTGTGTGATGTTCTGGGCTTCATCCACAACTCTCTGCAATTTCTTATGGTCTTGGATGGAACTGTTCCCAAACCATGCAGTGATGCATCTTTAATATATAATAAAACAGATCAATGATGCAACTGCATACAAATGTGGACATTGCAATTTCTATTTTTGAACATATGATGGCAGTAATCTGCAATTTCACATGAATGTCACCATTTTTCCACGGGTTGTATTGGGCATTGCTCCATTACTAATAGTGTTCGCAAATCTTAAAAATACCCCAGCACTGACACACATCGGTACATGACAGAGGCAGAATTCCTCCACTGGGAATACAGAATCATAATTCCAAACGCATAAGAAAATGAAAGGTTAAAAATCTTGTGTAAAAATAAAAATTGTTGGGTCAGCAAAACAGAATAACAAATTAGAATTAGATTTTTTTTTAAATAGAGTCACAACATGTCCCATCTACACTAGTGCCACTTGCCTGCATTTGGCCCATATCCCTCTAAACCTGTCCTATCCATGTACCTGTCTAACTGTTTTTTAAACGTTACGATAGTCCCTGCCTCAACGACCTCAGCTGGCAGCTCGCTCTTGCCAGCTCTCCTGTTTTCAGGGCTCGTTGGGAAGCTGGAGTTAATGTGCATCATCACCGGTCTCTTGAAGCACTTCATGATGGTGGATGTCAGAGCCACTGGGTGGGAGTTATTAAGGCATGCTACCTTACTTTTAGTCTCGTTTAGAGAAGTCTTTGGAGTGTGGGAGGAAAACGAAGATCTCTAGAGTAAACCCACACAGGTCACGGGGAGAGCGTACGAACTAGGTACAGATAGCACCCGTAGACGGGATTGAACCCGGGTCTCTGGTGCTGCAAGCGCTGTAAGGCAGCAACTCTACCGCTGCGCAACGGTGCCGCATTTTCTTTGACACCAGCTTACAGACCCAGGTTCGATCCCGACTACGGGTGCTGTCTGTACGGAGTTCGTACTTACTCCCCGTGACCCACGTGGGTTTTCTCCAAGATCTTCGGTTTCTTCCCACACTCCAAAGACGCACAGGGTTGTAGGTAAAGGGGCTGTCCCACTGCGGGGACCTAATCAGCGAGTTTAGACGAGTTTGCCCTCGACTCAAACTCGTAGCATGGTCTACATGGTCACTGGAACTCTCCTTCATGCTCGTGGGAAGTTCCCGCATACTCGCGGCCTCAGCTAGGTCGTGGAAAAGTTTTCAGCGTGCTGAAAAATTTGCCGCGAGTAAAATGTGGTCGGCATGGTACTTTTTGACTCAGAGTGCAGTGGAGTGGGGTCGCTATTTAGTTACAGGCAGTCGAGGGCAGCAGTAGGCCATCTCCTTCGCTGACCGGGCATTTTGATTGGCTCATTGGAGTTTTCAGGACCAGGAAAAACCTACCGGTAATGTTAAATGCCTGCTAAAGTTTAATATACTTCTTAAAAGTGTCTCCACTCCTTCTCCTCCCCCCTCCCTCCCCGCCCGCCGCGCTCTCTAAAGGACTTACCGTACACTGTGCAGCCGTCTTTTACCGTCCTTTTCATCTCGGGTGTGAATTTCAGACAGCGCTCCCCCGCTTTCCCTGGCCCCCGCCTTTGCGTTGTGTTTGTGTGTGTGTGTGTGTGTGCGGTCGGTCGATCCAGCTCGCGGTTTCAACGCGGACGGTCGATCCAGCTCGAGGTTTTCCAGGCGAGTGCCCTCGAGCTTGAAGGTCGAAGACACTCTTCTTAACTCGCGTATTAGGTCACCGCAGTGGGACAGCCCCTTTAATTGTCTTGGGTTTGTGTACTTGGTATAAGAGTAAATTGTCCGTTAGTCTGTGTAGGCTTGTGTTAATGTGTGGGGATCGCTGGTCGGCGCTGACTCGGTGGGCCGAAGGGCCTGCTTCCACCCTGTACCTCTATACTAAAAAGTATACATTTTCACATTTAAAAAAAATGTCACTAATTAGAGTGGAGTTTGGAGAGTAGGCTTGTCAGCCCAAACAAAGTGTGCTTCAAGGCTAAGATGGAGCTGCTCAAAAAACGATATTCATGTACACTTAAACAAATGTGAAAACAAAACTATTTCAAGGATAAAATCATATTGATTTTAGTTATTATATTGCTTGACTGGCTGCCTTACACATAAATTACAACTTGTACAATCACCAGACAGAAATTCATGAAAGAAATGTTTCAATTTTCTAATATCATTAACGTATGCGACAACCAGGGATGGTGATTGTACGTCAAGATACAGATATATAATGTAGAAATACAACGTACCCTCATCATCACAAAGGCATTTCTCTTGAATGGTAAAGGGCCTGAAGGAAAACACGCTTAAAATGCTAAACACAGAATGATATACTTTACCTACACTCTTGATAAGAAATTGCAGGTTCTAAAATGTAATTGAAAGAAATAATTTTAAAGACATTACTTGTATGGAACATAGAGAGAGCTAAATTTATATTTATTCCCATTGGTGCTTTTGCTTTTTGTAACATACTCACATTTGTTCCTAGCTTCTTTCATAATCTTGAACTGTGAACAATACTCATGTTCATAAGTGACAGGAGCAGAATTAGGCCATTCGGCCCATCAAGTCTACTCCGCCATTCAATCATGGCTGATCTATCTCTCCCTCCTAACTCCATTCTCCTGCCTTCTCCCCATAACCCCTGACACCCGTACTAATCAAGAATCTATCTATCTCTGCCTTAAAAATATCCATTGACACTTCAAGAGTGTTTGTCATATGTACCGACAAAGCAACAATTAAATTCTTACTTGCAGCAGCATAACAAGTCTGTTAATGTAATATATTTGGATAACATATAATTTAAAAAAAAACTAATAACCAGTGCCAAAGACCGTCAGTTCTTAGTGCAACCAAAGACACAGTCCACAGAAGACCATTGTTGCTGTAGTTAGTGTTGAGTAGTGTTCAAGAGCCTGATTGTTGTTGGGAAGCTATTCTTAAACGGTTTGGTTATGGTTTTCAGACTCAAGTCAAGAGTGTTTTATTGTCATGTGTCCCAGATAGAACAATGACATTCTTACTTGCTGCAGCACAACACAATATGTAAACATAGTACTCCTATACCTTCTTCCCAATGACAGGAGTGAAATGAGAGCATGGGTGGGGTGATGTGGGTCATTTGTCCAGAAAAAAAGGCCTCTGAAGCAATCTGTGCTGGGAAAGAGATGAACGATTTCTCACAGTCTTACCTAAATGTCAAGCAAGCAATGCACAATAGTTTAAAACAAACTACATAAAGGTATAGAGTCACAGAGCGTGGAAACAGGCCCTTCAGCCTAACTTGCCCACACCGGCCAACATGTCCCGCCTACACTACTCTCACCTACTTGCATTTGGCCCATTTCTAAACCTGTCCAATCCATGTACCTGTCTAAATGTTTCTTAAATGTTGCGATAGCACTTGCCTCAACTACCCCCTCTGGCAGCTCGTTCCATACACCTACCACCCTTTGCGTGAAAAAATTACCCCTCAGATTCCTATTCAATCTGTAGCACTGGGATTCCTAACTTCCCCAGAAGTCAAGACCAGAGCTGTTTATTGTATTTGCATGTGTGGACATTTATTTATCCATCTTACCATGAAGTGACACAAACTCAAGTTGGATTAAATAGAATATACTAAAATGCATCTCGTTTAAAAATGTAATGAAGGTAGACAAAAATGCTGGAGAAACTCAGCGGGTGAGGCAGCATCTATGGAGCGAAGGAAATATGCGACGTTTCGGGTCGAGACCCTTGTAATGAAAATCACTACCCTGATTGACAGTTTTTCACAGTAGTAACATCTTACATCAGGCACATTACTAATTTTTAACCTTAAAAGAAGAATGGTGGAAAATAGAAGAAAAAACATTTCCTTTTGGCTTTGTCCAGCCCTGAATGCATCAGAAAATCATTTGAAAAATTAAAGCAATTTATGTGGAAAAATAAACTCACTTTATTGATATGATTTCTGAATGGAATTCAACAGTTTGGAATAGAAACACATATATAGACTGTATTGTGGAAAAAGTGAAAATAAATCCCACAATGGATATTTTTAAGGCGGAGATTGACAGATTCTTGATTAGTACGGGTGTCAAGGGTTCTGGGGAGAAGACTGGAAAATGGGGTTGAGAGGGAAGGATAGATCAGCCGTGATTGAATGGCGGAGTAGATTGATGGGCCGAATGACCCGATTCTGTTCCAAAAACCTATGAACAATCCTCCACCACAGACAGATCAGAGACCACCATGGAGTCAATACCAATATTCACTAAAGCTGTTAAAGCATTGCAAAATGCCTGGTGAACACCCATGGAGAGCGAGAATACTTGGAGGAGCACATGTTTAGATGTAGTTTCCTGGACAAGAACTGAAATGCAAAATTCCCTTGTGAGATTTCTAAGACTGGCCTTGATTCTTTTTCCATTCCCTCAGAAGTGAAAAACGTAACTGCATTAAAGATAGACACAAAATGCTGGAGTAACTCAGCGGGACAGGGCGACTCTGGAGCGAAGGAATGGGTGACTTTTCGGGTCGAGACCTTTCTTTATTAAAAACTATTTGAGCACAAAACAAATAACTGATTGTTACATCAATCCTATACCTTGGCCTGTGGGAACCACTCAAAAGATAGTTTCATGTGACGAAGACACTGTAAATGGCTCGATTGTAATCATGTATTGTCTTTCCGCTGACTGGATAGCACACAACAGAAGTTTTTCACTGTGTACAAGTGACAATAAACTAACCTGTAAACTGAAGTGAAAGTTCATTATGTTCGCTTGAAATAGGCTTATACAATCTTAGACCAGTACTTTAGTACGAAAATGCCCATAATTAAGCAATAACTCGCACTTCGACTGAAAAGAAAAGTAGTTGATCTGAGAAATAAGTCAGACTCATCATATGCCAAAATAAATTTGGGATCCATAGTTACAACTCCACAGATTGTATTTTCTGCTAAAATTATAAAGTGAATCATTTATCAATTTAAAAATTGTTATCAAGCACATATTGTTCCAGAAAAGTTGGCAATCAAGTTGACCCAGGGTGATTGATAAGAAATGTCTGATTTCTTTAAAACAAAAACGTTGAAAGCTAGAAACATGGAAACAAAACCTGAAAAAAAAAAGTTTTGTGCATTCAGATCAGCAATCATCTGTTAACAGAAGTTGTAAAATTGATGTTTTTGGTTATGGAAAATTTGAACTGATACACAAAGTCTCTTCTTAAATATATTCTAATTGCTTTGGGGCAATTCAGGCAAAATTTGACTTGCAATTTTTTTTAAATTATTATTTTTATTTTACTTTATTAGAAACAATTGTACAAAGATAAAACGTTCGGCATCTAAAATTATACAATTAGTGTACAGCTTCATTTTTAACCTTATAAACCTAAATTGAAACAAAATGGAAAAAGGAAAGAAAGGGAAAGCAAGAAAAAGGAAAAAGTGAAAGGATAGAATAGAGAAGAACGAGAAAAAGTCCCCTAAGCTACCAAAGCAGTGCAGCAGAGAGAAAGAGGAATAAGAAAAGATGGAGATATACCTTGTCCCCCCCCCCCCTCACCCAATGTAGCATCGGATATAAATTTTTATTTTTTTATTTTTTATTTTTTATTTATTAGAAGTATTTTACATTACAGTAATCTGCAATAACGTAAATTTATACAGTTCTTGTACCACTTCTGTTTTTCAACTTTAATAGAAAAAAAGGATAGAAAGAGCTAGCAAGGACAGTCAGTGAGTGAATGAAAAAGTGGTCCAGGAACACACATGTGAACCTAAACCACAAGAAGTAGTTAAAGAAAAGAAAAAAAAAAAAGAGAAAAAAGAAAATAAGATAGGACAATATGAAAGGGATGTACCTACTTCTTATCTTTACTCACCCTTCGCCAGGTCCTAAAACCATTTATCAACATTTTGTTGCACCCTATGTTTGTAATAAGTCGATATATGGAGACCAAATCTTTTGGAATTGGTCTTGTTTACCTGCTAGGAGGAATCTCATATCTTCTAGATGTAACAATTCCGACATATTAGAAGTCCACATTTTTATTGTTGGCGTAGGAGCATTTTTCCAAAATTTCAGTATTAATTTTTTTGCCGTTATTAAGCCATAACTAAGAAAACTCCTTTGAAACGTAGTCAGCTCCAAACTTGCTTCTATTGTTCCAAAAATAATCAGTTCTGCATTCGGTTTCAGTTTTATTTTAAATAATTTAGTGAAAATTTCAAAAATTTCATTCCAAACTTTTTGAATTTTTATACAAAAAACAAAAGAATGTGCTATAGTTGATTCTTGGACTAGGCATTTATCACAGTTTGCAGAGGTATTTGGGTAAAATTTACTTAATTTAACTTTTGAATAATATAATCTATGTAAAATTTTAAATTGAATCAGAGTATGTCTTACGTTAATCGAACATTTATGCACATATAATAGATGTTTATCCCAACTCTCTTTCGAGATTTTTATAGCCAATTCCTGTTCCCATTCTCTTCTGATCCCGTCCGATGATGGAATTTCTATATTTAAAATGAAATTATATAGGTATGATATTAAATTAGCTGATTCCGCTTTTATATTCATTATCCCATCTAATAAGTCAGGAGACATATTTTGATATTCCCGTGTATACTTTTTCAAATAGTCACGTAATTGGAAATATTTAAAATATTGATTATTATTCAAGTTGTATTTAAGTTGTAATTGGTGAAATGTTAAAAAACTTCCATTATCATACATATCTCCAAACGTTTTAATTCCTACTCTTTCCCAATTTATAAAAGCTCTATCTATCATAGAAGGTTTAAACAAAGGATTATTCATTATAGGTAAAAGAAGTGATAGATTTCTTAATTTTAACATTAATTTTATTTGTTTCCAAATTCTAATTGTACTGTGAATAATTGGATTTTTACTACATATTGTATTCTTTATTTTTGTTGGTGAGAGAAGGATCGCTCCTATGTTAAAAGGGGAGCAGTCCTCTCTCTCCATTACTATCCAATCCACCTGCTGGGCCGAATTGTCCAACAGGTGAATCATATTTTTGACATTTGTGGCCCAATAATAATATAAAAAATTGGGGAGTGATAATCCACCAAATTCCTTAGGTTTACACAAATGTTTTCTTTGGATTCTGTTGGGATTTATAGTCCCATATAAAATTTGTAATATCAGCAACCAATTTAAAAAAAAAAAATTGGGGTAAGTATATCGGTATTGACTGGAATAGATATAAAATTTGTGGTAAAAAGATCATTTTTATAGCATTTATTCGGCCTATAAGAGACATCGGGAGGGTTTTCCAGAATTTAATCAGTGTGTTTAGTTTATTAAGGGCATATAGTTTGCATTAAATAGAGACTTATATTTTCGAGTAATTTCAATTCCCAAATATTTGAATTTTTCTATGACGATTTTAAAAGGGAATTTTAACAGGTGTGTCGATTCCTGAGGTTTAATCGGCATAATTTCACTTTTATTCCAATTTATTCTATATCCTGAAAAGGATCCAAATTCCTCAATTAAATTTAATATATTTGGTATACTAGTTTGTGATTTTGTAATATATAGTAGTACATCATCTGCATATAAAGATATCTTATTATTTGAATATTTTGTATTGTACCCATAAATATTCGGATGTGTCCTAATACTTTCCGCTAACGGTTCTATTACAAGAGCAAATAGCAGAGGTGATAATGAACACCCCTGTCTATTTCCCCTTGATAATTGAAATTTCGAGGACAAGATATTATCAGTTAATATTCTGGCCGTAGGCCTCATATAATAATTTTACCCAAGCGATAAAATTCTCTCCCACTTGAAATTTTTGCAATACTTTAACTATATAATCCCATTCCACTTGATCAAATGCTTTTTCTGCGTCCAGTGAAATAATTGATAAGTCTTGCTCTTCGGTTTTATGTGAGTGCATTATATTAAACAGACGTCTCAGGTTATTACTTGAATACCTCTTGGGTATAAACCCTGTTTGATCCGGATTTATTAATTTACTGACATAGTTACTTAGCCTTCTAGCTAATGTTTTCGCTAATATTTTTTGATCTGTATTTAACAGCGCAATAGCTCTATAAGAGCCCGGATCTTCTAGATCTTTACCTTTTTTAGGTATTAGAGTAATCGTTGACTCTGCCAGTGTTTCTGGTAGTGTATGTTCTTTAAAAGCAGATGTATACATTTTATGTAGTCGTGGTGTAATTATCTCGTAAAATCTTTTATAAAATTCATTACTAAAACCATCTGGTCCTGGAGTTTTTCCATTCTTTAATGTATTTATTGTTTCTTCTATTTCCTTAGTTGAGATTTGTGCACCCAATTCCTCTTGTTCACTCACATTGAGTTTTGGGAGCTTACAATTATCCAGGAACTCTCTAACTTTAGTACTATCTGCTACCGCTTTAGATGTATATAAATTTTGATAAAATTGAGCGAATCTTTTATTAATATCCTTAGGTAGTGTTAACAATTCCCCTTTATTTGATTTAATCCTTAAAATCGTGTGGTCCTTTTCCCGTTTTTTCAGTTGTCGAGCCAGAAGCTTGTGTGGTTTATCCCCAAATTCAAAATTTTCCTGTTTTGTGATTTGAAATAATCTAATAACATTTGCTGATAATATTTTGTTTAATTTAAATTTCATTATTGTTATTTTATTATGTTTGTCTATAGTTGGCTCTTTAGCATTATCTAATTCCAATTCTCTAATTCGTTCTTCTAACTGCCTTTGTTCTTTCTTATTCCTTTTATTTAAAAAGGCTTGATATGAGATTATAGATCCTCTAATAACTGCTTTGAATGATTCCCATAGCAGAACTGGTGAAATATCTGGCGTATCATTATTCTTTAAAAAAAGTTCCATCTGTTGTTTTAAATATATTTCCCCTTGTGGATCATTTAAGATTTGAGGATTAAACCTCCAAAACGATTTATTAGAAGGCATTCCTTCTAATTTAAAAAAAAAGTTAACGGGGAGTGATCAGAAATTATACTATTGTGATATTTTGGGTTCATTCTATAAGGAATTAATTTTGTATCCACTAAGAAATAGTCGATACGTGAATACGTTTTGTGTACCATTGAATAAAACGAGTATTCCCTTCCGACAGGGTTAGCGATCCTCCAAACATCTGTTATATTTGTATTTTTTATGTAAGTATTTAAGATTTCCCTGGTTTTAGATTTTGTGTTGCCCCTACTCTGTTGTGAAGATTTATCCAAATATGGATCCAAAACACAGTTAAAATCTCCCCCAATTATCACATTTTGATAATTGAACTCTAATTATATTCAAAATTTTATTAAAAAATTGAGGATTATCAAAATTAGGCGCATAAATATTTACCAAGATGATTGAGGTATCATGAATCTCTCCGGTAACTATAAGGTATCTCCCTTCCTTATCTGTCACGATCTTCTTCGATTTAAATGGTATACATTTTCGAATAATGATTGCTGTGCCTCTAGCTTTGGAAATATATGAAGATTGGTATGTTTGGCCTATCCAGTTTGCCTTCAATCTGGCTTGAGCTTGCAGTTTCAAGTGAGTTTCTTGTAGGAATATTATGTCTGAATTGAGTGACTTCAATTGTGCAAAAATCTTACCCCTTTTAATTGGTTCATTAGCACCCCTAATATTCCAACTACAGAATGTGATTCCTCCAAATTTCTTTTGTATATCGTCTTGCATTTTAAATTATTTACTACCTTTTAAACATGTGGTGCAAACAATACCTTAGGTCTCTGGCTGTTGGGTGAGCATTTGCAATATTAAATTCAATTATTACATCCCTCTCAAAATTGTCCTTAAGTAAAAAAACAAAAAAGTGTACATTATTGTGACATTTAAAAAAAATCAAAAGAGGTTACAGTGTCTAAAAATGACGATTGTGGCCAATTATCCACCTAATAGTGGTAGTTACACAATTAATGACTTCCGTAGTTGTTAATCTACATTTAGCTCCGTCCCCTTGAATAATCTCACAAAAGGGAGTTGGGACCCATTCGCATCGGATATAAATTTAAATTTGTGTTTCACCATGCTATTGTTGTAAAAATTCAGTAAAGGGTGTCCATGTCTTCAGAAATTGATCTGGTTTTTCCGCCAAGACAAGCCTAATGTTTTCCAAGTGTAGTGTCTCAGACATATCTGTAATCCACATCTTCACTGTGGGGACTGTTGTCAAATTCAAATTCAACTCAATTTACAAGCTTGCAGACGAAACCACCGTAGTGGGCCGGATGTCAACCAATGATGAGACGGAGTACAGGAAGGAGAAGGGGAACCTCGTAACATGGTGCCAAAATACCAACCCCTCCCTCAATGTCAGCAAGGTGAAGGAGATTGCGATTCACTTCAGGAAGCGAAGCAGTACACACACCCTGGGATACATTGATGATGCTGAAGTAGAAATGGTTGAAAGCTTCAAGATCAGGAGTTATGAGCAAGTTGTCCTGGACTAGCCACATCGAAGCGATGGCCAAGAAAACACACCAACGCCTCTGCTTCCTTTGAAAGCTTAGGAAGTTCGGCATGTCCACAACATTCCTCACCAACCTCTACAGATCGATGCGCTATAGAAAGCATTTTTATCGGGCTGCATCACACCATAGTTTGGGAACAGCCCCATCCAAGAACGCAAGTTATTGCAGAGAGTTGTGGACCATCAAACAAACCAACCTCCCTTCCATTGACTCAATCTACATTTCATGTTGCCTCAGCAAGGCCACCAGCATAACCAAGGACCAGTCTCACCGCAGTCACTCCCTGTTCTCCCCTCTACCATCAGGGAAAAGGTACAGAAGTTTGAAAATGCATTTCGCCAGATTCAGGGACAGTTTCTTCCCAGCTGCTATCAGGCAACTGAACGTTTTTTTCAGCAGCTAGTGAGCAGCTGACTGGTTATCACGCAACAAAAAAGCTTTTCACTGTTCCTCGGTACACGTGGCAATAATAAACTAGACAAATAGGACTAGTTCAGATAGGGCAACTTGGTCAGCATGGACAAGTTGTGGCAAAGAGCCTGTTTCCGTGCTGTTTAACTCTATGCTTTCCACACCACTCCCCCACCACCATTTCAAATTGTTTAAATGCTCCATACTCTGCTACACACAAGATTAGTATTGTTTGATGTTGCCACTTGGAAGAGGGACGCTGTTCCCTACCCTTTCCCCAATTGTCAAGAAACCTTCATCTTCAGCAACCTAAATAAATTAAAGTTGGCAAACAAAGAACGGCAGATTCTGATTTACACAAAAAGTGCTGGAGTAACTCGGCGGGTCAGGCAGCATCTCTGGAGAACATGGACAGGTGATGTTTTGGGTCTGAAGAAGGGTCCTGGCATGAACCGTGGCCTGCCCATGTGTTCTAAAGATGCTGCTTGACCTGCTGAGTTACTCCAGCACTGAGTCCTTTAAAATGAAATGGCGATTTGATAGATTTCTTAAGAAATACATAACTGCGATCAAAAATAAATCTTAACTGAATCTGCAGCCACTGGTGCTTAATTCGATTTTGTCCATTCCATTAATCAGTTTAATTGAAGTCTTTCCAGAATCTCCATCCGGTGCCAACAATACGTATCTTAAGATTTCTATTAGCAAAGTGCCAAAAGCAGTCAAGGTACAAATGAGGATGCAGTCATCCAAAAATGTGAGCCACACTACTTCAAGAAATCCTGTAGCACTGGTATGCTAACTGCAAGGTCATGGTAGTCACTCAAAAAGGCATAGTGATTAACTAAAAAGTAAATAAAAATGTCACTGAACCCAGCTAGCAAAAAAAAGTGTTGAATATTTACGCTAATTTTTCTGCTTTGTACCAAAGACAGACACACGCATCTGCAGTTCTTTGCTTTTACATTCTAGGTTAAGTTTCCTAGCTGCCTCCAGCTTAAATTTTGAGAACTGTGGAGATCATATTTACATTTGCTGACACTTCACAGCTTTGAAACATATTACAAAGAGAAGTGCAACTTGCAAAGTACACCTTTTGTTTTGGAATAGCACAGAAGCGTGATAATAGGAAACAATTGATTGAGATGAGATACATAATCTTCATACACTTTAGTGAGATAGACTGGAGTACATTTCAGAAACATTACATGCAATATTCTAGAATTGATTGATGTAGTTACAAAAGAACAATATAACAATGTTTTGTGAATGTGCAAATGAGGATTCCGAGTGCACCCATTTCCTAAGCAGAACCAAGATCTGATGAGACATTACTGAAGAATTATGCTAAAATTAAAACTGTAATTATTACAGAAATTGTATAATATCCATTATCCATTGCTTGCCCAGATTTATTAATTCTAGTATAAAATAAAGGAAGCTTTTTTCCACTGGAAAAAGCATAGTAAATCAAGTGATATTAATACACACCATAACTTTGAAATAGGGCTTTCTGAATGTGACTATCATTTCCATCAAAACAATTTTATCTGACCATGTTCGGCCAACAGTTCAGGAAAAATATCCCAACTCCAGTGTTTATCCTAGAACATTTATAATCAAGCAATTAATTTGGATAATACAACAGAAAGTTCTAATGAACCTGCTGCATCCTGTCCTAAAATGTTGCCTACTTTGTTGTTCCTATTATATAATGCAAGCAATGGCTGCCTCGCCAACAGTCTGTCTATCCCTTCCTTCTTTGTTGTTTGTATGTGTTAAATGTATGTTTTTAGCTTGTTTTATATGGGGGGTTGGGCAGGGGGGGTTTGGGGGAAACTTTTTCTAATCTCCTACCTCGACGGAGATGCGATTTCTTTCCCCGTATCGTATCTCCGTCCGCATTGCGGTAAACATCGAGGAGTTGGCGGCCTTTGTTGGAGACCGATTTTGAGAGCTCCACCACGGAAGCCTGTGGACTTACCATCATGGAGCTCCCAATCCCTTTGCCAGGGATCGACCTCTGAGCTCCAACCGTGGGTGCCTGCGGACTTTAACATCGTGGAGCTCGCGGTCTCTGGTCAGAGACCGACTTCGGGAACTCCAAGTCGCAGGAGCTTCGATCGCCCCAATCGCGGGAGCTCCGATTGCCCCGACTGCGGATGGTTCGACTTCCCCGACCGTGGGAGAATAAAGAGAAAGAAGATTGGAGTTTATTGCCTTCCATCACAGTGTGGAATGTGGGGAATCCGCTGCGGTAGATGTTTATGTTAACTTTTATGTAGTTGTGTGTCTTGTTGCTTTTATTTTAGTATGGCTGTACGATAATTCAAATTTAATTGTACCTTAATTTCACTGTACCTTAATTGGTACACGTGACAATAAACTGAACTTGAAACCTTGAAGTAAGCTAAGATAGGAACAGTGGATTTTATCCCAGCTGGGTACAATAAGTAAACTAAGCCACCGAATGCTTATTCAATTTTTCCTTTGTTAGTGCCTTCACAATTATCAAAGAGAAAGACAAGTTCAGAAACAATTCGTACCTTGTTTAGTTTAGTTTTGAGATACAGCAGGGAAATAGGCCCTTCCGCGATCCCTGCACACCAACATATCCCACACACACACACAGAGGACAATTTACAATTATACTACAAACCTGTACGTCTTTGGAGTGTGGGAGGAAACGGAGACCCTGGAGCAAACCCACGCGGTCACGTGGAGAACGTACAAACTCCAGACAGACAGCACCCCTAGTCAGGATCAAACTCGGGTCTCTGGTGCTGTAAGGCAGCAATTCTACCGCTGCGCCACCCAATGTTACCGCCAACATGAGAGCTTAATTTAAGATAATTCAAAGCAATAAGGCAGCGCTGAGGCTTCGATGGTTTGTATCAGAGACCCATATCCTACCAAGGAATTGCTCCAAGTTACAGTACTATGGACCTGAGAATGAGTTGGCTGTCGATGGGCATGGTGCAAGGCACAGAAAGGCTTAATAAAGAACAGAATCAGGAAGATACAATAAACAGCTTATTGAAACCATTCATTAAATCAGAGCCTTAATTGGCCAATTTATATTATACTCTTCAGAATCACTTCAGAATTTATTTTGGACCATTTCTTTTGGATGCTGCCTATGTTATTCAATACAGGCAGCATCCTTGGAATACATGACTATGTCAAAACACACCTCATAAGTTATGCCTGTTTAGATACTTATAAATCTGTATCAAAAGTGCACTTTGCAACAGGTTTTCAATCCATACTACATCTTGCACAATCGTACATCTTGCAAGTTTTCAAATCACACGCTGTTTGTCTGTAAAAATGTTGAACCCAATATACAAAATACATGTCTCTAATGACCTGAATAATTTTCCATTACAGAAGCTGGAGCATGTGTTCACAGTGCCATCGAAAACACTGTGCTTGGCCCATTAGTCACCAAGGGAGCGTTTATTCACCAGTTTGTGGACAGCGTGGGTGGGGAAAATAGTTGGAGCTGGAGTAAAACTAATTTGAAATGAATAAGACATCTCGAAATTAAAATAAACCTTTCGTAGGTATTAATTTTCATTCACTTCTCACAACATTATATACACATAATTTTGTCTAGTTTGTGGCAAGAATGAAATTCAGCAGCACCGGTTGTCAAAAATAGCCCTGATCACACTAGTTCTACAGCAAGCCAATATGCCTCATCGCTTCATAAGCATAAAAATTCATAGTGATCATAATCGAACCTCCATAATTTTGATCTGGGAGGAAATAATAGTTTGCATTCCATAAAAAAATTATATCTGAAAGAAAACTTTAGAGTTAAAAACAAAAAAAACTATGTTCTTCCCATATCAGAATGTTCTCAGTGCCAAAATCAATTCATTGACTTAATACATCAATAACTAAATAATTTACAGTAGTGTCAAATATGCTTAAAAAAGTCAAATTATATTATTCAAAACCAGTTCTTTTTAAAAGTCACCGGGAAAAAAAAGCCAACTTGTCTTTTCTTCGCCTAAATAGTGTACAATGATTTTTGGAAGATGGTACATAATAACAGGAAGAGAGTGGTAAGGAACACAAATGTCTTGTGCCGTCATGCTGTAGGCAGACATTCATACTCTCAGCCTGCATACCATAGTACCCTTGTTGTTCAGCGTTCTCTTTAGCTGGTCCCAGTCCCACGACGCACGTGGATATTACTGTCGAGTACCAGCTATCTTCAGGATGACAAGTAATTCCTACTTGAAATCTCTTAGTCCCTTGATTGGTAGAAAAGAATGTAACCTGATTCTGAGTTTTTGGAGATATCCGATGTCAACCCATAGAACTCTTCAATAGCTTGAGCGTCTATTTTCTGTAATTTGAAAAGAATAATTCAGGTTGAGTATTCAATATTTGACGACAATATATATATTTTTTGCTCCACTACCTTTTTGTTTAGGCATCACAAATATTAAAGACCATTTTCTTTTTGGAGACACCAAGAACTGCAGCTGTTGGTTTACACCAAAAAAAAGACACATAGTGCCGGAGTAACTCAGCCGGTCAGGCAGCATCTCTGGAGAACATAGATAGGTGTTGTTTCGGGTGGGGGCGCTTCTTCGGTCCGAATGTTACCTGTTCAGTTTGAAGAAAGGTCCTGACATGAAACATCACCTATCCCTGTTCTCCAGAGATGCTGCCCGACCCGCTGAGTTACGCCAGCATTTTGGGTCTATCTTTGGTATAACCCGCATCTGCAGTTCCTTTTTATTACTATTCTTTTATACATTTAACAGTTGTAAGCCAGTGAGTGTCCTTTTCTTACGCTGTAGTCAAAAATAAGAGAGGATTGCTGGGAAATTGTTTGTTTTATTTATCAAATCATAGAAATAAACGCATTAGGAAAGTCATATAACAGATTGCACTTGAAAGTGCATTTGTACTTTGAGCCACATCCTTGTTTAAAGCCTATAATATTCTTAGTGTAGTCCTCAAATTCCAGCCCATTGCCCTTGGAAATGTGCTTATACAAATCAAACGTCAGAATTTATTTTGCCTATCATAGAGCACAGTTGAGATTTTTTTTTAAATTACAATCACAAAACTGGCGGCAACTATTTTACGACAGGATACCTTCTGTATCAGTGAAGAGACAGAGAAGGTTCTACCATAGTGGGACTTTTTCAGACAAATTTACAAATAAAAAGATTAATTAGAAAGTCATCTAACACAATGTTAAAGATTATAATCGGAAGAGATTACCTCCACAATATCGTCATCAAATAGCAACCAAAAACAATGACTCTTTACAATAGTGATATAATGTCCACGATTTGGCCCGCTAGAAGAATAAGATTTTAAATGTCAGACTTTACGCATTTTTATTTACAATAAATCGTAACTTGAATTGTTTTAAGTTATAAAGTTTGGATTATTTACTTTAGTTTCGAGATACAGCGTGGAAACAGGTCCTTCGGGCCAACGAGTCTGCGCTGACCAGCGATCCCCATCCAATAACACTACCCTACACACACTCGGTACAATTTATATTTACACCAAGCCAATTAACCTACAAACCTGCACGTCTTTGGAGTGTGGGAGGAAACCGAAGATTGCGAAGAAAACCCAGGCAGGTCACGGGGAGAAAGTACAAACTCTGTACAGACAGCACCCGTAGTCAGGATAGAACCCGGGTCTACGGCGCTGCAAGTGCTGTAAGGCAGCAACTCTTACTGCTGCGCCAGCGTGCCATCCAAAGGATATACATTTGTGAGACACAAAGTACTGGTGTAACTCAGCGGGTCAGGCGGACCTGACCCGTATAAGCGATATTTCTGGTTCGGGACACTTCTTCAGTCTGAAGATGGGTCCCTACGCAAAACACGACCTATCCATGTTCTGCAGAGATGCTGCCCAACTTTGTGTCCTGTTTTTGTAAACCAGCATCTGCAGTTCCTTGTTTCTATATAACTATATTTCTATATAACTTTCATATCTTACCCAACAACATAACAAGGCAAACTGTATTACAAAGCAGTACAATAGTGTTAGTATTAAATCCTGTGGATCTAGTAATAAATCTAATTTCATACTTAACTACCTAAATGCATTGTGTAAATCTGACCCTTGCAGGAATGGAGGTGGGAAGTTGTGGAATCTCCCCATATCTCCCCTGGATAGAGTGGATGTGGGGAGGATGCTTCCACTAATGGGAGAGTCTCAGACTGGAGGTCACAGCCTCAGAATAAAAGGACGCACCTTTAGAAAGGGGATGAGGAGGAATTTCTTTAGTCAGAGGGTGGTGAATCTGTGGAATTCATTGCCACAGACGGCTGTAGAGGCCGTCAATGGGTATTTTTAATGCGCAGACTGATAGATTCTTGGTTCAGGGGTTATGGGGAGAAGGCAAGCTACCCTATATGCTACTCATAATTTTCTATCAGATCGCCCCTCAACCTCTAGCAAAACAATCCAAGTTTGTCCAACCTCTCCTCGTAGCTCAAACCCTGGGCAATGCTACACAAGGCAACATTCTGTTAACCCTTTCCTGCACCCTCTCCAAATCCTTCACATAAAGGGGTGATGGGAACTACACACAATACTCCAAATGCGGCCTAACTGAGGTCCTGGAAAGTTGCATCATAATTCAATGTGGCATCATTCAATGACACTTAAATGCGTGTAGGAAGGAATAGTAGATGCTGTTTCACGCCGAAGACAGACACAAAATGCTGGTGTAATAGCCCTGTCCCACTGTACAAGTTCATTCAAGAGTTCTCCCGAGTTTAAAAAAAAATCAAACTCGTGGTAAGCACGTAGAATGAAAGCCCTGTCCCACGATACGAGTTCAGTCCAAGAGTTCTCCCGAGTTTGCCCTGATTCGAACTCGGAGATTGACGGTAATGGCCACTCGTCGGTACTCGGGGCTCTCGTGGACATTTTTCATCATGTTGAAAAATCTTCACGAGTCTTCCCGTGCTTACCTGCCGTTAGTGAGTCTTCCCGAGTACCTGCCGTTAGCACTAAGAGACGTCCCCGAGCTCCGACGTACCCGCTACGTTCATTCTCCGTGCTTACCACGAGTTTGATTTTTAAAAAAAAAATTTAAACTCGGGAGAGCTCTTGGAATGAACTCGCACCGTGGGACAGGGCTTTTAACGTAGCGGGAACATCGGAGCTCGGGGACATCCCTTAGCGGCTCGTAATGCTAACGGCAGGTACTCGGGAAACGCGGTAAGCACGGGAAGACTTTTCAACATGTTGAAAAATGTCCACGAGAGCCTCGAGTACTTACGAGCGGCCATTACCGTAAATCTCCGAGTTCGAATCAGGGCCAAACTCGGGAGAACTCTTGAATGAACTCGTACAGTGGGACAGGGCTTTAACTGGGCGGATCAGGCAGCATCTCTGGATAAATGGAATAGGTGGTGTTTCCTATTCCTTTTTGCCGAGTCCCTTCCTTAGACTGAGAGTCAAGGGGGAGGGAAACTAGAGGTATGAAAAGGAACAAATCCACTTGAACATGCATCAAAAAGAACATTTAACTGAAAAAACATTTGCATGCAAACTGTATCAGTTAAATAGCGTTTTTCGTTGAAGAAAATATTTTGCAGAGTGTAGACTTTGAAGTTACCTGCCACAGTGAACGACTACAGCAACAAGATCATACATTCGATCTGGATTGGTGGCATCCCCCGAAGTGTTAAAGAGCCTCAGTTCTAGGGGGAAAACCACCCTGTAAGAGAGTTTCGTGTATCGGTGGAGCTGATCCATATATTTGAAACGTTTCAAATGCAAAGCAAGTATCATTGGTAGTTTCTTTACCCTCATTCTGCGAATGGAAGAGTGGAGAACAATATTATATTTTAATCGTTTGCAAGCACTTGAACTTGCAGCAAAATATGAAGCACCATTATCATGGAAATTCTGAATATGTCAAGGTCATGATTCTATTTTAAGTAACTGCATTTAAAAGTTTTTAAATCATTATTTACTAAGAACATTTTTGTATCAAATTAGGATACAACGCAGTGAGGCAGAATAAATAACCAAAGAAATAAGTCAGTTAATGCCAAAAAATATTAAAAAATCGCACAGCATTACTGTACAAAGATTTTCCAAGCAGGCTTAATTTGATAATCCACAAATATACATTTTTTAAAATTCACTGCAGGGAAATGCTCACCTCTTTTGGGCTTCTTGTTTACTACGACACTGCTCACAGTAGTACTTGTATTCACTGCACAGTGTCTCAGTGTTACTGAATCCTCTGAAGGGGAGCAATAGGAGCAACAATTAAAAGATTAGAATCTATTAAACATTTTAAACATTGTTTAATTATGCTTTATAGAAGAGACTACTGTCATCTTGAATAGGTATCCCTGCTCTAGGCTTCGCTGAACCTCCGCTCAGTCCACCATGGCCTATGTGACCTCCTGGTTGCCAAACATTTTAACTCCCCTTCCCACACTGACCTTTCTGTCCTGGGCCTCCTCCACTGTCAGATTAAGGCCACGTACAAATTGGAGGAACAGCACCTCGTATTTTGCTTGGGCAGCTTACAACCCAGCGGTATAAATATCGATTTCTCTAACTCCAAGTAACCCCTGCAATCCCTCTCTCTCCGAACCTCTCCCACCCTAGTGATCCTGCTCGTTTTACTGTTTGTATCCCTTTGCTAGCACCTCTTCCACGGCCAACAATGGATCATTGTGAGCTCCATCTTTCCTCGGTCATTGGTGAGGGCTGTGATTTTGTTCTGAACCTTTCCTTACCTCTAGTTTCCCAGTCCCCTGACTCTCGGTCTGAAGAAGGGTCTCGACCCGAAACGTCACCTATGCCATTTCTGCAGAGATTCTGCCTGACCCGCTGAGTTACTCCAGCATTTTGTGTCAATCGAGGCTGTTGTAGTTGTTACATGGTCAATCATACATTTTTGCTAATTTTTCTTTCTTAAAAATCTTGAATTGTGCTTCGGCGGTAGGAGCTGAACAAGGGATACATTATAGTATTGAATCTTTGCCCGATATACACATGTACTTACAAACTAAATTACTTTTTAAAGTGCTCTTCAAAGATCACTACTTTAGATTAAACTCTTAATGCCTCTCACTCCGATTAAAAACAGCAGGTAAAACATTGTAGTAAATAAAGTCCGCAGTAACAAGATGAGATGTTAAAAGGCCAGATGACGAGGATGGGAAAAAAACAAAACTGAGAAGCAAGTTCCACTGTTCTTAGTTCCTGCAGGAATTAAGTGGAAATGAATATCAAGAAGAGTGTTAGTGTAGGAAGGCCGTGTAAAATAACATCTTTGTAATTTACAGGAAAGATCAAAGCTGTGTTGATTATGTTGGGATTGACAAAGCATAGGTGACAATTATGGATGCATAAGACCAATAACAGTGTTTAAATGAGGCAAGATTCCCCATCGGAATCCCGGTGTTACCCGTTTGCGACGACAGGGGGCGCTCAAAGAGTCACTGCAAGTTTTGCAGCAGTATTCGAGTTGTGGTGCATTCTACCTTTTCAGAAAAGTAAGTTGTTGAAGAGAAAATAAAGGACACTGAGCTTCTCACAGTAACATTTAGCAATGAAGCTTCAAGTTTTCATTCAACTCAAAAGAGAAAGTGAATCCAAGATAGACAACTACTGAAGAAAAAGCACAGAAAATGTAAGACGACATTGTGACCTCACACCAAACTACTTTTGAAGGTTAGACATTGCAAAGAATTATCAGTCTAGGAGGTTGACTCTAAATCAATTCATGCCTACGTTCAGCCAAATCCAACTTGCACGAGTGGCTTACAACCTGAAGCGTTAACCATTTGTAGCCACAGGTGCTGCCAAACCTACTGAGTGTTTCCAGCATTTTCTTTTTTATTTCAGATTTTCAGCATCTGCAATTTGGGTTTAAATGTATGTTTTTGGGATGTGGGAGGAAATTGAAGTACACCGCCACAATCAGGGGGAGATTGTGCAAACTCCACATCGATATCACGGGATTAGATTTGAATCTTGGTTGCAGGAGTTGAGAAGCAGCAGCTCGATAAGCTGCATCATTGCGCCACCTCGATCACATTGAGCAGAACCAGTAAATATTATATTTCTGCACTGAGCTTTTGGCTTGACTCAATTCAACGCATAACGGCGCATGCAGAGTGATAAAACAATTCGTCAAAATGATATTGAAGTACAAAATGTATTCCTTTAATTCCCACAAAAAGCACTTAGGGCAGTACGGTGGATCTGCCTCACAGTTCCAGAGGCCTGGGTTCAAGCCTGACATCGGGTGCTGTCTGTGTGAAGTTTGCTGGTTCTCCCTGTGATCGCGCGCATGTCCTCATGGTGCTCAGATTTCCTTGCACATCCCAAAGGCGTGCAGGTTTGCAGTGTGTATGGAGTGGATGAGAAAGCGGGATAACTTCCTACTATTGTGAACGGGCGATGAATGGACGGTGTGGACTCGGCAGGCTGAAGGGCCCCGTTTCAATGCTGTATCCAAACTACAAAAAACAAAATCCTAATCAATTCTCAGTTGTAAATTATTTTCAAGTAACAGGAAGGGAAAGAAAAGAAAATACAGAAAGAAACTTGCAGCTATTTTCACTCAGAACATGACACATTGAAGACTTCAGAATATTACTTGAGAAACTACTGAATGGAAGGAAAACTAATGGGGAACTCCAGCTTAACTGAAACTGAATTGCCATCATCTCAGTAATAAAAAGCTTACCTGATGTTGCTATCACAGGTATGCACCCAGCAGTGGGAAAACACAGTAAATGTCCTGTTTCCTAAAGTAAAATTAAATAAAGTAGCATTTACTTCGAAAAATTAAAACTTTGGAAAAAAATTTAGATAAGAGTTATAGAGGGTCATAGAGTTATATAGCACGGAAACAGGCCCTTCAGCCCAATTCTTCCATGCTGACCACGGTGCCCCATCCAAGCTACCACCATTTGCCCGTGCCTGGTACATTATCCCTCTAAACCTTTCCTGGCCACGTACCTGTCCAAATGGTTCTTTAAAAAGTTATGATTGCACCTCCCTCTACCACCTCTTTTGGCAGGTTGTTCCATATACCCATAGAAAAAGTTACTTCTCAGATCAGAATTATATCTTTCCCCTCTCATCTTAAACCTGTGGTCTCTAGTTCTCTACTCCCTTACCCCGGGAAAAATAAGGGGTAGACCATTTAGGACTGAGATGAGGAAAAACGTCTTCACCCAGAGAGTGGTGTGAATCTGTGGAATTCTCTGCCACAGAAGGCAGTGGAGGCCAATTCACTGGATGTTTTCAAGAGAGAGTTAGATTTAGATCTTAGGGCGAAAGGAATTAAGGGACATGGGGAAAAAGCAGGAACGGGGTGCTGATTTTAGATGATCAGCCATGATCATATTGAATGGCGGTGCTGGCTGGAAGGGCCGAATGGCCTACTCATGCATCTATTTTTTCTATGTTTCTGAAAGTCACTGTGCATTCACCCAATCTATTCTCTTCATGATTTTATGCCCTTTGGAAGATCACCCATCAGCCTCCTGCGCTCCAAGGAATAAAGTCTTAGCCTGCCCAAACACTCCCTTATAGCTTATGCCCTTGAGTTATGGCAACACCCTCTTAAATCTTCTCTGCACTCTTTCCAGTTTAATCACATCTTTCTTACAGCAGGATGACCAAAGCAGAACAATACTCCACGCGCAGCCTCACCAACTGTCTTGTATGACAGCAACATAATGCCCCAACTGCTTTACCCTGACTAATGAAGGCCAGTGCAGCACAAGCTTTCTTCACCACCCTATCTACCTCGGAAGCCACTTTCAGGGAACTATGTACTCGTACTCCTCCATCCCTCTGCTCTGCAGCACGCCCCAGGGCCCTACCATTCACTAAGGTCCTGCCCTGGACGAAGGTCGATGCCACCGATTTTAGTGTCAAACCTATTCATCGTGCCTTGTACATTCTCATCCAAATCGTTGATGGAGGTTAATTGGTGCAATTCACCAGCACCGATCCCCAAGGCACACCACTAGACCCAGGCCTCCAGATCAAAAACCCTACCACCATCATCACCCTCTGCTTCCTGCCATGAAATCAATTCCTTATCCAGCTCTTCCTAGATCCCACACAATCCCTGTGATCTAAACACCCAGAGCAGCCCACCATGTGTAAACTTGAAGGCTTTGCCGAAGTCCATCGCAACTACCTCTATGACCCTGTCCTCATCAACCTTCTTGGTTACTTCTTTAAAAAACAAACAATCAATTCATGGTAAATCCAGAACCTCCTCAATGTAACAAGACATTGTCTTCAACTTTCCAAACCCCCCCCCCCCCTACTCTTCACATCTTTCTCTGTGGGAAAACCAGAGGAGAAATATTCATTGAGGATTTTGCCCATCTCCGGCTACTCCACATAAATGACCACTTTGGTTTCTGTGGGACCCTTTTCCCTCCCATTACCCTTTTCCCCCTTCATAAACTTCGAGAATCCCTTTGGATTTATCTAATTTTATCTATCAGATATCTCATGTAGCCTTTTTTGTCCTTCTAATTTCCTTCTTAAGTATGCTCCTCAGTCCCCTAAACTTCTCCAGGGATATACCAGATCCCAACTGCCTATACCCGACCTACGCCTTCTCCTTTTTCCTGACCGGAATCTCAATTTCTATCGTCATCCAGGGTTCCTTACACCTCCCTACCTTGTCCTTCTCGCTAACAGGAACATGTACACCTTCAACTCTCACAATCACACTTTCCAGATGTCCCTTTGCACTAAAACAACCTTCTCCAATCAGCTTTTGCAAGTTCCTGGCTAATATATCGTCAAAGTTGGCTTTGCCCCAATTTAGAACATTAACTTGTGGGTCAGCCCTGTCATTATCCAGAACTATTTGAAAGCTAATAGAACTATGGTCACTGGCGCCTCACCCACTGACATGGCAGTCACTGATCCTGCAAAAGTCCCTAAGAAGAGGTCAAGTTTTGCCCTCTCCCTTGCAGGGGCCTCTACATATTGCCTGAGGAAGCTTTCCTGAACATATTTGACAAATTCCACCCTGCCTAATCCCTTGACACCTTGGCAGTCCCAGTCTAAATTGGGAAAGTTAAAATCCCCTACTATGACTACCCTGTTAATTATGCAGCTGTCTGCAATCTCCATACATATTTGTTCCTCTAATGCCAGTTGATTATTTGGGAGCCTGTAGTACAATCACGTCGATATAATTATGTTTCTCTGAGGTTCACTCCTTATCAAGAAATAAATGATCATGGGCCTTACATTAAGGGTCATTTTTCCACAGATGAGCACATACCAAGAATTGCTTTTGTAAGCCTCCCATGACTATAATGGCAGTTTGAGTTTCAGCTGAACCTTCCCAAAGGTTGAGTAAAGGTCACTAGTTGGGCAAGTTTATCTTCATGACAAACGCAACCGTAGACTATCTGGAAAAAGCAAGATAAATGGGCCAACAAGTTGTTTTTTTCTACATTCCTTCCTTTCATGTTCACTTGACTATAATAAAAACTGGGTACTTCTAAATGTAGTAGACGGGTCTCATCATGCAATAATATATTTCTAATGATGCTTAACGTTTCGTCAAAGAGTTTGAAATTTATTTTTTCTCCTTGGACAGAAACTTGCGTTTGATCATCAATAACGTTATATTTTCATGAAACCATGAACTGATATGGATAAAAGCATCAAACATTTAAAAATGTTCAACTACATGACAAAACCATTATAGCCCCAAACGATAGTAAATCCACAATGTACTTAAGGAATGACAAGTCTTTTTTGAATTCTATATTATCACTATTTAATACTTGCCAAGTAAAGTGTAATTTTATTTAGTTTAGGGCCTACTCATTATAGGTTAAGAATGTATTAAGTGTAGTTGTTGATTCAGTTGCATAGCATTGCCTCAATCCAGCTGCTTTGTTTTTCCTCTTCCAAAATACTTATAACTTTAATTTTGAATTAATTAGTTTGCTCTAGCCACAAATGCAGCAGTTAAATCAAAGCAAACTATTTATTATACAACAAGACCATTAAAAAGTATGGCAGATTAAGCAATAAGGCAAAAGCAAATGTTATTGCAGTTTCATACCATGCGTTACGGGGTCTGAGAAAGGGTTCCATAGTATTAACACTTATCCCGCATATCAGCCAAACAATTTTTCGTCAGACCGCAAAATACTGCAGATGCTGGAATCTGGAGCAAAAGAATGATTGCTGGAGGAACTCAGCGGGTCAGGCAGTATCTGTGGAGAGAAATGGACAGTCGATCCCTGCAAGGATGCGTTCGCAACCACTTACTTTTCTCCCTATACACTCATAACTGTGCAGCCAAATTCCCTATATTCTGCAACTGTACACCGTGGACTGCTTGATTGTAATCATGTATAGTCTTTCCGCTGACTGGATAGAACGTAACAAAAAAGTTTCTCACTGTACCTCGGTACATGTGACAATAAACTAAACTAAGTAAAAAGACTCCACAACAGATATATTGAAAAAGGTATTGACTCTATGACAATCCAATCCAGCGCAGCTGAAGACTGGTGCCCCAGAACCAGTCACATTTAGTTTAGTTTAGTTTAGAGATAGAGCATGGAAACAGGCCCTTCGGTCCACCGAGTCTGCGCCGACTAGCGATGCCCACACATTAACGCAATCTACACACAAAGAACAATTTACAATTATACCAAGCCAATTAACCTGCCAACCTGTACGTCTTTGGAGTGTGGGAGGAAACCGGACATCCCGGAGAAAGCCCACGCAGGTCACGGGGAGAATGTATAAACTCCGTACACACAAGCATCCGCAGTCAGGATTGAACCCGTGTCTATGCTGCTGTAAAGCAGCAACTCTACCGCTGCGCCACCGTGCCCCACAGCTAAGATGTGCAATATTCCTAAAAACACTGGCAATCAGCAATAAAATTGTCCACCCGAGGAGGAATCCAATCCGATCATTTCCTTCCCCACCAGCTACTCGCAGTCATTATCAAGCCGCAGTTACTCATCAACAATCTAAGCACAGTGTTCAATATGGCTTCCACCAACTCCTTGCATTTACAGATAGTACAAACCTGGTCCAAACATCTACAAAAGAGCTCAGTTCCAGAGAAAGGAATGGAAGTGATTGACCTCGACATTAAGGCAACAATTGACAATGCACAACATCAATGAATTTGAGATCAACGAGAAACACCAGAAAAACCTAACCCCTGGAGTTACACCTGGCAAAACAGACGGCTGTAATTATTGAAGGTAACTTTAGGACAGTGATCTTGACCAACATCCAGCTGCTTCATTAAGGACCCTCCCCTCCATCAAAAGGATTTTGCTGATGATTGTAGAGAATTCAGTTTTATTCACAATTCCTTAGATAATAAATGTGTAGAAAGGAACTGCAGATGCTGGTTTATACCGAAGATAGACATAAAGTGCTGGAGTACCTCAGCAGGTCAGGCAACATCTCTGGAGAAAAAGGATGGGTGACGTTTCGGGTCAGGACCCTTCTTCAGACACAAAATTGAAGGTGGTCTGAAGAAGAGTCCCGAGTCAAAACATCACCCATTCTTTTTCTCCAGAGATGCTGCCTGACCTGCTGAGTTACTCCAGCATTTTGTGCCTATCCTCACATAATGAAGTAGGCCACATCTGATGCAGCAACATTTAGTGTGCATTAATCTTTGTACTAATAATAATAATAATAATGGATTGGATTTATATAGCGCCTTTCTAATACCCAAGGCGCTTTACATCGCATTATTCATTCATTCCTCAGTCACACTCGGTGGTGGTGAGCTACTTCTGTAGCCACAGCTGCCCTGGGGCAGACTGACAGAAGCGTGGCTGCTAATCTGCGCCTACGGCCCCTCCGACCACCACCAATCACACACACATTCACACACACACACATTCACACGCAGGCAAAGGTGGGTGAAGTGTCTTGCCCAAGGACACAACGACAGTATGCACTCCAAGCGGGATTCGAACCGGCTACCTTCCGGTTGCCAGCCGAACACTTAGCCCATTGCGCCATCTGTCGTCCAAGTTCAAGTGATGATATTCCTGTCACATGGTACCCACCTACAGCAAGAGTCTAACCACCATTCTTTGTTAATCTGTGGCATGAACATCCCACGTGGAAAAGAATTGGGTGAGGGTGGTAGTTTGGGGAGTGCATACCAAAGATGCATCTCATGGCAAACTTATCTCAAGACTCCTTTATTACCATCTACAAGGCACATCCGATGAAATATTCTCCACATGCTTAGATAAGTGCAGTTCCAATGGCACTCAGAAAGCATTTGTTCAGATCAACGACTCGTTGGGCTTACTGTCCATCTTAAACATTTACTTCTTCAGTGCTAGCGCTCTGAGGCTGCAGTGTGCATCAGCTGCAAGATGTAATGTGGTAACTCATCACCTCGTCAATAATGCTTCTTCACAAGTGCGTGATCGCTATCACTTAAAAGACAGCCAGGATGGCACATATATGGGGCCATCACCATCTGCAAGTTATCTTCCTAATCCAATTGAATGTATATTGCAGGTCCGTCAATGGGTTGAATTGACCCGACTGCCATTTGCTTGGGCCTCAGCATATTTTGGCATCCTGCGCCAAATAAAGAAGCCCAAGATGACTTGGTTATTAGTTGCTAGCACATGCGAGTCACCTCAGACTTAGAAACATAGAAAATAGGTGCAGGAGTAGGCCATTCGAGCCTGCACCGCCATTCAATATGATCATGGCTGATCATCCAACTCAGTATCCTGTACCTGCTTTCTCTCCATACACCCTGATCCCTTTAGCCACAAGGGCCACATCTAACTCCCTCTTAAATATTGCCAATGAACTGGCCTCAACTACCTTCTGTGGCAGAGAATTCCACAGATTCACCACTCTCTGTGTGAAAAATGTTTTCCTCATCTCGGTCATAAAGGATTTCCCCCTTATCCTTAAACTGTGACCCCTTGTTCTGGACTTCCCCAACATCAGGAACAATCTTCCTGCATCTAGCCTGTCCAACCCCGTAAGAATTTTGTACGTTTCTACAAGATCCCCCCTCAATCTTCTAAATTCTAGCGAGTACAAACTGAGTCTATCCAGTCTTTCTTCATATGAAAGTCCTGACATCCCAGGAATCAGTCTGGTGAACCTTCTCTGAACTCCCATTATGGCAAGAATGTCTTTCCTCAGATTAGGAGACCAAAACTGTACGCAATACTCCAGGTGTGGTCCCACCAAGACCCTGGACAACTGCAGTAGAACCTCCCTGCTCCTATACTCAAATCCTTTTGCTACGAATGCTAACATACCATTCACCTTCTTCACTGCCTGCTGCACCTGCATGCCTACTTTTAATGATTGGTGTACCATGACACCCAGGTCTCGTTGCTTCTCCCCTTTTCCTAATCGGCCACCATTCAGATAATAGTCTACTTTCCTGTTTTTGCCATAACCTCACATTTATCCACATTATACTGCATCTGCCATGCATTTGCCCACTCACCCAGCCTATCCAAGTCACCTTGCAGCCTCCGAGCATCCTCCTCACAGCTAACACTGCCCCCCAGCTTCGTGTCATCCGCAAACTTGGAGATGTTGCATTCAATTCCCTCGTCCAAATCATTAATATATATCGTAAATAGCTGAGGTCCCAGCACTGAGCCTTGCGGTACCCCACTAGTCACTGCCTGCCATTGTGAAAAGGACCCGTTTACTCCTACTCTTTGCTTCCTGTCTGCCAGTCAGTTCTCTATCCACATCAATACTGAACCCCCAATACCGTGTGCTTTAAGTTTGTATACTAATCTCTTATGTGGGACCTTGTCGAAAGCCTTCTGAAAGTCCAGATATAACACATCCACTGGTTCTCCCTTATCCACTCTACTAGTTACATCCTCGAAAAATTCTATATGATTCGTCAGACATGATTTACCTTTCATAAATCCATGCTGACTTTGTCCAATGATTTCACCACTTTCCAAATGTGCTGCTATCCCATCTTTAATAACTGATTCTAGCAGTTTCCCCACTACCGACGTTAGACTAACCGGTCTGTAATTCCCCGTTTTCTCTCTCCCTCCCTTTTTAAAAAGTGGGGTTACATTAGCTACCCCCCAATCCTCAGGAACTACTCCAGAATCTAAAGAGTTTTGAAAAATTATCACTAATGCATCCACTATTTCTGGGGCTACTTCCTTAAGTACTCTGGGATGCAGCCTATCTGGCCCTGGGGATTTATCGGCCTTTAATCCATTCAATTTACCTAACACCAATTCCCCGCTAACCTGGATTTCACTCAGTTCCTGCATCTCATTTGACCCCCGGTCCCCTGCTATTTCCGGCAGATTATTTATGTCTTCCTTAGTGAAGACAGAACCAAAGTAGTTATTCAATTGGTCTGCCATGTCCTTGTTCCCCATGATCAATTCACCTGTTTCTGACTGCAAGGGACCTACATTTGTTTTAACTAATCTTTTTCTCTTCACATATCTATAAAAGCTTTTGCAGTCAGTTTTTATGTTCCCTGCCAGTTTTCGTTCATAATCTATTTTCCCTTTCCTAATTAAGCCCTTTGTCCTCCTCTGCTGGACTCTGAATTTCGCCCAGTCCTCTGGTATGCTGCTTTTTCTGGCTAATTTGTACGCTTCATCTTTTGTTTTGATACTATCCCTGATTTCCCTTGTTATCCATGGATGCACTACCTTCCCTGATTTATTTTTTTGCCAGACTGGGATGAACAATTTTTGTAGTTCATCTATGCAGTCTTTAAATGCCTTCCATTGCATATCTACCGTCAACCCATTAAGAATCAATTGCCAGTCTACCTTGGCCAATTCACTTCTCATACCCTCAAAGTTACCTTTCTTTAAGTTCAGGACCCTTGTTTCTGAATTAACAATGTCACTCTCCATCCTAATGAAGAACTCAACCATATTATGGTCACTCTTGCCCAAGGGGCCACGTACGACAAGACTGCTAACTAACCCTTCCTCATTACTCAATACCCAATCTAGAATAGCTTGCTCTCTCGTTGGTTCCTCTACATGTTGGTTTAGAAAACTATCCTGCATACATTCCAAGAAATCCTCTTCCTCAGCACCCTTGCCAATTTGATTCACCCAATCTATATGTAGATTGAAGCCAGTAGTGGCCCTTGGCCCAGCACTTGGCCCAGCAGTGGAACACACATGCTTTAGGCCAGAGCCTGTTGATGCACACTTGATGACACTATTCATTGGAACAATGTGGAACAATTGAGTCACTTTACGGTTTTTAATTACTTGGTTTAGCTTAGAGATACGGCGCGGAAACAGGCCCTGCGGCCCAACGAGTCCATTCCGACCAGTGATCCCCATACACGAGCACTATCCTGCGCACTAGGGACAATTTTAGCAAAGCCAATTAACCTACAAACTTGCACGCCTTTGGAATGTGGGAGGAAACCGGAGCACCCGGAGAAAACCGACTGGGAGAACGTACTTGGAAGAAAACATCTTCCAAGATGATCCTGGCCACAGCCCATGGAGCTGTATCCTGAAATATCCTGCCTAACGTCCCTGTGCAAGTACCTTCACAACATTACCTGCAGCAGTTCAAGGTGGTAGCACACCAGCATCTTCTCAGGCATTAAGGAAGGACAACAAATGCCCCGCTTTCCAGTTATCCCCATGTCTCATGAATGAAAAAAAATGAATTAATATAACCAAAATGAAAAGTCCCTTTTAAGCTGCGTTACTATCACATTGCCAGCAATGGGATTGTTAAAGTTTAAAAATAAATAGGTACAACGTATTCCTTTTTGGAATGGTTTATCATTTGTCTAAAAACTTCAAGCAAGGTTGGAAGTCAAGTGTTTCTTTTTTTTCTCTCTTCAACAGCATACAGGGAATATGGATTTGGAGAAAAAACCATGAATTTGGGGTCAAGGAATATTTATTTTACGACAGGTGGATCAAGGATTGCCGGCCAAGATTGGAGGAATATGAAGGCCGAAAATGTTATCACATGGTCTCCTCAGAGGAGCAAGCATGGAAAGGAACATTGCATTGCTCAAAGTAGGTGAGCAAGTAATACAAATAAATTGTCATGGGTTCGAATGGAGCGAGTTTGGGTTGTTTAGATTATCTAAACACAGATAGTTCGGTGTTCTATATTCCCATCACTTACCCCACTATTCACATTCAGATTAATAGTGGCTCAAGAGCTTTATAAGTTTTTCACAATAATTATACAACTCATACGCTGGAATATCTGAATAACAAAAACAATTTTTTTTGTTGAATTGAAAATCTCGAAAGTTATGAAATGGACGGAACACATTTACAAAATTATAGGCCAGTATTTGTTTTTTTAGTGGGGTATATGTTTACTGTGACTCAGAATGTGAGCAAGCAGAACTGTTGAAACTAATGAAGTTTATGAATTTTATATGGAGAGGAATAAAGGAAGTCATGAGAAAGATGGAGAAAAAATGGACTTTGAGATCATTATCGCCTGGAAGTAAATTGGAAATCAGACACAGAAAACACGCATTTGGCAATACTTGTCTGTGCTGATCTTTAACATTTGCAGACTTCATTTCAGACTACTTTAACTCTGTCTCTGTCTAATTGCTCTGTCCCATGGTACGAGTTCATTCCAAGAGCTCTCCCGAGTTTAAAAAAAATCAAACTCGTGGTAAGCACAGAGAATGAACGTCAGAGCTCGGGGACGTCTCTTAGCACGAACAGCAGGTACTCGGGAAGACTCGCCAACGGCAGGTAAGCACGGGAAGACTCGTGAACATTTTTCAACATGATGAAAAATATCCACGAGAGCCCCGAGTACCGACGAGTGGCCATTACCGTAAATCTCCGAGTTCGAATCAGGGCAAACTCGGGAGAACTCTTGGAATGAACTCGTACCGTGGGACAGGGGTTTTAGCAACTCCCCCACCCCACTCTTTTCCCTTATTAAAACATCCTTTCCTTTTTAAAGCCTCCAAACCATGGCTTTTACCACTTCCTACAGCCATGAAATTCTCATTTTAACCAGGGAGTTAAGGATTTCATTTTATTTTGCAATACAATTATATCTTTTGCTTATACCTCCTAGATTTTTACTGTTTCCACCATTAGAAAGATTCTCTCCAGTTCTACCCAGTCCAACTCATAAATAATTTTAAAGTCTTCCATTGAGTATTTTCTCTGCAAAATGCCTACAGTACTCCATAATTTTTGATGGCAACAATCTTTCCATTCTTCAAATCGTCCTTGCATATTGTAATACCACTTCCTACAGCGCTTCTACCGTCCATGTCGTGGGGGGGGGGGCTGGAAACTGGAAGTTTGCGTCCTTTTCAGGATGGACGATGACAGTGATGTCAACATTTGAAACATGGAAGATGGACACGACAGAAGAAGTGCATCTATTTGACTTTTCTTGTAGCATTAAGATCAGAGCTGCCTCACACTCAAGAGAAGCCAGTTCAGGATCTTCCACTAGTTTAATATGAAGCTAATACTTCCGAACACAAGATAAATTTTAGTGGTTTCATCAGCATCCTACATTTCGCTTTAAGCCTGTGATGCAACTTCTAACGTCCGACACCTGGTTGCAAGCATTTTTTTTTTTTAATTTTGAGATGCAGATTTATCTATTATTTATCACCTTACTGCTGCTGTGCAGCTTTTCTGTTTTCTTACATTATGTTCCATATTCTCCAGCTTGATATCATATGCTAATTTTAAAATAAGATGCTGGCTCCCGAGTCAAAACAACTAGCATAAATAATGATAACAGTGGTCGCAGCAGAGATGCCTTTGGAACAACTCCCTTTAATCTGCAAAAACAACCTTTGCCATTCTTTCTGGTTTACATTAGTCAAATTGTTATCTGTTTTTATTCCCTAACTGCACATTCTGTAAGAAAGAACTGCAGCTGCTGGTAAAATCAAAGGTAGACACAAAATGCTGGAGTCACTCAGCGGGTGAGGCAGCATCTATGGAGAGAAGGAATGGGCGACGTTTCGGGTCGAGACCCTTCTTCAGTCTGATGTCAGGGCCCCCTCCCCTGACATCGGTCTGAAGAAGGGTCTCGACCCAAAACGCCGCCCATTCCTTCTCTCCATAGATGTTGCCTCACCCGCTGAGTGACTCCAGCATTTTGCGTTTACCTGCACAAACTATAACGTAATTTTACTTTGAAATTGCTTTTTGCCTGCTAAATCTTTAAACTTTATTCTTGCGGGACCTGCAGTGCATCATATTTGAATATTTTTCCTATTACATCTTCAAAGAATTCCATCTAGCTACTTAAAACCACCTGTGATACGTTCTTCGTATCTGTTTCATCCTTCAAGGTAAGATAACTTTAATCTGTAGTCAGATTTTGATGCGAACTGTTAGTGCACTATTAATGTGGATCGTATCCTATATTCCTCAGTTTTATTGATCAAACATCAGCACTCAATTCATCCGAGCTGCAAGGAGTCAACTCCAAACAGACCAAGTAGCTCTGAAAAATCAAAGTACAATAAACTGAATATGGGTGTGTTACCTTCCAGAAAATAAAAATCCCACATCTCACCTTTTGCTTTGACCACAAATCAAATTCTAACATTATTATCCCTTATAATATCCTTATCAAACTTCATCACATCAACCTACCTTAAACAATGAGTTATTGAAGTGTTTTGTTCTACATCAACTGAGAGATCCAAAAAATCTTCATCTTTGCTACTAACCTGTGTGGAAAGCAAACAAGATACTTGATAGAGAATGTTAATCAGAACTTTGCCCAATCCTTTATTTTGAGGGTGGAGAGGAGAGGAATTATTGATCAATCAATACATACAATACAATCAGTTTTATTCGTCACTTGCACATAAAGTGCAAGTGAAATTAATTTGCCAGCAGCGGTACAATGAAAAAGAACACACAAAAACACAATAAAAATTTAACACAAACATCCACCACAGCATTCATCACTGTGGTGGAAGGCACAAAATTTGGCCAGTCCTCCTCCATTTAGGCATCCAGGCATTATATACAAAGCAAACTTCCCCAACGGCTCAAACATTAAAAGGTGATATCTGGGTGGCGTCTTCAGATGCCTTAATGCGCAATCCTTAAGGACATATAAGTTCACAGGGAAAAGTAACCTTTGAATGCTGTAGAAGTGGGCTATGTCAGGAAGCGGCAATGAGATCATTTCTGACAAATACAACCTCAGTTGCAGTCTGCACTGCAATGTTATATGCTCAGTTATAGAGTCACATTCTGAGGAAAATACCGTACCATTCTAATAATACGGCATCCTGTGTAGACACAAAAAGCTGGAGTAACTCAGTGGGACAGGCAACATCTCTGGAGAGAAGGAATGGGTGACGTTTCGGGTCAAGACCCTCCTTCAGACAGAAATGAGACCATTTTTCATAACTCCAAGGTTTTTGAAAGATGTTGCAAATGCATTTTTCAATGAGCTTGGAAAGTTTAAATGGGAGAGGATATAAAAACCGCTTTCACTTAGTCAACTATGAACGGGAGCGGGGGGTGGGGGGGGTGGGAGGGGAGGGAGAATCACAACGGAACAGCCTGCCTCAGCTCCAATCCCAATCCCTGGCACATAATCCATCTACCTGAAGGAAGCAACTTTGTTTATCATTCTCTAGTCCCTTGCATATTTTACTCTTCTATGTAATCATTCCCTGCCCGCAATTAAACATATGACGTTATTCTATTAAATTGAAAATCTTTTCCCTTTTATAACAGGTCATTCATTTCTGATAACTTCTGGTCTGACGAGTGTATTTTTGTTCTCCCCCACAAATGCTCCTTGATCCACCAAATGTGTTCAGCGTTTACTCCTCACCTTCATTCACCACTCTGGTCATTTCCATAAATAAAACAAGCAATTTGAGAGCTGGGACATAAATTTCCCGAACAAATGTTTTCACGTGGTTATTTATCATATTACATACACTGTTTTCAAACACGTTCCTTCTTACAAACATTAATCTCCTGTTTTTTTTAAAAAGTCGTCATGGTCTGATTGTTGCCTTTTGTTAGTATCAGAAATGTGAACAGAATGTGAACAAGTTAGAATATGATTAGCAAGATTATATTATCAGTACAAACTCCCAAATGTGAGCATTGGCCTGATTTAATCATATCCCGTTTTAAAGGCAGGTCTCTGCCGGTTGAAGTGCTGTTAGAAATAACCTTCGAATCAAAATGATTGTTTTGATAGTGTTGCAGTATTGAATTCCATTTTTAAATAACTTTCCTAGATCTCTCTGGTCGCAACTTCCCATATGGAGAATTTGTAAGGCACTAAATTTCCACGGGCCTCTGTGTCAGCAAACAGCATTACCAAGAACGGCAAAGAAATAAGTTCCAAATTTCAGTGACGCACACATCAATTATGGGGCTGTTGCCGGGACTCAAGGGCCTGAGCTATAGGGCGAGGTTGAGCAGACTAGGACTTTATTCCATGGAGAGCAGGATGATGAGGGGTGATCTTATCTTATAGAGATGTACATGATCATGAGTGGAATCGACAGGATACATGCACAGAGTCTTTTGCCCAGAGTAGGGGAATCAAGAACCAGAGGACATAGATTAAAGGCGAGGGAAATAAGATTTAGTCCGGACCAGAGGGGCATTTTTTTTTAAAAACATAAAGGATGGTAGATATATGGAAGCAGCTGGAGGAGGTAGTTGAGGCGGGTACTATCACAATGTTTAAAAAACATTTAGTTAGGTACATGTATAGGATGGGTTAAGAGGGATATAGGCTGAACCTAGGCAGGTGAGACTAGTGTAGATGGGACACGTTGGTCGGCGTGGACAACTTGGCCGAAGGGTCTATTTCCACACAGCATGACTATCTGGCAATGAGAGAAGCAACACAACGTTGGAATAAAGAAAGTCTTTCCTTTCCCAATACAATTAATAAGCTCAGTAACATTAACTTTCAGATTTCAACACTTTGAAACTTACAGTTTCGCAGTTAAGACACCTTGTTTCATTTGTTAGTGTTCCTTGAAATATTTCGTGTACCCAAGTTGGATCCATTTTATAATTTTCCTCAGTTTCAAAGTTGCCATTCTGCACCTTGCCATTCTGTTTCTCCTGTTTCTTTTCCTCTTGTAATAGATCGGCAATTGTGTTTAAAAGGTAGTTCAGGAACTCGTGTGCATCTTGCTGCATATAATTATCAAACAATTCTAGAAATGTAAAAAAAAACTATTAGTAACAAGTCTGAACAAAGTTCCCTTTGTAAACAGTAGATAAGCAATGTGAATCCACCAGCACCTCCAATTATTTTTCCCACGGGGAATCAAAATGTATAGCCATGCCACTATTTTATTATCTTTTCACATGGTATTAAACACCACCAGAAGCAAAACTCTCCGCACCCATGCAAAGAAAATGACACAAATTGCTGGAATAACTCAGCGGGTCAGGCAAGCAACTGTGGAGAACATGAATAGATGATGTTTCGGATCGGGACCTTTTTTCAGGCCAATTGTAGCGGGGGAAGAAAATGGAAGTGAAAAGAAGCAGGACAAATCACAACCAGCAACAAATGACTTCAGGCCGAGGGGGTTCCCTGATAGGCAGTGGTTGTTGGGGAAAATAGACACAAAGTGCTGGAGTAACTCAGCGGGGCAGGCAGCATCTCTGGATAGAAGGAATGGGTGACATTTCGGGTCGAGACCCTTCTTCAGACTGATCGGCAGATTGTTGGACGAAGGCTAGAGAAAGAAATAGGTGTGATCCCAAGGAAATACATAATTGTGAAGTGTGAAGCTAGTTAACAGACTTTTAGTGGGAGAGGGGGGCCTGAAGGAGGGTCCCGACCCAAAAAGTCACCTATCCATTTTCTCTTTGGAGATGCTGCCTGACTTGCTGAGTTACTTTTTTTTTGTTACTGATCTACTGAGTCTTTTTTTTAAGTTTAACCATTTTTCAGAAGATTTTTTAACCCGACTTGCCTTATTAGAAATTTACCCACATCCCCAATCTACTTGCTGATCAATATTATGGCATTATGGAGTGAACAGAAAATTACTGTACATTACATTATTCTTCCCAAACTTGTTCATTATTAAAAAACTCCAGGAACTTTGAAATCAAAGAGATTACGCCAAAGTCATTCAGAGTCACGACATTCTTGCTATTGAGGGAGTGCAGCGTAGGTTCACAAGGTTAATTCCCGGGATGGCGGGACTGTTTTATGCTGAGAGAATGGAGCGGCTGGGCTTGTATACTCTGGAACTTAGAAGGATGAGAGGGGATTTTATTGAAACATAAAAGATTATTAAGGGTTTGGACACGCTAGAGGCAGGAAACATCTTCCCGATGTCGGGGGGAGTCCAGAACCAGGGGCCACGGTTTAAGAATAAGGTGTAAGCCATTTAGAACGGAGATGAGGAAACACCTTTTCACACAGAGAGTTGTGAGTGTGGAATTCTCTGCCTCAGAGGGCGGTGGAGGCCAGATCTTTGGATACTTTCAAGAGAGAGCTAGATAGGGCTCTTGAAGATAACCGGAGTCTGGGGATATGGGGAAAAGGCAGGAACGGGGTACGGATTGCGGATGATCAGCCATGATTATAGTGAATGGCGGTGCAGCCTTGAAGGGCCGATTGGCCTACTCCTGCACCTATTGTCTATTGACTCTTACTCAATGCATTAAAATACCCAAGCAATCATGATCACTATCGATTTCAAATAAAAAATCTGGAGCAATATATTTTCATTGCACCTTTACATTCACTTGAACTTTATCTGGGTATAATTTGGAACCAGCCTGCAATAACATCAAGAGCTTAGAAGCAACACATTCTTTGCATTACAGACACAAAATTGTTCGAAATGTTCACATTACCGTTTTCTTTTCTTAATCTCGATATGAATTTTTTGGGTGGTATTACGCCAACTTTCTTTTTCTGTGTGGCTATACTATTAAAGAGGTCAGAGAGGCAGGTGAGCAGACTTTCTTTCTTCCTGGGCTGCACCTTGTAAGCCAGAACCTTTTCCCGAAATGGCCGACAGAAGTAAAGTGCTTGTAAAACTGAATTGCAATAGCAAGTATTGCCGAACTAGTAAGATAAAGAAAAAACATAGACAATAGGCAATGTGACGTAACACCCTTCTCTTACTATTAGGCATTTTTCAAGTTATATTATAATGGCTAGTTCTCACTACTGAATTCCAGAACAATAGAGCATGAAACATATTAGCAGCATTTAGTTTTATACAAAAACTTTGATATCAACAGAAATAATGAGCTCACCACTTTTAACTATAGTTTTAGTGTAAAACTGAAGCACATGGTACAGGGTTAACATTCTTGAATTTTAGGGTTGTTATGAAAATGTCATATTATTCAAGTCCGTTATTATACATTGATGGTTCACTGTTTCAGCATCTCGTGCAGCCAATAATGCAAACCACCTCCCTTTTCCATCCAGGGAACAAGAGCCTAGTTCCCCCCCCCCCCCCCCCCTCCCCCGTGACCTGCATGAATTCAAACGAGGTAAAGGATTAATGCAAGAGTAAATAATGAACAAACTGCCTTAATTAGGATAACTTCTCTGGGGATCAGTTTCTGTTTTGTAGAAGAGCGCCTCGGGAAATTTGGCAAATGGCTATATTCTTATCAGAGGTTTCTTAGACCTCTGGAACAATCTGTGGATGACAGCATTATAGGTTTAGATGACTTTGCTTTTTCTTCTCTTCAATTTTTGTTTTTTTTAATCCCTTTGCTTCTAATGACCCGATATGGAGAACTGCAATCCAACTATACTGCTGTCGATTCTAAATAGAACGATCATTATTTGATTCAATTTCTTCAAAGAAAAATGACAAGACCAGCAGACAGCTTGAAAGATAGTCATGTAGGATTAAAACTATGAGGAGAATAAACAGAACATATAGTGGTTTGGCTGAACACCCCATTCTCCTGTGATAATTTCCATCTACGGATGATACATGCTCAGAGAGTTTCAGGTTTTGTTAGATTAGTGCATTTAAATATTCCATAGTTGTGAACTGGGCAGTTTCATATATATATATATATATTTTTAAGGCTACCTCATGGAAACAGGCCCCATCAGTCACCTGTTCATACTACTTCTAAATTATCCAACTTTCTCACCCACTCCCGACAAATTAGGAGCAATTTGCAGAGGTCAATCAATCTGAAAATCCCCACGTCTTTGGGATGTGGGAGGAAACCCAGGCGAAACCCAGGGAGAACGTGCAAACTCCACACAGACTGCACCCAAGAGCAAGATGGTACTCGGATCTCTGGCGCTGTGAGGCAGCGGCTGCGGCACTTTCAACAGACTTCCATGACTACAAAGGAAATACAAACTACAAAGAGAATCATTTTGAAATGGGTAGAGAAATTAGTTTTTAAGAGAGCTTCAGTAGAAAACAACTCACATTGACCAAGCCAAAGTAATGTTCATTGACGGGAAACTGTTCTGGCCCAATCTCTTTTTCCAAAGCAGATGCATTGGCGCCCTAAACATAAAAAGTCAAAGGTCATCCAGTGAAATCACAAAGCAAAGATGTGTACGAAGGAACTGCAGATGCTGGTTGAAACCGAAGATAGACACAAAATGCTGGAGTAACTCCGCGGGACAGGCAGCATCTCTGGAGAGAAGGAATGGGTGACGTTTATAGTCTGAAGAAGGGTCTCGACCCGAAACTTCACCCATTCCTTCTCTCCAGAGATGCTGCCTGTCCCACTGAGTTACTTCAGCACTTTGCGTCTATTCCCACAAAGCACTATGATTAATATCCACATGATACTTTTGAAACAATCGGACAGAAAAAAATGTTTGTTGTCTGTATTGTGTGAAATTAGAATGAATTATAGAATTTGTCATATATTCTTGCTGTAAGATGTACAATTTTATTTTTAAAAAGGTCAGATACAAAAGGAATGAAACCAAAATGGCCACTGCTAGATTCAATTTAAAAATGGTAAAATGCACGTCTTTTGAACCCTTTGCAACTTCCATCGTTCTTGGAACGCAATCCTATGTTTTTTTGGTACAAGCATGGAAATAGGCCCTTTGGCCCTCTACGCTGACCATCGACCACTCATTGATACTGGTTCTATGTTAGCCACTTTCTCATGCACCATCTGCACACTAAGGCTAATTTACAGCGGCCAATCAACCTGCAAATATTTGTGATGTGGGAGGAAACTGGAGCACCCGGAGGAAACCCACGCGACCACAGGGAGAACATGCTAGTCCAACAGACAGCAGCCAAGGTCAGGATCAAACCCAGGTCTGTGGCTCTACGAGTCATCAGCTCTGCCAGCTGCACCAGTGCTGACTGGTGCACCACTGTGCCAACTGCACATCAGTCATTAAACCTTACGACACTGTCGCCTCGAACATTATCCCTAGTAGGTCATGTTAAACTTTCTATATAAATGTTGCAGCGTGTTAAAATTTGGAATGGATTTCAAAAGCATGAGGCAAAGTACTGACGGGATTACTTAGCACATTTAACACTATTCACCGTGATGAATTTTATGCAATTCACCATTTCCAATTTCTCTTCAAGCTGCCAAAGCCTCTTAAACCCAGACAACATATCCAAAATTGCAAAGAAATTCCTCATTTTGGATTTGAAGCTTGCTAAATGTGAGGAGATTCATTTTACTCAATTTCAATACTGACTAAGAAAGTGAAGAGTTTGATAGAAACATAGAAAAATAGTTTCAGTCGACCATCCGGCCCTTGGAGCCAGCTGTTCACCTAAATTCAGTACCCCATTCCTGCTTTTTCTCTATATCCCTTGATTCCTTTAGCCCTAAGAGCTAAATCTCTAGTAGACAAAAGTGCTGGAGAAACTCAGCGGGTGCAACAGTATTTATGGATCGAAGGAAATAGGCAACGTTTCGGGCTGAAACTCTGTCTAAATCTCTCTCTTGAAAGCATCCAGTGAATTGGCCTCCATTGCCTTCTGTGGCAGAGAATCCCACAGATTCACAACCCTCTGGGTGAAGACATTTTTCCTCATCTCAGTGCTAAATGGCCTACCCCTTATTCTTAAACTGTGACCCCTGGTTCTGGCCTCCCCCGACATTGGGAACATTTTTCCTGCTACTAACTAGCCTGTCCAATCCTTTAAGTATGTTATATGTGCCTATATAGGATGTATCAATATTTATGGATGAATGGAAATTAAATATTTTTAACACACGATGACAAAATTAGTACAAAAATATACTGCACTGTTTGTAATTTTAAATAAATACAGTAAAAAGCTGAACAGAGGCACTGTAGGCAAGAATTGAGCTTAGCACAGCAAAATAAATAAGCATCGTTAAAAATAAGGACACTATAATGATTGAATTCAAGATGATTGGAGAGGTTGGTGAAGGAATATACTTTTAAAGAATTGCATTATAATTAAATGTGGTCACATAGTTTATTTCTAAAAATTAATTATCAGAAATGGTGATTAAAGTATTAACAGAGTTAAGCTCTGATAATAGACACAAGGTGCTGGAGTAACTCAGCGGGTCGGGGGGGGGGGGAAAGGAATAGGTGACATTTTTGGGCCGGGACCCTTCTTCAGACAACATAGAGGAGAGCGAACTGGAGGTAGGAAAAGGTCAGAACAAAGTAGAGTTGGCGGTAGACAAAAGTGCTGGAGAAACTCAGCGGGTGCAGCAGCATCTGTGGAGCGAAGGAAATAGGCAATGTTTCGGGCCGAAACCCTTCTTCAGACTGAAGCTCCTCAAAGTAGAATTGGCAATGTCTTTACCAAAGAATGGACACAGCCTTGTCTTTCCCCAAAGAATGCATAGAACTATTTGTTCACCCATGTCTCTGAAATGATTGATCTATTGAGACCTGGGGTGGGAGATTGCAACCTTCACGTTGTCCACCCCGTTTCGACTAATGCAATCAACCCGACGTGCACGAACAAATAGATCAAATAGAACAAGTTGTCCTACAACTTTAGGCTGTGCACGCCACACACAAGAAGAAGAATTGAGACCTATTGTGATTCAACATCTCCCTCCCTTTTTGAATAATGGAGTTACACGTACTATTTTCCAATCTAACCGAACCTTCCTGGAACCTGTAGACCTTTTATCTGAAAGTTAAAAGCAATGCAGCAATTATTATACTAGTTGCTTCTTTTAAAACACAGAAATTATGTATGTGTTTATCGCCACACAACTACAAACAATTTGGACAGCACCACATCTGCAATGAATGAAATGTTCCCTAGTTCTTTCAATCTTCCTAATTCCTGAGTTAGAGATATTTATCAATTGCTACGTATCCGTTACAGTGTGTAGACAAATGAAAAAGCGCAATATAAGGTGCTGCTCCTCGAATTTACGGTGGTCCTCACTCTGGCCATGGAGGAGGCCCAGGACAGAAAGGTCAGATTCGGAATGGGAGGGGGAGTTGACGTGCTGAGCCACAGGGTGATCAGGTAGGTTAATGTGAACCGAGCGGAGGTGTTGGGCGAAGCGATTGCCAAGCCTGCGCTTGGTCTCACCGATGTAGAGCAGTTGACACCTAGAGCAGGGGATACAATAGATGAGGTTGGTGCAGGTGAACCTCTGCCGCACCTGGAAAGACTGCTTGGGTCCTTGAATGGAGTCAAGGGGGAAAGTAAAGCGACAAGTGTAGCATTTCTTGCAGTTGCAAGGGAAAGTGCCAGGAGAGGGGGTGGTTTGGGTGGGAAGGGACGAATTGACCAGGGAGTTACGGAGGGAGCGGTCTCTGTGGAAAGTCGACAGGGGAGGAGATGGGAAGATGTGGTGCAGCACCTCATATTTCGCTTAGGCAGTTTACACCCCAGCGGTATGAACATTGACTTCTCTAATTTCAGGTAGTCCCTGCTTTCTCCTCCCCTTCCCAGCTCTCCCTCAGCCCACTGTCTCCGCCTCTTCCTTTCTTCTTCCTGCCCCCCCCCCATCCTCACATCAGTCTGAAGAAGGGTCTCGACCCGAAACGTTGCCTATTTCCTTCGCTCCATAGATGCTGCCTCACCCGCTGAGTTTCTCCAGCATTTTTGTCTACCTTCCTTGTGAATAACCCTCAGCGTGGCAACTTACCAAATGTTAACGGTTGGGAAAAGAAACATTTAACATTTCTCTATATTAATTAATCAAGCCTTCTGTTTTTGCAGCGTTCAATTCAAATAGCCTATCTGCCAAGATCCAAACTAATGCCTTTATCAAGGCAAATATAATTCAAAATCTCAAATTAGACATATTTTTTAAAATCAGTTTGAAACATGGCATCATTCAAATAACATCTGAACTTTTACAGATGTTCTGTATTTCCATCAGATCAGGAAATATTCTAGATACTGCAGAACAAAATCTTTTTACAAGAAATAGATCTGCATCCCATTGCAGCCAAACTCGATAGCAAGCCTTGCTTCAAATGCACGTTCTGCATATTGCACTAAAGCTCCGATAACCTAGCATCCCAGGGACTTCCATACTACATGACTAGCAGGTTTTCCCAAATATTAGATATGATTTCTATTAATAAACACACTTTTATGCTACACACTAGCATCATAAATTAAATAATAAACCAAGGAATTGAGAAAAGATAGAAGTGTTCCAAACCCCCCCCCACCCAATTTGCCAACCAACCCAAACACAAGACCTCAAATCCAGGTCCTGCCACACACCTGGCTCACAAACCAATCTCATGCATTGAAGATTTGGTCCTCCAATACATGCAGGTCCATCTTTCTATTAATCTACTAGATGCACCTTGACTCTGGTTTAATATATCATTTACACAAGCCTTTCATTCATCAGGCCTGTAAATATAAAAATACTGAATCAAGTTTAGTTTAGCTTAGCGATAAAGTGCGGAAACAGACCCTTCGGCCCACTGGGTCCGAGCCAACCAGCGATCCCTGCACGGCAACACTATCCTACACACACTAGGGACAATTTCCATTTTATACCAAGCCAATTAACCTACAAACCTGTACGTCTTTGGCGTGTGGGAAGAGACCGAAGATCTCGGAGAAAACCCATCTGGTCATGAGGAGAACGTACAAACTCCGTGCAGACAGCACCCACAGTCGGGATCGACCAGGGTCTCTGGTGCTGCAAGGTAGCAATTCTACTGCTGCGCCACCGTGCTGCACCTTTGGTGAAGCATAAAGGGATTTCTTAGAAAATTTGGGTGCCTTCCCGTTCGATAGTCAAACATCAGTATCCCTAAACATTTTGCAACAATATGCAAATTATTAACATCATAAAAATCTTATAGGTGCCCAGAACCTCAGCAGTTGAAAGCATGGCTGTCAATGGTACAAAAATAGCCCCAAAATGCTGGAGTAACTCAGCGTCTCAGGCGGCATCTCTGGAGAGAAGGAATGGGTGACGTTTCAGGTCAAGACCCTTCTTCTGACACCCCTCCACCGACAATTTTTTCCCCTCTCATTGCTGCCAATTGTACTGTAGATACGTTTAAGGATTAGAGCGATTTAAAAAAATACATATTTCAAAGGGCTTAGGTTTATTAATGTCAATTATAATGTTAATTATTAGTAGGGGGTCATTGGTGTTATAGGATTGGATCAGGTTAGAGAGAATGGGTTGCATTGGGATTCTGTACGGATTTGAAAAGGATGCGAATGGTAAAACTGAATTGTTGCTAAGTAAGCCATTTTATATCAACAAGTTTGAAGTTGGTGGACATGGGTTCTGTGCTTGTTCTGGGAGAGCAGAACAAGCACCAGTTACGCCTGGAGATAACAATGACATCGAAGATTGTGCCGGCATCAGATAAACCCAAGCAAAGTCAGATTACAATGATGTTACAGAGATAAAAATGAGAGATCTTAGAGATGACATGGATAAGAGATCCAAAACTCTACTCGGGCTCAAATATGACACCAAGGTTGTGAACGGTCTGGATCAATTTCAGACAGTTGCCAGGAAGTGTATGCGGGGAGATGGAGTTCATATTGCATTATATTATCTGAAATACCACAATGTAAAAGAGACTTCGATCTGAATGTCTAAATGTAGCTTATGTAATAGAGCATTACTTTGAATCTGTCTCTCTCTTTAGTCACAGGACAACACCGTGGCTCCTCATACATTAACACAGGCGGGGATGCTGACTGGGCTGTATCATGATGACGAGGCATCTCTGCTCTAGTCTAGTGCGGGGGAAGCAGAGGCCAGAAGAGATCACACAAATAGCGAAGATTTTCTTAGTAATTGCCTGGCATGACGACAATACCCAAATAAAAAAACATGAATAATCAACAATAACCACTGTCAAATATAAAAAATCTGCTGATCGCACAGATTTATGGCAATGCAAGAGAGATCTCAAGGTAAATATTTATAGCAATGTACGTAGGCACGGGGCAGGTGGTGGCAAGAGCAATAGGATGATTAAAGGGCCTGTCCCGCTCACGTGATTTTTTTTTGACGACTTGCCGGCACCCGTCACAGTCGCTGCAGGTCTCCGAAAATGTTCAACATGTTGAAAATCCAGCGGCGATCAGAAAAAGGTACGACATCGCGGGGTGACGCCTGTATGGTCATGAGTTGGCCATGCCCAAAGAGTGGTACCTTTTTCTGGTCGCCGCTGGATTTTCAACATGTTGAACATTTTCGGAGACCTGCTGCGATTCTGACGGGTGCTGGCAAGTCGCCCGAAAAAAATCGAGTAAGTGGGACAGGCCCCTAAGGACTTGAAATCGTATAATAAATAACTGATGATTCCCTCTTTTTTAGATGTGTTTTCGACCAAAGATATCCATATTAATGCAGATTAATGTTTGCTACTGCAGGCTGAGAGCGACAATGATAACATTTCTCAATGTGTCCAAGGACAAAAATGATCAAAATACAAAACAGATGGATTACACTGAACTGAAATTATTGTTTGAACAAAATTAATTGTGCAGGTTCTTCATTTAAATAACTTTGTGGGTTAAAAGCAACATCATTTTTAAGAAAGCAATCAAGGATAAATGATCTTGTTTTGATGGATTCAGAAACAGAATGGGTATTTTATACTAATTAAAAATAGAAATGAGCCCAGGTAATTCAACTCCCTTTTGAACTTCATTGATTTTTGGAAAGACTGCTAGATTCTGAAAAGGTTTGAATGATTTAATTTCACTTTTTCCAACAGAACAAGCACACTGTGCAAAGTCTTTAATCATCTTTAGGGCTACAAAACTTGTACAGAGCGATCTTTGGTCAGAATTCATAACTCCCTGAAAGTGGCAACACATGTACACAGAATGGTAAAGGCGACAGACATATGATATGCTTGCCTTCATTGGATGGTCATTGAGTGTAAGAGTCAGGAAGTCATGAGGCAGGTTTATAGGACTTTAGTTCGGCTGCATTTGCCGTATTCCACACAGTTCTCGTTGCCACATTACAGGAACATGGTGACGCTTTGGAAAGGATGCCCGGATTAGGGGTTATTAGCTACAGGGAGAGGTTGGACAGACTTGGATTGTTTTCTCTGGATCGCCGGAGGTTGAGGGGAGACCTGATAGAAGTATATACACAACCATGAGAGGCACAGATAGGGTAGACATCAAAACCTTTTTTTCCCCCATCTTGAAAATATCAAATACTAGAGGGCATAGCTTTAAGGTGAGAGGGGAAAAGTTTAAAGGAATGAATGAATAGGTTTATTGGCCAAGAATTCACATACAAGGAATTTGCCTTGGTGCTCCACCCGCAAGTGACAACATGACATACAGTGACAGTTAGGAATGACACATAAAACATTAAACATTAACAATAAAACATTATCGATTAAACATGTGAATTAAATAAAAATACCAGAGCAAAAGGAGGCTACAGATTGTTGGTTATTGAGTAGAGCTACTACTCGTGGGAAAAAAAGCTGTTTTTATGTCTGGCTGTGGCAGCTTTGACAGTCCAGAGTCGCCTTCCAGAGGGAAGTGATTCAAAGAGTCTGTGGCCAGGGTGAGAGGGGTCAGAGATGATCTTACCCCTCTCACTTCCTGGCCCTTGCAGTGTACAGTTCATGTGGAACTTTACCACAGAGGGTGGCGAGTGTCTGGATCACGCTGGTGTGGTTGGTGTGGAAGGAGTTACGATAGTGGGATTTAAAAGACTTTTGGATAAGCACATGGATATAAAGAAAATGGAGGAAAATGGATTAGGTAGAGGAAGAGAAGAGTTGGTCTTGGCATCATGTTCGCCACAGACAATGTTTCTGTACTGTTCTGTTCTATGTTATTGTAAAGCAAATTAAAGGGTATAAACACAGTTAACTAAACTCAGATTATTATTCTAATTCCTAAACCCATATGAGTAAAAAACACCATAATAATACAGGTATTACATTTTTTAGAGAAATCAATGAAGAGCATGGAAACAGGCCCTTTGGCCCAATTAATTTACATCGACCAAGTTGCCGAACCAAGCTCATTCTTCTTGCCGGCGCTTGGCCCATATCTTTTATAATTCTTATCCATATACCTATCATGAGTTCCTGGTAGGTTTTCAACAAGCACTGGTTACGTCTTGAGTTTAACAATAGGTAAATTACAATTAAGTTTACAGAATTAATGTCTCACTAAAAGAAAAGTATTGGTTAACTTAATAGAAATTCTAATTGCATGTTAACTGAAAACTTCCATTATATTCAGGCAGGTGGAGACAAGAGAATAGGAAGATTAAGGATTGAAATCTTATAGAGTCATGTAGTGATACAGTGTGGAAACAGGCCCTATGGCCCAACTCGCCCCACACCGGCCAACAATGTCCCAGCTACACTAGTCCCACCTGCCTGCGCTTGGTCCATATCCCTCCAAACCTGTTTTATCCATGTACCGGTCTGTTTCTTAAACGTTGGGATAGTCCCAGCCTCAACGACCTCATCTGGCAGCTTGTTCCATGCACCCACCACCCTTTGTGTGAAAAAGATTCCTTTAAAATCTTTTCCCCTACTCTGGGCAAAAGACTCTACCCAATCTACTCCTCTCATAATTTTGTACACCTCTATAAGATCACCCCTCATCCTCTGCGCTCCAAGGAATAAAGACCCAGCCTACTCAACCTCTCCCTACAGCTCACACACTCTAGTCTTGGCAACATAAATCTTCTCTGAACCCCTTTCAAGCTTGACAATATCTTTCCTATAACATGGTGCCCAGACCGGAACACAATATTCTGAAGAAGGGTCTCGACCCGAAACGTCACCCATTTCCTTCGCTCCATAGATGCTGCCTCACCCGCTGAGTTTCTCCAGCATTTTTGTCTACCCACAATATTCTAAATGCGGTCTCACCAACGTCTCATACAACTGCAACATGACCGAACTTCTATACTCTATATGTGTAAGAAGGAACTGCAGATGCTGGTTAGACACAAAAAGCTAGAGTAACTCAGCGGGACAGGCAGCATCTCTGGAGAGAAGGAATGGGTGATGTTTCGGGTCGAGACCCTTCTTCTATACTCTGACTGATGAAGGCCAAAGTGGCAAAAGCCTTTTTGACCACCTTTGTCTACCTGTGACTCGACCTTCAAGGAACCATGCACCTGCACTCCTAGATCCCTCTGCTCCACAACACTCCCCAGAGGCCTACCTTTTGCCAGAGGCATTGAGATCAGAAACAGTCTGGGAGATGATGACCTGGTATTCGTCTGTAGGGTCATGGGTCGAGGGATAGGCAGTGCCGTTGATTGTCAAGGGCAGCTTATTAACCTCTCTTTTGATGGATATGGTCACTGTCTGGCACCTCTGTCGTGCAAATGCTACTTGCTCCTTATTTAGCTCAAGCTTGAATGTGATCCAGGTCTTTATACTTGCAGGCATGAACTGCTTCACTTACAGAGGAGTTGCAAATGAGGTTGAACATTGTTCATCGATGACTGTGCATTCCTACTTCTGACTTTATAAGAGAAGGACGGTCAGTGAAGAAGCAATTTTGTGACATTCAATGTCTCTTGGTCTCTCCCCATCAGAGAAGTTTCTATTGTCCTCTCCCTGTTCTCTGCAATATTAAAAAATGATTTTACATTTTTTTCAGTTCTGATGAAAGATCAGAGCTGAAATGTTAAATATTTCCCTCCGCATAAACTCTGTCTGATTTGCTGTGCATTTCTAGCATTATGTTCATAAGTGATCGGGGCAGAATTAGGCCATTTGACCCATCAAGTCTACTCCACCATTCATTCATGGCTGATCTATCTTTCCCTCTCAATCACGTTCTCCTGCCTTCGCCCCATAACCCTTGATACCCTTAACAATCAAGAATCTAACAATCTCTTCCATCGACTTGGCCTCCACAGCCTTCTGTGGAAAGGACTTCCACAGATTCACCACCCTCTGACTAAAGAAATTCCTCCTCATCTCCTCGCTAAAGGTACATCCTTTTATTCTGAAGCTATGGTCACTGGTCCGATCTGTTTTGTTTTCAGATTTCCAGTATCAAAACGAGTAAGTTTTGTCCTTATATTATTGCTTAGGATTAAGAAAATAAATGTAAAATATAATTCTAACTGTCGAGAAATCAAAAAGAACACACTCTTTAAGAAATGCATAGGTCGACACAAAATGCTGGAGTAACTCAGAGGGATACGCTGCATCTCTGGAGAGAAGGAATGGGTGACGTTTCATGTCCAGGCCCTTCTTTAAACTAGTGTTTGAAGAAAAAGGTCTCGACCTGAAACATCACCCATTCCTTCTCTCCAGAGATGCTGTCTTTCCAGCTGAGTTACTCCAACATTTTGAGTCTACATTATTTAAGAATATCGGGTTCTTTTAACTGAAAGTTTCTACAGTGGAAAATTATTCCAATCCACTACACTGAATGATCTGTATCTATTTGAATGGGAAACAGTGGACTTTTAGATTAAAATGCATTTTGAAATATACTTTGGGGTTCAGTCCGAGCTCTCTCCAGAATACAACATTTAGAGTCCAAAAACAAGCATGGATATGAAATGTGCATTTCTTTAGTGAAGTCAACCAGAAATGCAATGTTTGCTAAATTGAGGTTTGCAGCCCAAGCATTAACCTCAGGTACAAAAATAAATTATAAGAACTTATGATTGTTGAACAGCTAGGCCTCTTCTACAATGTAAATGAAATAGATTTTGTAACAATAGTCTATTATTAAAAGTAGACACAAAATGCTGGAGTAACTCAGCGGGTGAGGCAGCATCTCTGGAGCGAAGGAAGGGTGACGTTTCGGGTCGAGACCCTTCTTCAGACTGATGTCAGGGGAGGGGGCGGGACAAAGATAGAATGTAGGCGGAGACAGTAAAGCTGGTGGGAGAACTGGGAAGGGGGAGGGGATGGAGAGAGAAAGCAGGGGCTATCTGAAGTTAGAGAAGTCAATGTTCATACCGCTGGGGTGCAAACTACCCAAGTGAAATATGAAGTGCTGTTCCTCCAATTTGCGCTGGGCCTCTCTCTGACAATGGAGGAGGCCCAGGACAGAAAGGCCAGATTGGGAATGGGAGGGGGAGTTGAAGTGCTGAGCCACCGGGAGATTAGGTAGGTTAAGACGGACTGAGCGGAGGTGTTCAGTGAAACAATCGCCGAGCCTGCGTTTGGTCTCGCCAATGTAGACTATTATACATTGTCTGAGTAATTGTTGAACATCGAAAGCCCATCTTCAACTGAAGTTATATTATTTCAACATTGTATCTGAAGATCAAAGGTCTATTATGAGTCATAGAATCATACAGCATGGATACAGGTCCTTCTGCCCAATTTGGCCAGCCCTACCATCATGCCCCATCCATACCAGCCCCGTCTGCCTGAGTTTGGCCCATATCCCTCTAATCCCATCCTGTTCATGAACCTGTCCAAATGTTTCTTAATTGTTGTGATAGTCCCTCCTCCTGCGGCTTGTTCCATACACCCACCACCCTTTGTGTAAACAAATTGGCCCTCAGGTTCCTATTAAAAATCTTTCCCCCCCCTCACCTTAAACCTATGTTCTCTGGTTCCTGATTACCCTACTCTGGGGAAGAGTGTGCATTTATTCTATCTCTTCCTTTCATGATCTTGTACATCTCTTAGATCACAACTTTATCCTTCTGCATTCTAAGGAATAATGTTAGAACTTGTACTCCTACTAACAGGATCATCTGATAAATATACGCTGTCATATCTACAAATCAATATTAATTTAGAAAAAATTCCTACGTAACAGTTTTGCAATGAACCAGTCGTCAGTAGCCAAATAATATGAATACTTACATTGATGCACTGAACTATTTCCCCACCAGGCTAGCAACATGCGCCTTTGAATCTATTACACAAACACAGGGGGAGTGGCACATTTTTTCCCTTCAATAAACAAATACAAAGCTGGACTGGGACATTCGACCTGACAGTGTCATCAGTCCTGACTAAGCACCTAATATCATCAGAGGTTAATAAACCAAAAAACACAAAGGACAAATTTGAAATGGGGAAAATATGTTTGACATAAATCTTGCAATGAGAATTGCCCCGAGCCCGGAGATACAGCTGGTCAGAGACAAAGCTGCTTATTCCCATTGATCGGTTGGTTGCGGGGGTTGTCTTTTTTGCCGGGGATAATAGTAAAAATTGCAAGTTAACAGCGGTTTGGGGTCTGACCAGAGGGAAGGAGATGGAAAAGAGAGAGGGGAAGGGGAGGGTGGGGGAAGGGTAGAGAGAGAGAGAGAGAGGGAAGGAGAGAAGGAGAGAGAGAGTGAAGGAGAGAGAGGAGGGAGGGAGAGAGAGAGAGGGGGGGAAGGAGGGAGAGAGAGAGGAGAGGAGAGGGAGGAGAGAGAGAGAGAGAGGGGGGGGAGAGAGAGAGGGAAGGAAGGAGAGAGTGAGGGGGAGAGAGAGGGAAGGAGAGAGAGGGAGAGAGAGAATACTCGTCACTAGTAGAGGGAGAGAGAGAGAGGGGGGGGAAGGAGAGGGAGAGAGAGAGGAGAGAGAGAGGGAAGGAGAGAGAGAGAGAGAGGGGGGAGGAGAGAGAGAGAGGGAAGGAAGGAGAGAGTGAGGGGGAGAGGAGAGGGAAGGAGAGAGAGAGGAGAGAGAGAGAGAGAGGGGGGAGGAGAGAGAGAGAGGGAAGGAAGGAGAGAGTGAGGGGGAGAGAGAGGGAAGGAGAGAGAGAGGGGGAAGGAGAGAGAGAAAGAGGGAAGGAGAGAGAGAGGAGAGAGAGAGAGGGAAGGAAGGAGAGAGTGAGGGGGAGAGAGAGGGAAGGAGAGAGAGAGGAGAGAGAGAGGGGGAAGGAGAGAGAGAAAGAGGGAAGGAAGGAGAGAGAGAGAGAGAAGGAAGGAGAGAGTGAGGGGGAAGGAGAGAGAGAGAGAAGGGGGAAGGAGAGAGAAGGAGAGAGAGAGAGGGAAGGAGAGAGAGAGAGAGGGAAGGAGAGAGAGGGAATGGGAAGGAAGGAGAGAGTGAGGGGGGAGAGACTCACCATGGTACAGATCGAGGCGATTTTCCTGACAGTCATCAGTATTTCCATCCGCCCGCCGCCATGTTGCCCCAGGCTGTGCCCCGCAAACCCGGCCCGCCTCCTCCCGCCCCGCCCCGCCCCGCCCCGCCGGCCCCGCTCCGCCGGCCCCGCTCCGCCCAACCCACGCTGCCGTGCCGTTCCGTTCCGCCGCCGCCACCTGCTACTGTCTCCACACCACTGGAGGGAGGACAGACAAGCTGCTTATTGCACCGGGCGGGGACAAGACAACAAACCCAGCATCTGCACCTCCTTCCGACACATCTGCACCACCGGGGTTACGATGCAGAGCTAATACATACTCTCCCCTCGCCTGCTAAATCAAAATCAAAAACAACTCACACATCTCCTGCAGTAATTTGCTGGCTGTCTACACATGAGGTTTATTTCCCGACGATGAGAAAATGCATTTAAAAACAAGACACTTGCAACGAACTGCAAATGCAATAATACCCAACTTGAACAAAGGAAACTGCTGTGTGAGAGTGGTTTCATCAAAACAGGTCACATTTTCAATTGAAATTCAATTCAATTGAGATTACATGGCCAGCAGTATTCGCTGACTGTTTAAAATTGGGGGGGGGGGGGGGTTCTTTCACAACGTTGAGAAAAAATCTTACAGCAAGATACTGCAACTAATTGCAAATGAGAAAAAATCCAACTTCAAGAAAGGAAACTGCTT
>CM075983.1:6856596-7078657 GCA_038087875.1 Malacoraja senta | reverse complement strand
AAAGATATTGTGATCAGTGTAAACTTCACACAAGGAGTGAGAACAGGGGATGGGTTCTACCTGAGTAGCAAAGGGAGTGTCTTGAACTTGCAATGTTGTTTGATCCCATCAATATTTATCTGCCTGGTGTACAAAGCATCTTCAAGAATAGGCCGAGGTAAATGTCAATAAGCATCAACAATTAGTTTAATTTACTAATGACTCAGTATCTGCTATCACCCAAACTGTGTTTGGATCGTAATCTCCACTGAATCTTTTTGTGAGAAAACGTACAATCAAAGCTGCAAAAAAAGAACAAAAATCATTTGAAACATATAAGATTTCCCGATGTTGGGGGAGTCCAGAACCAGGGGCCACAGTTTAAGAATAAGGGGTAAGCCATTTAGAACAGAGATGAGGAAACACTTGTTCACACAGAGAGTTGTGAGTGTGGAATTCTCTGCCTTTCAAGAGAGAGCTAGATAGGGCTCTTAAAGATAGCGGAGTCAGGGGATATGGGGAGAAGGTAGGAACGGGGTACTGATTGTGGATGATCAGCCATGATCACATTGAATGGCGGTGCTGGCTCGAAGGGCCGAATGACCTCCTTCTGCGCCTATTGTCTATTGTCTATAGAACATGGATAGGTGACATCTTGGGTCAGGATCCTAGTTCAGACTGATGGGAAGAATCCTGACCATAATGGTCATCTAGCCATGTTCTCCAGAGTTGCTGCCTGACCCGCTGAGTTACTCCAGCACTTTGTGTCCTTTTGGGTAAAAGTGACTTGCTTCTCCACCTATCACTTACCAGGCTTTGTCCTGCCCCAACCACTCTTCCAGATCCCACCTCTCTTCCCCCTTCACAATCAGTCTGAAGAATGGTCCCAACCCAAAATATCGTCTATCCATTCCCTCCACGGATGCTGGCTGACCCGCTGAGTAACTTCAACACTTTGTGCCTTCATTTATACAACTTCAATTGGTTTCTGTATATAAGATGAAGAGCACTTGGGCAGCTTACAGCCCAGCAGTATGAATATTGATCTCTCTAATTTCAAGTTACCCTTGCATCCCCTCTCTCTCCGTTCCTCCCCCACCCTAATCGTCCTACTAGTTTCGCTGTTGTCCTGATCTGTTCTTTTTATACCTTTAATTAATTTTCATACCTCTAGTTTCCCTTTCCCCCGACTCTCAGTCTGAAGAAGGGTCTCGACCCGAAACGTCACCCATTCCTTTTCTCCAGAGATGCTGCCTGACCCGCTGAGTTACTCCATCATTTTGTGTCTATCTTCAGCTCAAATGTCACTGTGAATACTGTTGCTCTTTCTTTGCTGCAATTATTAGTCGGTATTTGAAGTGACTGTGAGCAAAGCGGCACGGTGGCGCAGCGGTAGAGTTGCTGCCTCACAGCGCCAGAGACCTGGGGTCAATCCTGACCACGGGTGCTGTCTGTACGGAGTTTGTACGCTCTCCCCGTGACCTGCGCGGGTTTTCCCCGGGTGCTCCGGTTTCCCCCACATTCCAAAGACCTACAGTACAGGTTTGTAGGCTAATTGGCTTTGGTATAAATGTAAATTGTCCCTATTGTGTGTGTAGGATAGTGTTAATGTGCAGGGATTGCCGGTCTGCGCGGACTTGGTGGGCCGAAGGGCCTGTTTCTGCACTGCATCTCTAAAACTAAACTAAACTTTCATGTGTGATGATGAGCCAAGAATACTGATGACTCACGATGATTTCATTGCAGTTTTTCTAGACTGTTTACCAGGATTAACTGCATCCAGAACTTTAACAATCTGATAACTGATTCAGTGAATGTAAACTGTTTGTGGAAATCAGTAAAGATGAGTCAAACTATGAGAGCATAGTTCCATTGAATAAGTATAAATGAAGTGACATTTAACATTCAATTCACATTCCTTTGAATGAAACTGGTAAATAGGATGTAACAGAATTGAATTTGTTTTTACAGCAATAAACATATAAAATTAAATAACTAGGGGCTATGTCAAAGGAGTTTTTTAAATTGATTTATTGAAAGATACAGCATGGAAACAGGCCCTTCGGCCCACCCAGTCTATGCCGACCATCGATCACCCATTCACACTGGTTCTATGGAACTGGTATGTGTGTATGTGATTCTAATTGAATACATTGCATCTGTCTTCATGGAAGAGGGGAATAATCTATTAGGAAATAGAAAAATGAAACATTGGAAGTGATAAACAAAAGATAAAAGCTATAGTAATGATGGAGTCATAGAGTCATCCAGCCTTTGGCCCAACTTGCCCACACTGACCGACATGTCTCATCTATACTAGTCCCACCTGCCAGTGTTTTGGCCCAAATCCCTCTAAACCTGTCCTATCCATGTACCTGTCTAACTGTTTCTTAAACGTTGCAATATTCCCTGACTCAACTACCTCCTCCGGCAGTTCGTTCCATACACCCACCACCCTTTGTGTGAAAAAGTTATCCCTCAGATACCTATTAAATCTTTTCCCCCTCACCTTAAACCTATGTCCTCTGGTTCTCGATTCCCCTACTCTAGGCAAGAGACTCTTGTGTGTCTGCCCGATTTATTCCTCTCATGGTTTTATACACTAAAAGATCAGTACAATACAGTAATGATTAAGAATAAAAATTCATAAGACTGGCGGCGGCTGGCAAGGTGGCGCAACGGTAGAGTCGCTGCCTGACAGCGCCAGAGACCCGGTTTCGATCTTGACTACGGGCGATGTCTCTACGGAGTTTGTACTTTCGCCCCGTGACCGCATGTTTTTCTCCGCGATCTTCGGTTTCCTCCCACACTCCAAAAGCCTACAGATTTGTAGGTATAAATGTAAATTGTCCCTATTGTGTGTGTAGGATAGTGTTAATGTGCGGGGGATCGCTAGTCGGTGCGGACTCGGTGGGCCGAAGGGCCAGTTTCCGCACTGTATCTCCAAACTAAACTAAACTAAACAAAACTGGAAATACTTGAGATGGCCTGGAAACATCTGTGGAAAACTAAAGCATGTTAGTTTATTTGCTTTAGCACAGAATACTGACCACATTTCCAGCATTCCCTGATTTTATTTTCAGATAACCAACATCTGAAATTCTTTGCTATTCAAGACGGGATCCAAATTCTGCCATAACAAGATGTACAAAAATGCAACATCTAAGGAGTTATCTTTGAATGCAATTTTGAAATATCCACTGAAAGCAAGATTGAGTTCAAAGACATATCGTGCAGATTTGAATTGACATCGGAACTGGAGTTTGAACTTAGTTAACCAAGAGCGAAAGGAGCTGACTTTAATTTTAGGATTTCAACGATATATCTCTGCAATAAATGTTGTACGCTTTATCCTTAGTATACTTCAGTTTAGTTTATTGTCACGTGTACCGAGGTACAGTGAAAAGCCTTTGTTGTGTGCTCTGCAGTCCGCGGAAAGACAATACATGATTACATTCGAACCATTTTACAGCGTACAGTGAAAAATCCACCAGGTGGCGCCACCACGGTGGCTGCCTCGCCAACAGCCTGTCAGTCCCCTCTCTGTTTATATTATTTTAAGTATGATTTAAAAGTATGATTTAGTAGTGTTTCTTGTTTGTTTTATGTGTGGGGGGGTGGAGGGGAAATCGGGGAAACCTTTTTTCAGTCACTTGCCTCGACGGAGATGCGATTTTTCCCCGTGTTGCATCTCCGTGTGTGGCGTGGTGCGGCCTTTCCTGGAGACCGGCCTGGAGCTTCAAGCCGAGGGTGCGGCGCGGACTTTAACATCGGGGGGCTGCGATCCTTTGCCGAGGGTTGCCAGCGGAGCTCTGACCGCGGGGCCTGTGGACTTTTAACAGCGTGAAGCCGCGGTCTCCGGTAAGAAGAAGCCGACTCGGGAGCTCCATGCCGCCGAGTGATCCGATCCGTACCGACGCCGGAGTTCCCATCGTCCCGACAAGAGGGCTCGAACATCGGACCGTCGGCAGCGGCGAGTACGGATGGTTCAAAGGCCCCGACCACGGGTGAACAAAGGAGGAAGATGACTGAACTTTATTGCCTTCCATCAGTGAGGAATGTGGATTCCACTGTGGTGGATGTTTATGTTAAACTTTATTTTACGTGGCTGTGTGTATTGTTGCTTTTCACTCAGTGTGGCTGTATGGTAACTCAAATATCACTGTACCTTAGTTGGTTAAGTGACAATAAACACAAACTTGAACTTGAACATGGTAAGGGGATATTCTTTGTCTGTGCACTGTGGACGGCTTGATTATATTCATGCACAGTAAACCCTCACAATAACACACCTCTGTATACAGCGGATTTCAATTCTAGCAGACCAAGGTTCCCGTTGCAACATCCCACCAGGTTCCCTGACGAGCTGATGCCTCGTGGCGGGAGCTTCTGGTTGCAGGAGAGCAGCATGAAGGCGACATGAGTAATGCGCGTGTGGGGCCAGGGGCTCTGCTGCTCCCCGGACTCTGAATTCCGACTTGTTTAACCTCCCCCCCCACCCCCCCTCCTCAGCCACATCTCATCCCTCCCTTTCTCGGGTTAAACTTTAACCCCCGCCCCCCCACACGGTTATTGTGGACAATCGGCACCACCCCCCTCCTGTGGTCTGTTCTAGCGAGGGTTTACTGTGCAGTCTTTTCTTTAACTGGAAGGCACGCAAACAAGAGCATTACACTGGACTTCTGTACCTGGTGACAATAATAAACTAAACTAAACTGAACTAAAGTAATCAAAACTAAACTAAAGGAAACAAAACTAAAATATACTGAACTGAAATGAACCAAAGTAAAGTAAACTGAACTGAACTGCAATGGACTACACTAACATTCTTGTGTTCCCCTGACAGGGAGATGGAGATGATCGGAGGAGCCAAGATGTTATAACCCGATCTCTTCACTGGGCAGATGGTTTTGTTTTTGTCTTTTCGCTTACGGACACGGACAGCTGGAAAACTCTCCGCCCGCTCTATCAACAAATCAGGAAGATTTATCCCAGCATCCGACTGCCATGTGTGCTAATGGGAAACAAAGCTGATCTACCTCACGCCCGACAGGTGGAAACCATCGAAGGCATCCAGTTGGCGAATGAGATAGGGGGGACTTATTTTGAAGTATCCGCCAGGGAAAATTGCAACGAGGTCTACGACGCTTTCTATCAAGTCTGCCAGGAAGTTAGTAAACTGATTGCAAGCAGCAACGGGGAGAAGAGGAGAGGTCTCCTTTTAGCTCGGCCTAAATCACCAAACATGCAGGATTTTGGAAGGCGCTTAAAACAAGCTCTGTCGTCCAAAGTCAAATCTACTAGTGCTATTTAATATTGCTTCTTTTGATAGTCATGAAAGGCTGGAGTAACTCAGTGGGTCAGGCAGCATCTCTGGAGAAAAGGAAGTGTTTTGAGTCCAGACCATTCGTCAAACCACGTTACTACTTTTGCGCAGGTTCAAAGCTTTAAATGCATAATATTTCTAGTTTGTTCCAAGACTGAATGGGAATTGTGCTTAGAAGATCCCAATTAAGTAATACCCCAAGATGATTAAAGACTGTCACATGTTGGGCGGTGTGGGCAAGTTGGACCGAAGGGGTTGTTCCCACACTGCAAGACTCCATGACTCTATACATACAATTTGTAATATACTTACTTCCTGTATTAACAAAATTCTAACGGTTCAGCACCTTTTGATTCAGATTATGAGTAACTGTGTTTACATGTGATGTTTACAGTCATGATAGTGGTTTCATAGAGTCACACAGCACGGATACAGGCTCTTTTGGCCCAACTTCCCAAGCTGACCAACATGCCCCATCTACACTAGTCCCACCTGCCTGCGTTTGGCCCATATCCCTCTAAACTTTCCTATCCATGTGCCTGTCCAAATGTTTTTAAAATGTTGTTCTAGTATCTGTCTCAACTACCTCCTCTGGCAGCTCGTCCCATACACCCACCACCCTCTGTGTGAAAAAGATGCCCCTCAGATCCTCGTTAAAACTTTCCCCTCTCACCTTAAAACTACGTCCTCTGGTTCTTGATTCCCCCACTCTTTTTTCCCCCTCTGCTTTGTGCCCCCCCATTTCTACCCCTCCCCTTCAACCTACATTCCTTCCTCTGGCTTCACAATTCAGACAGCTTCTATCCTTATCTCACGCCATTTGTCTTTTCCTCTCTGGCCATTGTCCAGTCGTCATCTGCCTATCGAAAAGAAACCCTTCACCTGTATCCACCTATCATTTGCCAGGCCGGGTCCTGTCCCCCACTTCTCTTCCAGCTTTCTCCACCCCCACCACAATCAGTCTGAGGAAGGGTCCCCATCTGAACCATCACCTGTCCCTGTCCTCCAGAGATGCTGTCTGATCCGCTGAGTTACTCCGCCATTTTGTGTCTACCTTTGACATTTTCTTGACATGGGTGTGGTGGGTTTTGCTTCTGGTGGTATCTAGTACCATTTGGAAAAAGTAATAAAATGGTGGCATGCCAATACATTTCGATTCCATGTGGCAAAAAGTACTTGGAGGTGCTGGCGAAATCATCATACTTACCCTACAGTTCACAACGTTGGTTCAGACTAGCCACTAACAGGTTTTTGTGGCTTTCGCAGAATTGTTTGATAATTATTTGCAGCAAGATGCATACGAGTTCCTGAACTTTATGTTCTACTCAAGGTTCCAGCATCTGCAGTTCCTTGTGTCTCAGTGGTTCATATCTGATTGCTTTCGTGAAACAACAGAACATGTGTCTCTATGGTGGGGATGAGCTGAGTTGGTGAAGTAGTCCCAGAAAGTTATAAAGGAATGAATGAATGGATGGATGAATGAATGAATGAATGAACGGATGAGTTAACACTTTGTTGTCAAACGTAACAAGTCACAGGGAAATTCTTTACGCAAGGTATGCAAAGAGTCGCCACATAAAGGTCGCTGACAATGTCACAAAGTTATACAACTTCTCCCGTGGGGCTTTGGGCACCTTCTGCCACCTGGGAACTCGGTTCACAACCACATGTCTCAGCATTGCAAACTACTTGGGTTGAGAACAGTTCACATAAACATTCAAGGTGGTGCCAGAGCATGGGACCAGCACTTGGTGTCAATCTTTGGTGTAAACCAGCATCTGCAGTTCCTTGTTTCTACTGTAGGTGTTCTTATTCTATGAAAACTCTTTCATATCAAATAAGAGGCGGCATTGTAGAAACATAGAAAATAGGTGCAGGAGTAGGCCATTCGGCCCTTCGAGCCATTCAACATGATCATGGCTGATCATCCAAAATCGGTACCCCGTTCTGGCTTTTCCCCCATATCTCTTAGCCCTAAGAACTGAATCTTCTAACACTCTCTTGAAAACGTGTTACGTATGTGATGAAAACCGAAGATTCCCACCTACATGTAACCTCCACCAGATTCTTTACAGATCCGGTAAATCTGTTTCTGTTGCTTCGGATTCCCACATTTGTATTTTGTCTTGGCCAACATCGAGGTCTTACAGTGGAAGTGGTTTTGAGATCTATATCTTTACATGTCTATTAAAAGCCACAGCAAGCTCAGTTTCTTTGCCAATCTCTCCGCAGGAGAATTGAAAACCTACATTGGACTAATCCCAGATGGGAGAGGGATTTCAAACATGCGAGAATCCAAAGATAAACACAAAATGCTGGAGTAACTCAGTGGGACAGGCAGGCAGCATCTCTGGAGAGTAGGAATGGGTGACGTTTCAGGTCGAGACCCTTCATCACTCTACTTCGGAAGAATCTTCCATCCTGCTTCGGAAACTGGGCAAGGTGCCAAACACACCATGGGGACATTGTCAATGGATACCATGGAGAATTCCAGGCGGTTCATGTCTTTAAGAGAAAACTATGAGCTATCAATCTAAAATAGATATTAGTTGACTGCCACAAACAAAACCTTGATTTTCTTTCAGTCTAAAGAAGGGTGTAGACCCGAAACGTCACCCATTCCTTCTCTCCAGAGTTGCTGCCTGTCCCGCTGCATTACCTGATTCTTGATTTGTACGGGTGTCAGGGGTTACAGGGAGAAGGCAGGAGAATGGGGTTGAGAGGGAAAGCTAGGTCAGCCACGATTGAATGGTGGAGTAGACTTGATGGGCCGAATGGCCTAATTCTACTCCTATCACATGACCTTATGACCTTACTCCAGCATTTTGTGTCTATCTTCTGTCGTGTTAGATATGGTCACAACTTTTCCTCCATCCTGACGCTTACTACTGGTGTCCCTCAGAGTTGTATGCTCTGTCCTTGACTCCCTAATCCCTGTCCACCCATAACCAACCTTAACTAGTACAACACCCACTCGATCTTTAAGTTCATTGCTGACACCCCTGTTGTTGCCTGTGGATCTACAATGATGAGACCATGCACAGGAGAGAGTTCATGTTAACCATATAAGCATTACAGCACGGAAACAGGCCATCTCGGCCCTTCAAGTCCGTGCCGAACATTATTATTATTATTATTATTATTATTATTATTTTTTAAAAAAATAATAATACTTCCCCCTAGTCCCATCTACCTGCACTCAGACCATAACCCTCCATTCCTTTCCTGTCCATATACCCATCCAATCTATTTTTAAAGGATAAAATCGAACCAGCCTCCACCACTTCCACTGGAAGCTCATTCCACACAGCTACCACTCTCTGAGTAAAGAAGTTCCCCCTAATGTTACCCCTAAACTTCTGTCCCTTAATTCTCAAGTCATGTCCCCTTGTTTGAATCTTCCCTACTCTCAATGGGAAAAGCTTATCCACGTCAACTCTGTCTAACCCGCTCATCATTTTAAAGACCTCTATCAAGTCCCCTCTTAACCTTCTGCGCTCCAAAGAATAAAGACCTAACTTGTTCAACCTTTCTCTGTAACTTAGTTGCTGAAACCCAGGCAACATTCTAGTAAATCTCCTCTGTACTCTCTCTATTTTGTTGACATCCTTCCTATAATTAGGCGACCAAAATTGTACTCCATACTCCAGAATTGGCCTCACCAATGCCTTGTACAATTTTAACATTACATCCCAACTTCTATATTCAATGCTCTGATTTATAAAGGCCAGCACCCCAAAAGCTTTCATTACCACCCTATCTACATGAGATTCCACCTTCAGGGAACTATGCACAGTTATTCCTAGATCCCTCTGTTCAACTGCATTCCTCAATTCTCTACCATTTACCATGTAAACTGCATTCCTCAATTCTCTACCATTTACCATGTTACAAGTGATAGGAGCAGAATTAGGCCATTCAGCCCACCAAGTCTACTCCGCCATTCAATCATGGCTGATCTATCTCTCCCTATCTTAAACCCATTCTCCTGCCTTCTCCCCATAACCCCTGACATGCATACTAATCTAGAATCAATCTATCTCTGCCTTAAATTATCCATTGACTTGGCCTCCACAGCCATCTGTGGCAATGAATTCCACAGATTCACCACCCTGAATCTGAAAGAGGCTGAGAATCTTGGACCATGGTGTCAGGACAATAACCTTAACGTCAACAGCCAAACGAGTTGGTTGTTGATCTAAGGAAGCGAATGGGTGAACACAACTCTATCCCCATCAGGTTAAGTTGCTGTGGAGATGGTTGATAGCTTCAAGTTCCGCAGCATCCACATCAGCAGCAAATTAACCTGTTCCCGTTATACCGATGCGGTGATCAAGAAAGTACAGCAGCATATTTACTTTCTTAAGCAGCACGGTGGCGCAGCGGTAGAGTTGCTGCCTTATAGCGCCAGAGTCCCAGGTTCGATCCTGACTACGGGTGCTGTCTGTGTGGAGTTTGTACGTTCTCTCCGTGACCGCATGGGTTGTCTCCGAGATCTTTGGTTTCCTTCCACACTCCAAAGATGTACAGGTTTGCAGGTAAACTGGCTTGGTATAAATGTAAAGATGGCCCTAGTGTGTGTACGATAGTGTTAGTGTGCGGGGATCGCTGGCCGGCCTGGGCTGAACGACCTGTTTCCATGCTGTATCTCTAAACTAAACTAAACTAAACCAGGAAGATTCGGCATGTCCTTGAGAATTCTACACATACGCTATAGGAAGTATTCTGATAGGATGCATCTCCGCTTGGTGTGGCAACTGCTCTGCTCTTGACCAAGCTGAACGTGTGAGAGAGGTGAACACAGCCCAGTCCATCACAGGCTTGTCATGTTCATAAGTTCATAAGTGACAGGGGCAGAATTAGGCCATTCGGCCCATCAAGTCTACTCCGCTATTCAATCATGGCTGATCTATCATTCCCTCTCAACTCCATTCCCCTGCCTTCTCCCCACAACCCCTGAAGCCATTACTAATCAAACCTCTTTCTTCCATCCAGTTCATTTTCATGGTGTGTTGCTTCGGGAAGGCTAGGAGCATTGTCAAGTATGCCTGCCAGACCACCCAATCCCTCATCTTCTTTCACAGACAAGATTCAGCAGGATACTGCCCGGATCAAAGGGTATTAGCTACAAGTTGGTAGTTCATCTCTTTGATGCTGAGGGGAGACCTAATAGAAGTACTTAAAGCAGTGCTTCTTAAGCTATTTCAGAGGTAGACAAAAATGCTGGAGAAACTCAGCGGGTGAGGCAGCATCTATGGAGCGAAGGAATAGGTGACGTTTCGGGTCGAGACCCTTCTTCAGACGGATGTGGGGGTGGGGGGGCGGGAAGAAGAAAGGAAGAGGCGGAGACAGTGGGCTGTGGGAGAGCTGGGAAGGGGAGGGGAAGGAGGGAGAAAGCAAGGACTACCTGAAATAATATAACTTGCTTTCCTTGCTTTCTCCCTCCTTCCCCTCCCCTTCCCAGCTCTCCCACAGCCTACTGTCTCCACCTCTTCCTTTCTTCTTCCCGCCCCCCACCCCCACATCAGTCTGAAGAAGGGTCTCGACCCGAAACGTCACCTATTCCTTCGCTCCCTAGATGCTGCCTCACCCGCTGAGTTTCTCCAGCATTTTTGTCTACCTTCGATTTTTCCAGCACCTGCGGTTCTTTCTGAAACTATTTCAGTGTCATTCACCCTTGAGTCTCTATCCCAAAATTTAATTCACCCTCCACTAAATTTTCTGATTTTTCTGGGTAATTTCCATCTTATTCTCCCTTGTGTATAATATTATATATAATTTATTTTGTCACATGAGCGAAAAGCATAAATGAACTCACTTCTTAAGTGCTTATTTTATTCAACTTTTTGAACATCCTAAAAATATGTAAAGAAAACTAGGAGCGAAAAAAAGAAGTTTAATTACCACTGGAGTTGGATAATCATTCGATTAGAATGCTAATAAAAAATTCCAACATCTAAACTCTGGGCTTCAGCCCCATTCTACCCTTTCGGGCTTTGATCACTACAGTTTTTTTCTTGGAAAACTGGCTCAAAAAACCACGGTCTTCCCTAAAAGGTTATATTACAGTAAATTTGGGAAATATCCTGCTGCTTTGAAATTAGAAAACCATAGGTAGAGAGAAAAAAACATATCAAATATCCAGCTCCACTGCCATTAATACCAATAAGAGTCTACTAGACACTTTATTGTCAATACCTTTTTTAAGTATAGGAAAAAAATATATAAATATCTGAATAAATTAAGTAATTCACCCTTCATAGATACATAGATACATAGAAAATAGGTGCAGGAGTAGGCCATTCGGCCCTTCGAGCCTGCACCGCCATTCAATATGATCATGGCTGATCATCCAACTCAGTATCCCGTACCTGCCTTCTTTCCATACCCCCTGATCCCTTTAGCCACAAGGGCCACATCTAACTCCCTCTTAAATATAGCCAATAAACTGGCCTCAACTACCCTCTGTGGCAGAGAGTTCCAGAGATTCACCACTCTCTGTGTGAAAAAGTTTTTTCTCATCTCGGTCTTAAAGGATTTCCCCCTTATCCTTAAGCTGTGACCCCTTGTCCTGGACTTCCCCAACATCGGGAACAATCTTCCTGCATCTAGCCTGTCCAACCCCTTAAGAATTTTGTACGTTTCTATAAGATCCCCTCTCAATCCCCTAAATTCTAGCGAGAACAAGCCGAGTCTATCCAGCCTTTCTTCATATGAAAGTCCTGACATCCCAGGAATCAGTCTGGTGAACCTTCTCTGCACTCCCTCTATGGCTATAATGTCCTTCCTCAGATTTGGAGACCAAAACTGTACGCATTCATTCACCCCTCTAGTTTCATTCACCCCAAAATAATTTCATTCGCCCTTGGGTGAACCATTCACCAGTTTAAGAAGCACTGTCTTAAAGCACTGAGAAAGAAATATATAAAATACCCGCAATCAGGATCGAACCTGGGCCTCTGGTGCGGTGAGGCAGCAACTCTACCGCTGCGTCACCGTGCCGCCCTTTGATCAAAGTTTTTGAATGTTTCAGGCACCGAGGAGCATTATTGAGCTGCACGCGATCAAGGCATGTGTAAAATCAGGAGCCATTTCATGCTTGGGTTACATACTAATTCGATCAGTCAGCCTTTAGGCTTCAGCAGGCAGAGGCAGTTGACCCACTGGTGGGGATGCTGGGGGATGGAGGGAAGGATATCCTACGGTTCTTCTTTGGGATGGAGCCAGCTTCACGCTCCGTGGGAGGGGGCTCAACAAGGATGTTGTCAGCTCCAGGTTTAGCACTCCGTTCTGTACTGGGCAGCTATCTTTGGGGCCAACTGGCACATTCATGTTTAGAGTTTCGAGATACAGCGCGGAAACATCCGCCCTTCAGTCCACCGAGTCCGTGCCGACCTGCGATCGATCACCCAGTGCATTAGCACTATCCTACACATGTGGGACTATTTACAAATTTTTACTGAAGCCTATCAACCCACAAACCTGTACGTCTTTGGAGTGTGGGAGGAAACCGGAGCATCCGAAGGAAGCCCACGCAGTCACGGGGAGAACATGCAAACTCCGTACAGACAGCATCTGCAGTCGAGATCGAACCCGGGTCTCTAGCGTTGTAAGCGCTGTAAGGCAGCAACTCTACCGCTGCGCCATTGTGCTGCCCATTATGTGCAGGCAGATAAGAGTTAGTCTTGGCATCATGTTCGGTACAGACAATGTGGGCCGAATGGCCTGTTCCTGTGCTGTACTGTTCTACGTAGGAAAGAACAGAGGATACTGGTTTAATTTGAAGATAGACATAAAATGCTGGAGTAACTCAGCGGGACAGGCAGCATCTCTGGGGAGAAGGAATGGGTGACGTTTCGGGTCGAGACCCTTCTTCAGACTGATCTGTACTATATCTGAACTGTACTATATCTGAACTATATTCTGTACTGTTCTATGTTCTATATTGATGAGTAAGCAGCAATTGCTGTTTATTCTGAGCCTCCTTCAAAGTTGAGTCAGGGAGGACCCCAGGCAATGAGTGGGCGGTAGATTTTTTAAAAATTGACATGCACAGCATTGTTAAGAATGAAAAATCACTAACCATTCAAAAAAATCGTTCCTGGCATATTCTGCAGTTTTCAAAGAGGATGTGATTTTTTTTTTCAAGGGAAAGACCAAGAGTTGGTTTTCAAAGAAGTCGTGGGATGACGGCAGTCTGGATGAAAGCATTTCATTGACTTGAAGCACTGAGAGGGTGAAAGGCACCATATATGCTCATATTCTTTTGCTTTATTTTTAACCTTTGGTTCCAGATAGATCTGTGAGTCATCCTTGTGAACACGGTGTCCTGTGGAGATCTGCTCACAGTGGGAATTTAGCACAAAGAACCTTGGCTGCAGAGAGATGCATTGGGACGTGTATATGCGGCGGCACGGTGGCGCAGCGGTAGAGACGCTGCCTCACAGCTCCAGAGGCCCGGGTTCCATCCTGACTACAGGTGCTGTCTGTTCGGAGTTTGTACGTTCTCCCGGTGACCGCGTGGGTTTTCGCCGGGTGCTCCGGTTTCCTCACACGTTCCAAAGACATACAAGTTTTTGGGTTAATTGCCTTCTGTATACTGTCCCTAAGGTGTAGGATAGAACTAGTGTACGGGGTAATCGCTGGTCGGCGACGACTCGGTAGGCCGAACTCTGTATCTCCAAAAGCTGTTCCGACTGTAAATCCAAAAACTAAAACAAAAAAAAAGCTAAGTGGGACTCTATTTAGTAACATTAAAGGCCTGTCCCACTCAGGCTAATTTTTAGGCGACTACAGACGACTAGGCTGTCGCCACATGGTCGCCGGGGAGTCGCCTGTATGGTCGTGAGTCGTCTCCTCAGTTGCCCAAAGAAAGACCAGTCTTTCTGGTCGCCGCTGGATTTTCCACATGTTGAAACATTTTGGCGAAAGTTGGCGACAGTGGGTTTGACGCCAATGAGCGTAGCTTGACTTCTCCTGACGTAGATGCTGTCGTAGTTGTCACCGGGTTAACGTAGGATATCGCCAGTGCTGACTTCAGTTTTTTTTTTTGTTAAAGTAATGATTCTATTTCAAGTTTTATGTCGAAGGGGGGTCCAGTCGCTGGTTTTTCGCCGACCTGCTACGACAATGACAGTCGCCGGCAGTCGCCAAAAAATAGCCTAAGTGGGACAGGCCCTTTAGGAATAACTACTCATGTGAACTGTGAAATTTAGTTTTAGTTTTAGAGATACAGAATGGAAACAGTCCTGTTCACACTAGTTTAATTGTCCTACAAATTCTCACCCCTATGGGATGTGGGGGGGATACCGGGGCACCCAGAGGGAACCCACACCACACAGTCACAGGGAGAACATGCAAACTCTGCTCAGACAGCACCCGAGGTCTGTAAGGGTGTCAAAGGTTAGGGGGAGAAGGCAGGAGAGTGGGGCTGAGAGGGAAAGATAGATCAGCCATGATTGAATGGTGGTGTAGACTTGATGGGCTGAGCGGACAAATTCTGCTCCTGTGGCTTGTGGACATGGGGTGGAACCCGCGAGGCATCAGCTCTACCCGCTGCACCATCTTCCTTCTTACTCTGTGGCACATGGATGTTCCAGGGCGCTCATGTATGGACAAATGTCACAGTATCGGAGCATACATTGTGCACTGTATCAGTGTATCACCATGCATTAGTGTGTTGGACCAAGGAGAACTCAATAGAAAAACTCCCAACATCATAATCCAAGCAGAAATTTCCGATTTTCAGTCATGCTCGCTTTTAAAAGAAATTGCCTTGTCTCATACAAGTATGGCAGCATAGTGATGGTTAACGGTAGAGCTGCTGCCTCACAGCGCCAGAGACCCGGGTTCGATCCTGACTACGGGTTCTTGTCTGTACGGAGTTTTTTAGATGACCTGCGTGGGTTTTCTCTGAGATCCTACTCTGGAGTACACAAATGGGTGATGTTTCAGGTTGGGATCCATCATCACCCTTCCTGTTCTCCCGAGATGCTGCCTGACCCCCTGAGTTACTCCAGCACCTTGTGCCCTTTGTGCTTTGCTCAAGATTCCAGCATCAGCAGTTCCTTGTGTCTCGTTGCAAGAATGGACATTTATTTGGCAATGGGAAGGAAGCAATGCTGGAGAATGTTTAGGAAGGAACTGCAGATGCTGGAAGATAGACACAAAATGCCGGAGTAACTCCACAAGGGAGGCAGCATCTCTGGGGAGAAGGAATGGGTGACGTTTCGGGTCGAGACCCTTCTTCCAAAAATGTCTTCTTCCAAAAAGGAAAAAGGTTTTCTTTAAGTAGAACACTTGTAGACCTTGTTAACTGGCAGATAGACACAAAATGCTGAAGTAACTCAGCGGGACAGGCAGCATCTCTGGAATGAAGGAATGGGTGACGTTTCAGGTCGACACCCTTCTTCTTCAGTCTACTTCTTCGGAATAAATCGAGACATTATTGGCAGAATATCTACAGGTTTTGTAATATCTTGGAAATATATGTTTCGTGTCAGTGACTCACCAGCGCTTTCCTGTCTCTCAAAATAACTTTATTTTTTGGGTATAGCCATAATATATTTTTTCCACGAGCCGTCAAATGTGGGAGTTATTCTCATGCTTCCCAAAATAATGAATACGATGGGAATTCTTGTGCAGAGACGCTGCTCTTTGGGAATGAAATCTCGTGCGTGGAGTAATTCAGACTTCTCTGTATTTGATCTCTGACCACGTGATGGTTGGAATGCAGAACAAATATAAACAATGGTCCTGGCAGAGTTTCTGACGTTATTGATGCATGTGAATAGTCCGGGCAAGGTTAGTGTGTGCCTGCAGCCATAACATAACTCAAGTGTTTGAAATAAATTCATTTTCCTCCTTTCCGCACATTTTAATGGCCAAGCGGTGATTGAGTCCACAAAAAACATGAGCGGAAATGGCACTGTTGACTTGAGCCCAGCATCGTGAGAATATGCACCTCATGAGCCACTTGACTGCCTGAAGATCCCCAGTGGTGACGTTAGCCCCTTGTAATGGCTTAAGTGCTTGCCATGCCAGAAGTGTGTGAAATTCTACCTGAACTTTTCACTGGGTAGGGCAGCAAAGAATAGAACCACTATTATTTGGGCGGTCATGGTGGCGGTCATGGTGGCGCAACGGTCGAGCTGCTGCCTTACAGCGCTTGCAGCACCAGAGACCTGGGTTCGATCCCGACTTCGGGTGCTTGTCTGTACGGAGTTTGTACGTTCTCCCCGTGACCACGTGGGGTTTTTCCGAGATCTTCGGTTTCCCCCCACACTCCAAAGACGTACAGGTTCGTAGGTTAATCGGCTTGGTGTGTGTGTAAAACAATTGTCCCTGGTGTGTTTTGGATAGTGTTAATGTGCGGGGATCGCTGGTCAGTGCGGACCCGGTGGGCCGAAGGGCCTGTTTCCGCGCTGAATCCCTAAACTAAACACTCGAGTATTGTGAGCAGTTTTGGGTTGCAGCTGGCACTGGAGAGGGTCCAGAGAAGGTTTACGAGAATTATCCCAGAAATGATTGGGTTAACATATGATGAGCGTTTGATATCACTGGGCATGTACTCGCTGGTGTTTAGAAGGATGAGGTGTGGACCGAAGACGTACCAAATTGTGGCAGGACTAGATAGAGTGGATGTGGAGAGGATGTTTCCACTAGTGGGAGAGTCTAGGATCGGAGGCCATAGCCTCAGAATAAAAGGAATTACCTTTAGGAATGAGATGAGGTGGCGCAGCGGTAGAGTTGCTGCCTTACAGCGAATGCAGCGCCGGAAACCCGGGTTCGATCCTGATTACAGGTGCTGTCTGTACGGAGCGTGTACGTTCTCCCCGTGACGTGCGTGGGTTTTCTCCGAGATCTTCGGTTTCCTCCCGCATTCCAAAGACGTACAGGTGTGAAGGTTAATTGGCTTGTTAAATGTAAAAATTGTCTTTAGTGGGTGTAGGATAGTGGTCGGCGTGGACCCGGTGGGCAGAAGGGCCTGTTTCTGTGCTGTATCTCTAAACTAAACTAAACTAAACAAAATTTCTTTAGTCAAAGGGTAATTAATCTGTGGAATCCATTGTCGCAGAAGGCTCTGGAAGGCATCGATGGATATTTTTAAGGCAGTGATAGATGGATTCTTGATTAGACAATAGACAATAGGTGCAGGAGTAGGCCATTCGGCCCTTCGAGCCAGCACCGCCATTTAATGTGATCATGGCTGATCATCCCCAATCAGTACCCCTTTCCTGCCTTCTCCCAATATCCCCTGACTCTGCTAATTTTAAGCCCTATCTAGCTCTCTCTTGAAAGCATCCAGAGAACCTGCCTCCACCGCCCTCTGAGGCAGAGAATTCCACAGACTCACAACTCTCTGTGAGAAAAAGTGTTTCCTCGTCTCTGATCTAATTGGCTTATTCCTTATTCTTAAACTGTGGCCCCTGGTTCTGGACTCCCCCAACATCGGGAACATGTTTCCTGCCTCTAGCTTGTCCAAGCCCTTAACAATCTTATATGTTTCAATTTACCCTCTCATCCTTCTAAACTCCAGAGTGTACAAGCTCAGCCGCTCCATCCTCTCAGTACGGGTGTTGGAGGTTATGGGGAAAAGGCAGGAGAATGGGGTTGAGAGGGAAAGATAGATCAGCCATGCTTGAATGATGGAGTAGACTTGATGGGCCGAATGGCCTAATTCTGTTCCTATCACTTATGCCTTATGAACTTAATGTGTGTGAGTCTGGTCTCCCCATTACAGCAAGTATATGGGAAGCTTAGGAAAAGGTGCAGGTTTACCAGAATGATGCCTGAATTTGGGTGCATTAGCTCTTGGGAGAGGTTGGAGAGCATTTTGTGTCCTTCAACTTATGCCCTCTAGGTTTAGATCCTTGGGAAAAGACTGTGGCTACTCATCTTGTCTATTCACAGAGACATCAAGTCATACAGCATGGAAACAGGCCCTTCGGCCCAACTTGTCCATGTCGACCAACACATCCCACCTGTCTGTGTTTGGCTCATCCCTTCAATACCCATTGTATCCATGTATCAGTCCAAATGTCTTATAAATGCTGTAATAGTCCCTGCCTCAACTACCTCCTCTGGCAGCTCGTTCCATACACCCACCACCTTCTGTGTAAAAAAAAAATCCTATTAAATCTCTCCTCCCCACCTTAAAACATTGCCCCTGCTGTTAAGGCTTGCCTTTTCATGTGTTAATCTCAAAGAGGAGGCAGTGGTTTGTTTTTTTGTGCATTAATTGGGCGGCACGGTGGCGTAGCGGTAGAGCTACTGCCATACAGCGCCAGAGACCGGGGGTTCGATCCAGACCACGGGTGCTTGTCTGTACGGAGTTTGCACGTTCTCCCCTTGACCCGCGTGGGCTTTCTTCGATATTTTCAGTTTCCACCCACACTCCAAAGACGTACTGGCTTGACGGTTAATTGGCTTGGTATCAATGTCAGTTGTCCCTAGTGTGTGCAGGGTCGTGTTAGTGTGCGGGGATCGCTGGTCGGTGCGGACTCGGTGGGCCGAAATCCCTGTTTCCGCGCTGTATCTCTAAACTAAACTAAACTATATTGACATCATCTATCCACGTGTGCTGAAAATTCTCCGTGTGCCAGTGAATCATGCACGTGGAAATCACAAATCCAGCCATAGTGTTCCAGAAAATCCAACTCAATCCATTTACTGTCCTGCTGAGGTTCGTCAACTCAGCACAAAAACAAGATCCAAATCATTTTTTTATTTTTGTGGAGGAATTAGCGGAGAGTAAAGGTTTTGATGGAAAAATATTCTGTTGGATTCTCTCCAAAATTTTCATTGACGCAGTTGTATAGAAATGTGTATTACCGATGGAAATAACCACAGCTAATTTTTCAGATTACAATCTTTGACACAATCAGCGCTTTGGGCATCTCTCCAGCATTTGGAACTCCAGCTAAAGTAAATAATGAACTTACTTTGCACGCCTAATGCCACTTAGATTCAGTCAAATGAATCTTCATGACAAATCGCCCTGACACAAAGTCCCAGGTACTTGAAATGAACTGATTCAGTGTGCAAACCAGTACTAGAAATTAATTAATTGAGGCACAAGAGACTGCTGATGCTGGAATCTGACATACACACACAAAGTGCTGGAGGAACTCAACGGGTCAGGCAGCATCCGGGGAGGGAATGTACAGGCAATGTTTCAGAGGTAGGCACAAAAAGCTGGAGTAATTCAGCGGGTGAAGGGGCTGTCCCACTGTACGAGTTAGTTCAAGAGTTCTCCCGATTCGAACTCGGAGAATTACGGTAATAGCCGCTCGTAGGTACTCGGGGCTCTCGTGGACATTTTTTGAACATGTTGAAAAATCTTCACGAGTCTTCACGAGCTTACCGCGTTTCCCGAGTCCCTGCCGTCAGCGTTACGAGCCGCTAAGATATGTCCCGAGCTCCGACGTACCCGCTACACGTACATGTCCCTACCTCAGGAGGAGGAGCTATCTTGGGGAACGGCTGCTAACCAGCAGCCGTCCGTTAAATTCACTTTTTTACTTAGTTTTTAGTTTTTTTTCCTGTTTTTGTCTATGGGGAATTTTGACTTTTAATGTGGGGGGGGTAAGGGGAAAACTATTTCTAGGTCCCTACCTGGTTGGTGAGGCAGCTTTTTCTCCGGGCTGCCCCGTCGACCCGTCCTTGCGGCCTACCAGCGGGCGTGGAGCGGCGTTTCCTGGCGGGGACTGCCCAGCGGGGACTGCCCAGCACCTTCAGCTTCGGTGGCGGCACAGCGCTGGAGCGCTATCGCGGAGCGGAGCGGGCGATACCTTGCCTGGGTCGCCACGCTGGATCGACGCGCTGGAGCTCCGGTGAGCTGGACCGCCGAGCTCAACACCTCCGGGCTGCGGGACTGCGGAGCGGCCAGCCGCGGGCGGCGGCGCCAACCCTAACATCGGGAGCCTCGGAGCTCCAAATCGGCGCGGCCTTGTTGGCTTCAGGTGCCACGGACTCCGGTAGGAAACCTGCCACTCCAGGTGGCCCAGCCGCTGCGAGGACTCTCCCGACGCCGGGGCAACACCACCCGGTGAGAACGGACAGGAACATCGGGCCTCCGTAGAGGCAACTGTGGAGGCCTCAATAGGCCTGACTTTGGGTGAACTGGGGCTGGGGACTGGACATTGTGCCTTCCCCCACAGTGGTAATCATTGTGGGGGGATGATTTTTGTGTGTTAATGATATTTTATTTTATGTCCAAGATGGCTGCCGGAAGGGAGAGTGGACGCTGGCGCGCTTTAGCTGCCGCTGCTCTCTCTTCCATATTGTTTTTGATTTTTGTTTTTGGATTGAATTCTCTCTTTAATTTGTGTACTCATGATGTCTTTACTATTTATTTCATTCCGCTTACATGTTTCTACTATTTGTTAAACTTTGTAAGGTGTCCTTGAGATTTTTGAAAGGTGCCCATAAATAAAATTTATTATTATTATTATTATTACATTCTACATGCTTACCACGAGTTTGATTTTTTTTTAAACTTAGGAGAGCTCTTGAATGAACTCGTACAGTGGGACAGGCCCTTGAGGTAGCATCTCTGGAGAGAAGGAATGGGCAGCGTTTCGGGTCGAGACCCTTCTTCAGACTGATCTATACTATATCTGATCTGTACTATATCTGAACTATATTCTGTACTGTTCTATATTGATGAGTAGGCAACAATTGATGTTTATTTAGACTGAGGGAGTGGGACAAAGATAGAATGTAGGCAGAGACAGTAAGACTGGTGGGAGAACTGGGAAGGGGAAGGGGATGGAGAGAGAGGGAAAGCAAGGGCTATCTGAAGTTAGAGAAGTCAATGTTCATACCGCTGGGGTGTAAACTACCCAAGCGAAATATGCTCCTCCAATTTGCACTGGGCCTCACTCTGACAATGGAGGAGACCCAGGAAGGAAAGATCAGATTGGGAATGGGAGGGGGGAGTTGAAGTGCTGGGTCACCGGGAGATCAGGTCGGTTAAGACGGACTGAGCAGAGGTGTTTGGCGAAACAGTCGCCGAGCCTGCGCTTGGTCTCACCGATGTAGAGAAGTTATTGTAGGCAATATTTCGGGTTGGTTTTTTTCTTGTTGCTGATTAGAGTAGAGGGATGAAAGCTGGAAAAGAGAGGTGGGGGCTGGAGAAAGCCCGGCAAGTGGATACAGCTGAAGGGAAGATGGGTGGAGGAAGCCTACCCATGTTCTCCAAAGTTGATGATTGCTCCAGCACATTGTATCCTTTTTGATAAATGGGCATTTGTCACCCTATCTATTCCCCTCATGATCATATACACCTCTATAAGATCACTCCTCAGCCCCCTGCGCTCCAAAGAATAAAGTCCGAGCCTGCTCAACCTCTTCCTGTAGCTCAGGCCCTTGAGTCCTGGCAACACCCTCGTAAATCTTCTCTGTACTCTTTCCAACTTCTAAGGTTTCAAAGGTCTTTTATTGTCACGTGTACCAATTAAGGTACAGCGATATGCGAATTACCGTACAGCCATACGAGAAAAAAAACAACAAGACACACAACTACATAAAAGTTAACATAAACATCCACCAAAGCGGATTCCCCACGTTCCTCACTGTGATGGAGGGCCAAAAAGTCCAAACTTCTTCCTCTTTATTCTCCCATGGTCGGGGCAGTTGAACCATCCATCGGGGCGATCAAAACTCCCGCGTTGGGGCGGTCGAAACTCCCGCGGCTTTGAGTCCCCAAAGTCGGTCTCTGACCAGAAACCGCGAGCTCTGTGATGTCAAGTCCGCAGGCACCCGCGGCGGAACTCTCAAAAATGTGTCTCCAGCAAAGGCCGCCAACTCCTCGATGTTAGGCCGCAGTGCGGACGGAGATATAATACGGGAAAAAATCACATCTCTGTCAAGGTTAGAGATTTGAAAAAGTTTCCCCTAACCTCCCCCCTCCCCCCCTCCACATAAAACAAGCTAAAGAACACTAAAAACATACATTTAACACATACTATTAAAACACAAAGAAGGAAGGGACAACAGAAGTTGGCGAGGCAGCCAATGCTGACGCCATGCTTCCTTTATCATATATCTGTACACTGTGAATGGCTCGAATGTAAAAGCCTTTCACTGTATCAGTACACTTGACAATAAATTAAACTAAACTGCCTATATTTGGACATTATGCTGATGTCGAGTCAACTGCTTGAATGTATACGGTTCTAGTTTGATGAATGATCAACGTTCACTTGCTGCCATCTTGTAATATTTATCTGTTTCTGTGGGCGGCCACGGTGTCGCAGCGGTAGAGTTGCTGCCTTACAGCGCTTGCAGCGCCAGAGACCCGGGTTCAATCCCGACTACGGGTGCTGTCTGTACGGAGTTTGTACGTTCTCCCCGTGACCTGCGTGGGTTTTCTCCGAGATCTTCGGTTTCCTCCCACACTCCAAAGACGTGCAGGTTTGCAGGTTAATTGGCTTGGTGTAAATGTAAATTGTCCCTCGTGTGTGTACGACAGTGTAGGTGTGCGGGGATCACTGGTTGGTGCGGAAGCAGTGGGCCGAAGGGCCTGTTTCCGCAATCTATCTCTAAACTAAACTAAACTAAATTGACAAATATGTTTTAACTGGATCAGTAGAATGATAAGTTCTGAGATACAACAATGTGGTTCTGTTATTCTTGGCTGGGCAGTAATTGCTTTGTGGCCGACGGTCCCCTCATCTGATATGAAAAACTTTTGATGGGAAATGCAGTGTTCATAGCACAGCTTATTTAAAGCCTGCCTTGTGTGAATTAGCGTGAGAATTGCCTGTTGTGGGGAAATATTCTGAGCAAAAGAAAACAAAAATTATCCTTTTGCCCATTCTCAGTGTTGACATTAAATACTTTGTGGTCCAACTGCGGAATAGTTAGTTGCAGAATGTAATTTGTATCAAAGATCCTATAGCGAGCGACGAAAAAGGCGTAGTACGGTCATGGGCAGATTCATGGGTAATTATAGGCCCCATTCCCGTAACCGGCTTCCGTCTCCGCACCAAAGATCCCATAGGATAATAGTGCGGAGTCGGAAGCCGGTTACGTAAAAATAAAAGTTATTTGGGAAAAATCTTCTCCTCATTTTCAGAATTTTAATTTATTAACACAAACTGTTCCCCCGCAACGTTGATTACACTGCGAGTCGGATCGGGTCGGGTCCGGTTACGGAAATGGATGAAAAAAAGACCCACGTTCTGTTCCGTTGCGTACTACACGTCAGCCCATTGCATTTAGCAGGAGTGGTCTATCTTGCTCCGCTATAGGATCTTTGGTTTGTATTACTCCTCCAGAATTGTTGTACCGTTCAAAGGTATAGTTTCAAGCTGGCATAGTTGCTGCCACACAGCGCCAGAGACGCAGGTTCGATCCTGACCTTGGGAGCTGTCTGTATGCAGACTCAAGGGCGGAAATCGCTTTCAAAATATGGGGGGGACACGGTGTGTGGGCGTGGCTTCTTGGTGGCCGCACACGCACGCGAGTCTGCGACCTTGAGCCCTGTGGACGGTAACATCGGGAGCTGACCTAGTTGGTGACCGACTCAGAACTCCAGCAACAGCAGCTTCGTCCGCCCCGAATCGTGGGGCTTGTATCGGCCCGTTTGCGGGGCATTTAATCGCCCAGCGTGCCTTAAAATCGGCCGGCAGGGGCTACAACATCGGGAACCTCGGTCGCCTTAACACAGCAGTTTGATTTTAAACCGTGCCAGGCGATGAAAGGCTCCGCGAACGTGCCGATTCAGCCCTTAGAAAGCATCTGATACCCGCTTGAATCTTTCAAAAGCTACAATGTGATAAATAACGCTTAAACAAATAAAACTGAAGCAAACAGAAGAACCAACCTTGGAGGGGGGAGAGAGAGAGAGAGGGAGAGATGGGGGGGAAAAAACTAAATAACGTGAGTGACCGTGAATGAGGGACTTACCTGCAAGCCAGCCAGGAAACCCGTTCGACCGGAGCCCTTAATGACCTGACCCGTTTAAATCCGATACCCGTTTAAATCTTACCCATCCACCAATACTTCCAATTAGTTCAAATAGTAATTGTACCCGCATCAGACAGCTTTAAGAAATTCTCCGTGAATACGTTCAGTAATACTTGAAGGTCAAACCACAATTGGTGACACATCGTGTTAATATGATGTCAATAGAGACATTTAACAACTCCTTAAAGGGCCTGTCCCACTTACGCAATGTTTTCGGTGACTGCCGGCACCCGTCATAGGTCGCCGAAAATTTTCAACATGTTGAAAATTCAGCGGCGACCAGAAGGATGCTACGACTCTTTGGGTGACTAGGAGACCACTCACGACCATACAGGCGACCTCCTGGCGACATGTCGCGGGTGACACCCTGCGACATGTCGCCAGGTAAAAAATTTCGGCCACCTATGAAGGGGGCCGGCAGTCGCCAAAAAAGTCACGTAAGTGGGACAGGCCCTTAACAGTGACACCCCCACTGTCTCATGGAAAGCGGAGATTTTAAAGATTTTTTTCCACCAAATTTCAAAAATCCGGATTACAAAACATGGGGGGGGGGGGGATTGTCCCCCACCTCTCAAAACATGGGAGGGACGTGCCCCACCCACCCCACCCGGGATGTCCGCCCCTGGACTCTGCACCTTCTCTCTGTGGCTGTGTGGGTTTCCTCTGGGTGCTCTGGTTTCGCCCCATATCCCAAAGACGTGCTGGTTTGTAGATTAACAAGCCTCTCTTAATTGCCCCTCGTGCGTAAGGAGTGGATGCAGAAGTGGGAGAACATAGAACTAGTGTGAACGGGCGATCGATGGTCAGCGTGGGCCGACGAGCCTGTTTCCATGCTGTATCTTTCAATCAGTCCCTCAAGACAGTTGAAGGGGGTGCTAGGATGTCACATCACAGTAAAGATGTGGAGGCTTTGATGGGGGTATAGGATGGGTTTTCCACGATTCAGCCTGGATTAGTGGGTATTAGCTACAAAACGAGGTTGGACAAGCTTGTGTTGGAAGGAACTGCAGATGCTGGTTTAAACTGAAGATAGACACAAAGAGCTGGAGTAACTCGGCAGGACAGACAGCATCTCTGGAGAGAAGGAATGGGTGACATTTATCATCATTCCTTTATCATCGTTACTTTTTTGCATTTCTTTCATTCATTTGTTCTATATCTCTCTACATCACCATCTATATCTCTCGTTTCCCATTCCCCTGACCAGTCTGAAGAAGGGTCTCGACCCGAAACGTCACCCATTCCTTCTACCCAGAGATGCCGCCTGTCCCGCTGAGTTACTCCAGCATTTTGTGCCTATCTTCGGTTTAAACCAGCATCTTCTTACATATAAAGGATGGACTTGGGAGCAATTAACCCAAGAAAAAATGAAATAACAATTTTGTTATGTTTTAAAATGTTCCAATAAAAAATAGAAAAACGTTAAATATTTGAAGACAGGAGTTAATATTTGTTATCACAGACAGTTATTGATAGCTGGGTATTCTGAGTTCATCACTCGGTAATAACCAAAGTTAATTGTTCATGATGAAAGTAGTTCAGAAATAGTTAATGCGACTCATTGTAGTGGTTGTCTGATTTATATGAATTATATAAAAAGCAATTAAGTAGTCACAAGTTTTGGTTCAGTTTAAGCTGGACATTAATGAAAAGAAGAGGGTGTTTTAAGCATGCTTTATAATTCAGTAAAAACCTGGATCCTATCCAAAGTATGTTTTATTTGTGCTGTTCATTTCAATAAGACACAGGAGCAGAATTAGGCCATTCAGCCCATCAAGTCTACTCCGCCTTTCAATCATGGCTGATCTATCTTTCTCTCCCTACCCCATTCTCCTGCCTTCTCCCCGTAACCTTTGACACCCGTACTAATCAAGAAATTAATATTTATTATATTCTTAATATAAATTAGTGTTTGGGTCCGATCTTTTTAAATTCTTTGTCGATTTTTAATAATATTTAACAAAATGTAGGAAGGAACTGCAGATATTTCGCTTGGGACACTTAAGGGCCTGTCCCACTTGGACGACCTAATCTGCGAGTTCTGGCGAGTTTGCCCTCGACTCATACTCGCAGCATGGTCGACACGAGGTTGTAGGAGGTCTTCGTAAACTCTTCTTCATGCTCGAGAGTGGTCTCCGTGTACTCGAGGCCTCAGCTAGGTCACGGCGTTTTTTTCAAAAATGCCCGCGAGTAAAAACAGGTCGCCATGGAAATAATCAATACTTTTTTTACTCGTAGATTTAGTCGTAGTAGGTCGTAGTAGGTCGTAGTAGGTCGGCATGTTAGTCTTAGGTAATCGAGGTAGTCAAAGGTAGTCGTAGATAGTCTTCATCATAGTCGAAGGGAGGTCGAAGAAGATCGAAGGGGGTCGTCTTCACTCTTCACAATTCGGTGTCCAATTTCCCCGAAGTTAGTCGTAGCTAGTCGTAGCTAGTCGAAGCTGGTCTTCAACATAGTCGAAGGAGGTCTTCAACATGTCATTTTTTCAAACTCTTCCAAACTTGCCAATTAGGTCGCCCAAGTGGGACAGCCCCTTTACAACCCAGCGGTATGAATATTGAATCTTCTAACATCAAGTAACTCTTGCTATCCCCATCCCTCCCCCATCCTAGTTCTCCGACCAGTCTGACTGTCCTCCTGATTAAACTATACCTTTGTCTGCTTCGTTGTCCGCTAGCAAACAATTATCTATTCTCCATTTTCTTTGAACTTCGTCCCCTTTGATGTCTCGTTTTCACACCTTACCCTTCCTTATCTCTGTGTCTCCCTCTCCCCTGATTCTCAGTCTGAAGAAAGGTCTCGACCTGAAACGTCGCCCATTCATTCTATTCAGAGATGCTGCCAGACCCGCTGAGTTACTCCAGCATTTTGTGTCTCTATTTAATATGAAGAAGTTGTTCGATTGATCTGAAATCAATTGGGTTTACTGAGACTCCAGACAGACATTATATTAACTTTGCACTTCAAAGTGCAGACACATAGAACGATCTGTTTTAAAAGCATGAAGGAATGAAGACCAGAATGTTTTTAAGACATTCCCTTCATGCTTCTTGATTAGTAAGTGTGTCAAAGGTCATGGGGAGAAGGCAGGAGAATGGGGTTGAGAAGGAAAGATAGATCAGCCATAAATGAATGGCCTCGCAGACTCGATGGGCAAAATGGATTAATTCTGCTCCTACGGCAGAGCTATCCCCCGTTTTACTTACCATCTGCAATTGAATTTATATACTTTCTGGAAATATTTTTTTAACAGTGTTCCTTTACAAGAAATTATTCCAAATAAAATTCCCGACTAAATTAATCCTAACTGTGTCATTTCTGATCTAGTTTGGTTTATAGAGGCAACATGGAAACGGGCCCTTCGACCCACTGAGTCAAATCAGGAAAGGTTAAAGCGAGATGTCCAGCGATCCCCCGTACACTAGTTCTATCCTACACACTGGGAACAATTTACAGAAGCCAATGAACCTATAAACCTGCACGCCTTTAGAGTGTGGGAGCACTCAGAGAAAACCCACGCGGATCACGGGGAGGACGTACAAACTCCGTGCAGACAGCACCCGTAGTCAGGATCGATCCCGGGTCTCTGGCGCTGTAAGGCAGCAACTATAACCGCTGCGCCACAGTGCCGCCCTCATCTAATTAAGATAGATTTCAATTTACCCAATTCATACAGATCAGATTTCCATTTCCTTCATGTCAATGCATTATTTTTAATGCCATGTGCAGGGAGGTAGTTTAATAATTTTATACTGGTTTAATATTATGGACTTTCACAAGTTCATAAGTTCTAGGTGCAGAATTAGGCCATTCGGCCCATTTAGTGTATGCCATTCATGGCTGATCCATCTTCCCCTCTCAATACCATTCTCATTCCTTCTCCCGGTAACCCCTGACCCCCTTACTACTCAAGAATTTGCCAATCTCCACCTTACAAAAATCAATTGACGGCCTCCACACAGCCGTCTGTGGCGATGAATTCCACAGATTCACCACCCTCTGTCTAAAGAAATTCCTCCTCATTTCCTTTCTAAAGGTACGTCCTTTAATTCTGAGGCTGTGGCCTCTGGTCCTTATTGGAAACATCCTCCCTACATCCACTCTATGCAGGCCTTTCACTATTCGGCAAGTTACAATGAGGTCCCCCCCTCATCCGTCTAAACTCCAGTGAGTACTGCAATGGTCAGATAGCACATCAGGCTGCAGACTGTGGACGACGAGTAGTTGACATCAATGCCCAAACGGAGGGATTCCTAACTGGTGAGTTGCTGCTGAAACACCATTGCTCAGACCTTGTACTTTCAAGGCAAGTGGCTCTGGACCATTCCAGTAAAGTACTTAAAATACTTGTCAAATGGGAAAGTAATTGAATCTGCTGATAAGGAATCCTCTTCTACCGGGAATTTACAAGCTCGTGTCAGCCAGAACCTCTGACTGCACTTTGTCCCATTAATCTTCAGGAGGAAAAAAAAGCAGCATTTAAACAGCTGGGTCGCTACCATCAGCAAGCCCAACACATTCTTAATGAATTACTCTGTGTACTAAGTCAACCTAAACACGGTGGCACAGCGGTAGAGTTACTGCCTCACAGCGCCAGAGACGCGGGTTCGATCCTGACTACGGCTGCTGTCTGCACTGAGTTTGTACGTTATCCCCGTGACCTGCGTGGGTTTTCATCGGGTGCTCCGGTTTCCTCCCACATCCCAAAGACGTACAGGATTGTAGGTTGATTGGCTTGATATCATTGTAAATTGTCCCTAGTTTAAGTAGGATAGTGTTAGTGTGCGGGGATCGCTGGTCGGCGCGGTCTCAGTGGGCCAACGTTTATTTTAGTTTAGAGATACGCTATAACTCTAAACTAAACTAAAATAAACTAAACATGAGCCTGTTTATATTGCAAGTGTTACTGCTTCCATTTGTAGAGCTGACACAGCAACCTAACTCAAATGTAGAATGTTTTAGACTATAGACAATAGACAATAGGTGCAGGAGTAGGCCATTCGGCCCTTTGAGCCAGCACCGCCATTCACTGTGATCATGGCTGATTATCCACAATCAGTACCCCGTTCCTGCCTTCTCCCCGTATCCCCTGACTCCGCTATCTTTATCTAACTCTCTCTTGAAAGCATCCAGAGAATTGGCCTCCACTGCCTTCTGAGGCAGAGAATTCCACAGATTCACAACTCTGTGTGAAAAAGCTTTCCCTCATCTCCGTTCTAAATGGCACTTCCTGGCCCCTGCTGCAGTGTACAGTTCGTCAATGGAGGGAAAGTTGCAGCCAACAACCTTCTCAGCTGTTTGCTGCAGCCTCCGGATGTCGTGCTTGGTGGCTGAGCCAAACAAGACCATGATGGAGAAGGTGAGGACAGACTCTACGATGGCCGAATAGAATTGGACCATCATTGCCTGTGGCAGATTGTGTTTCATCAGCTGTTATTTCCAGCTATTACTGTTTATGTTTCAGATTTGTAGAAATAGCAGAGTTTTATATTTAAAGATAGACACAAAATGCTGGAGTAACTCTGCGGGTCAAGCAGCATTTCTGTTTAGTCTGGAGATACAGCATGGAAAGACGGAAGATGGACTATATTCAAGAGAGAATTAGATATTGCTCATAGGGCTAACGGAATCAAGGATATGGGGGGAAAGCAGGGTCGGGATACTGATTCTGGATGAACAGCCATGATCATATTGAATGGCGGTGCTGGTTCGAAGGGCCGAATGGCCTAATCCTGCACCTGTTTTCTCTGTTTCTAAGAACAGTGCATGTAAAATCTGAATCCTAAAAAATTCTAATATGCCCTGCCTGGTGTTCATAACTTTGGATTATGCAGCTCACAATGAAGGATATTGGATCACCACAAACAACCGTAGATGTAAACAATTAATAACTCTTTTAGGACTGAGGCGCTCTGTTGGAAAAGAGCACTCCACACAGCGCCATCTGTGGCCGCCCAGTGAACTAGTCTTGCGGTCGCATGGATTTCAAGTGTTTATTTAGTTTAAGGTAGACACAAAATGCTGGAGTAACTCAGAGGGACAGGCAGCATCTCTGGAGAGAAGGAAGTGGTAATATTTCGGGTCAAAACTCTCTATTTAGTTTAGTTTAGCTTAGAGATACAACACGGAAACAGGCCCTTCGGCCCAACGAGTCCGCACCGACCAGCGATCCAACCGCACTATCACTACCACACACACATCAGGGACAATTTACACATACAGCAAGCCAATTAACCTACAAACCTGCACGTCTTTGGAGTGTGCGAGGAAACCGAAGATCTCGGAGAAAGGTGTCAGGGAGAACGTACAAACTCCGTAGAGACAGCACTCGTAGTCAGGATCGAACCCTGGTGTCTGGCGCTGAGAGGCAGCAACTCTACCGTTACATCACCGTACGATTCAAGTGCGTTCTCGTAACTTTGCCCGGATTAAAGAAGGTGCTGGAAAATCAGCGGTGGACCTGGGTCTATAAACCGGATGAGATCCAAAATGCCCATGTTATAAGAAGGGCTGACATTTAACATGTATTGTCTTTCCGCTGAGCGATTAGCATGCAACAAAAGCTTTTCACTGCTCCTTAGTACACATGATAATAAACTAAACTAAACTGAACTAAATTAAACTTATAGATACACATAAAAAGCTGGAGTAACTCAGCAGGTCAGTCAAGGAGAAAAGGAATCTCTGGAGAAAAGGAATATGTGACATTTCAGGTCAAAGCCCTTCTTCAGACTGAGAGTCAGGGGAAAGGGAAACAAGAGATATAGACGGTGATGTAGAGAGATATAGAATTAAAGATATGCATAAAAGAATTGCGGAGGGAACGGTCTCTGTGGATGGAGGAAAGGGGAGGAGATGGGAAGATGTGGCTAGTGGTGGGATCCTATTGGAGGTGGCGAAAATGTCGGGATATTATATGTTGAATGCGATGGCTGATGGGGCGAAAGGTAAGGACTAGTGGGAACCAAACTAGCATTGTTCTTGAATTTAACCCTTGAGAGTCCTGACACGATGTAGAATCAAACAAGACTGACCTCTAGTGGAGCTTACTATTATTTTCTGCAGATGAGTTTGCTTTTGATCAATTGTCTTGCATTCCATAGAAACATGGAAAAATAGGTGCAGGAGTAGGCCATTCGGCCCCTCGAGCCAGCACCGCCATTCAATATGATCATGGCTGATCATCTAAAATCAGTACCCTGTTCCTGCTTTTTCCCCTTGTCCCTTGATTCCTTCAGCACCAAGAGCTAAATCTAACTCTCTCTTGAAAGCTCTGGCTCCAGGGTACCTGACTGTTTTGCCAACTCATCCAAACAGTCGGTATTAACATACACACCAGGACCATGCAACAGAGGGGCAACCTGCCATGAGATGTGTAGGAAGGAACTGCAGATGCTGGTTTTAACCGAAGATGAACACAAAATGCTGGAGTAACTCAGCGGGACAGGCAGCATCTCTGGAGAGAAGGAATGGGTGACGTTTTGGGTCGAGACCCTTCTTCAGGCTCTGCCATGAGATGATAGCTTAGGGCACAAACCAACTCTTATCCTGGTTTGATCCTGGTTTGCTGTGGAAGCATTGATTTGAGCTGAGTTTCGAACTCATTGCATCCTTCTCTCTGAACACTCCCTTGCTTCCACTCGATGTCATTAAGCTGGAACGATTTCAGAGAAGGTTTCATAATCATACTCATACTTTGTTTGCCAAGTATGTCTTGCAACACTCGAGGAATTTGATTTGCCGTACAGTCATACTAATAAAAAGCAACAGAACACACAAAATACATTTTAACATAAACATCCACCACAGTGACTCCTCCACATTCCTCACTGTGACGGAAGGTCAAAAAAAGTTCAATCTCTTCCCTTCTTTGTCCTCCAGCGGTCGGGGGCCTCTAACCTTCCGTTGACGGGGCGATCTTGGCTCCGGTAGTCGCGGCGGGCCTCCTCATCATCAGGGCGATCAAGCTCCTGCATTGGGGTGGAATTTCAGCTCCCCCACGCCAGGGGCTACTCGAACGTCTTGTGGTTTTGTAGATTCCCGACTCGCTCTCCAGTCCTTAGGCCGCGGTTGGAGCGTCGATCCCAGGCAAGGAATCGGCTCCGATGGTAAGCCCGCGGCCCCGCGGTGGGGCTCAAAGTCAGTCCCCAGCAAGGCCTCCAGCTCCACGATGTTTGTCTGCAGAGCGACCGGAGATACCAACCGGAAAACAATCGCATTTCCGTGGATAATTCCCTGAACCCGAGGGCCTGAGCTACAGGGGAGATGTTGGGCAGGCTGCGACTTTATTCCTTGGAGCGCTGAGGCTGAGGGGTGATCTTATGGAGGTGCATCAAATCACGAGGGGCGAGGCGGCCGATCTCAACCTCATCGGGCCTTCAGTGGCCGTTCAATGGGATGAATTTTCCCCCCTGCAGCCGGGGCTCTGGAACTCCGTCCCGGCCTGAGCCAGCAGACCCGTTCCCATTGCCAAATTCCACGGCTGGTAGCTCAGCCTCTCAACGGTCAAGGTGAACCATTCCGGTAATGGTGGACTCCTCTCGTAGGCCGTGACCTCTGTTGGACCGGCAAAACGGATAATCCAGAAAGGCTCTGGAACCAAGGGTGCTGGAAAATCGGTAGTGGACCTGCATCTTCAAATGATGTGTAGGAAGGAACTGCAGATGCTGGTTTACAATGCAGACACAAAACGCTGGAGTAACTCAGTGGGACGGGCAGCATCTCTGGATATATGATGTTATTGGATATTGTTGTCGTCAAGGATTTATTAATTGCTCCCTACAAGATACTTGCAGATGATTACCCTCCAGTACAGAGGCCTAATGTAAAACAAGCTCAATGTATTCTTTGCAAGTCCAGTGGAATGTCATGACCCTTCCCAAGATCCTCAGGTGCACCCGTTTCCATGGTTACAGCCACAGACGTCTTGTTGACCTTCTTTAGTCAGAGGGTGGTGAATCTTAGTTTTAGTTTAGTTTAGAGATACAGTGCAGAAACAGGCCCTTCGGCCCACTGAGACCCTGCCGACCAGCGGTCCCCGCACATTAACACTACCCTACACGCACTAGGGATATTTTTAGATTTACACCAAAGCCAATTAACCTACAAACCCGCACGTCTTTGGAGTGTGGGAGGAAACCAAAGATCTCGAAGAAAACCGTGACGCAGTCACAGGGAGAACGTACAAACTCCGGACGGACAGCACCCGTAGTCAGGCACTGTAAGCGCTGTAAGGCAGCAACTCTACTGCTGTGCCATCTGTAAATCATTGCCACCGATAGCTGTGGAGGCCAAGTCATTGGGTATTTTTAAGGTTGACAGATTCTTGATTAGAGTTATCGAGTGATATTGTGTGGAAACAGGCCCTTCATAGAAACATAGAAAATAGGTGCAGGAGTAGGCCACTCGGCCCTTCGAGCCTGCACCGCCATTCAATATGATCATGGCTGATCATCCAATTCAGTATCCTGTACCTGCCTTCTCTCCATACCCCCTGATCCCTTTAGCCACAAGGGCCTTCGGCCCAGCTTGCCCACTCCGACCAACATGTCCCATCTACACTAGTCCCACTTGCCTGCATTTGGCCCATATCCCTCCAAACTTGTCCTGTCCATGTACCTGTCTAATTGTTTCCATAAACGTTAGTACAGGTGTCAGGGTTATGGGGGGAAGGCAGGAGAATGTGGTTGAGAGGGAAGGATAGATCAGCCATGATTGAATGGCGGAGTAGACTTGATTGGCTAAATGGCCTAATTCTGCTCCTAGAACATATGAACTTCCCGAGAGTGAATCCTTGGAAAGTGAGCAGCGTGTACGGAGTCCCGTGCTGTCTCCTCACATCTTGTGTGTCGTGAAGGTGGAAGGAAGTGACCAGCTTGTGACTGACATTTGTAGGTCGAAATAAAATGATTGAAATGTGATGCAGGGTCCTACTGTGAATGATAGAAATGCTGAATAAAATGTAAATCCCTCTTACATAAAAGACGTAGAACATAGAAGAGTAATGCACAGGATGAGGGTCTTTGTCCCATAATGCCCACGTTAAACTAATCTCATCTACCTGCACATGATCCATACCCCATTCCCCGCATATCCATGCAGTTATCTTGAAGCCTCTTCAATGGATCTATAGTATCTGCCTCCACCTCTCCCATCAGCGCCTTGCAGCGCACATCACACACCAAAGATGAGCAGGTTTGTAGGTTTGTGTAAGAAGGAACTGCAGATGCTGGTTTAAACCGAAGATAGACTCAAAATGCTGGAGTAACTCAGTGGGACAGGCAGCATCTGTGGAGAGAAGGAATGGGTGACGTTTCGGGTCAAGACCCTTCTTCAGAATATATCCTGTATATAGATATATATCTATATAATTAAAAGTCTCATCTTCACCACTTCCTGTTTGCGCTGTTGTTTGATTTTAGAAAGAACGCTACCATATATGGCTGTGATTTTTTGGCCATCTTACTTAGAGTCCTCCTCCGATGATCAGGCCCCGAGGATTTTTCCCTTAGATGAAAAATAATAGAGTTATTAATGTTTAAAAAACCTTGAGATTCTCTCTCCTGTCAATCACCGTGATGAAGGCCACGTCCCTTCCAGGGGGGACTATAAAACCCGGAAGTCTGGACATGGCTCAGTCGCTGCAAGATGGCGAGGGAGAGGCCACGACTCTCAGTCTGAGCTGGGAATCTACACAACACTGAGTGTCTACTGAACTGTGAGTGCCCTGTATGTGATTTATGTGCTTTATGTGGTTTTATGTGGTTTTATGTGGTCTCGAAACCAGTCCCTTTGGCCGACAACACCCATACTAGCGCTCCAGAAAGCCCCCCCCCCCCCCACTGGCCAGCAATATTGGAATTGGTGGAGAAGTGGAATATTGCGTTGGGGGACCAGCCCTCCCGTGTAAAGCTGGGACATAACGGGTCCCACTTAGTCTAGTATATATATATATATATATACACACACACACACACGCACGCACGCACGCACATACGCACGCACCCATACACACACACACACACACACACACACACACACACACACACACACACACACACACACACACCCACACACACACACACACACACACACACACACACACACACACACACACACACACACACACACACACACACACACACACTCACACACATACATATAAAGATATACACACACATTCTAACATCTAAAAAATTAACAAACAATAACACAAACAACAATTACACTCACATTGGAACAACCTGACAAAAAATCAGACAAGGAAAATATGTGTTAGAAGGAACTGCTGATGCTGGTTTACACCGAGGACACAAAAAGCTGGAGTAACTTAACTGGTCAGGCAGCATCTCTGGAGAAAAGGAATAGGTGACGTGTTGGGTCGGAACCCTTCTTCAAACTGAACTACAGAGAAGGTCAGAAGAGATGAGGGTAGAAAAGAAATGTGCAGAATCTTTGGAAATATTATTTTTCCAGTAAGCTTTGAAATTAGTGCCGAATATTACAGTCTCATGGGAGTCGACGCCTGGGATATGAAGAGCTTAATGGTTGAAACTCTGCTGGTCATATCATGTGCGTATTTATTATTAGTCATTCTGTGGCTTTAATCTTAGCATCTGTCAGTTATTAATTTCATTCCTATAGATTGGAATCTGTGGAGGATTCCAACACACGGGCGTCACGGTGGTGCAGCGTTGGAGTTGCTGCCTCACAGCGCCAGACACCTGGGTTCCATCCTGACTACGGGTGCTGTCTGTACGGAGTTTGTATGTTCTCCCCTAGACCTGCGTGGGTTTTCTCCGGGTGCTCCGGTTTCCTCCCACATTCCAAAGACGAGCAGTTTTGAAGGTTAATTGGCTTGTGTAAATTGGCTCCAGTATGTAGGATAGAGCTATTGTACCAGTGCTTGTGGTTGGCGTGGACTCAGTGGGTCGAAGGGCCTGTTTCCACCCTGTATCTCTAAACTAAACTAAACTAAACTAAATGTGTAGGAAGGAATTCAAGATTCAAGAGAGTTTATTGTCACGTGTCCCAGATAGGACAATGAAATTCTTGCTTTGCTTCAGCACAACAGAATATAGAAGGCATGAATACAGAACTGATCAGTGTGTCCATATACCATTGTATAAATATATACACACATGAATAAATAAAATAGATAAAGCGCAAATAAACAGATAATGGGCTATTAATGTTCAGAGTTTTGTATGAGTTCAATAGCCTGATGGCTGTGGGGAAGTAGCTGTTTCTGAACCTGGTCGTTGCAGTCTTCAGGCTCCTGTACCTTCTACCTGTAGGTAGCGGGGAGATGAGATAGACACAAAAGGCCGGGGTAACTCAGCGGGACGGGCAGCATCTCTGGAGATAAGGAATGGGCAACGTTTCAGGTCGAGATCCTTCTTCAGACCTGAAACGTCGCCCATTCCTTCTCTCCAGAGATGCTGCCTGTCCCGCTGAGTTACTCCAGCTTTTTGTGTCTGTAAACTAAACTAAAGCTGGTGGAACGCATCCATTTCACAAGCACATTTTAACATAACTTCAAAGTTTTGCCTTATGATTGGAGGAGACAGCTAAATAATTGAATCAACCCAGCTTGCCTTCATGTGACGACCCACTTCTGATGGATAGGCTGTAAACATATTGAGATAAATATTTGCTTTAGTGGCAGTCATCTTGGTTTTACGAAAGAATGCAGACAGAGCTTTGCAATTTTAACCAACACAGGAACAGACACAAAGGAGAAGATAGAAAACGCTATTGGATACAGAGAGAGATGGTGGAGGGAGGAGAGAAGCAGAGGGAAATGATGACAAAGTTCACTATTGAACTTCTACAGGTGTACAGTGCAGAGCACACAGACTGGTTGTATATCATGGCCTGGTACGGCAACTTGAACGCCCAGGAATGAAGGAGGCTGCTGAATGAGACAGTGGTGACCACTGCCTGGTCTATCACAGGTGCTGTGTAGGAAGGAACTGCAGATGCTGGATTCAATCGCAGATAGACACAAAAAGCTGGAGTAACTCAGCAGGACAGGCAGCGTCTCTGGAGCGAGGCAATGGGTGATGTTTCGGGTCGAGGATCTTCTTCAGTCTGAAAGAAGGGTCTTGACCCGAAACGTCACCCATTGCTTCTCTCCAGAGATGCTGCCGGTCCCGCTGAGTTACTCCAGCTTTTTGTGTCTATCTTCAATTTTCTTGGCCTCGCTCTGGGAGTAGGAGTGGGGGCGGATCCGGATCCGCAACGGCCGTGAGCCCCAGGCCGAGTTCGGCGATCGTTTGCCTGCTTTTGGAGGTGAGACGTTGCGTCGCGCCAGGGTCTTGGGCCTGTCCCACTTTGGCCGTCAGTTACGCGACAGGCCGTTGGCACGCAAAGATTTCGTTCGCTACAAAATTTCGGAGCCCCCCGCGCGATGTCGCGCACAACTACATACGCCCTCCGCGCTTCTCAGTGGGACCGGCCCCGCGCGGCCATACGATGCCCGTGCGCCTCAACGCGTAATTTGCGTGCCAAGGACACATAAGTGGGACAGGCCCTTATCCCTCTATGACTATGACTCTATGACACTCTGGCCACACTCTCATTTCACTCCTACCATGGGGTAGAAGGTACAGGAGCCTGAAAACAATGATCACCAGGTTGAAGAACAGCTCCTTCCCATCAAACTCTTGAACACCACACAACACTAACCTACCTCAGCAACTACGTATGGACGTATATGGAGTGTGTCTTTGCTTGTATTATGGACTTCAGTTTTTGCACTGTTATGGCTACCTGGTATAAGGGTTATTAATTTACCAAATGTTCTTGATCACAAGAGTCATATAGCATAGAAACAGGCCCTTCGGCCCAACTTTCTCATGCCGACCAACATGCCCCATCTACACTAGCCCCACTTGCTTGTGTTTGGCCCGTATTCCTCTAAACCTGTCCTATCCATGTACCAGTCTAAATGTTTCTCAAACGTTGCAATAGTCCCTGCCTTAATTACCTCCTCCGGCAGTTTGTTCCGCACACCCACCACCCTTTGTGTCAAAAAGTTACCCCTCAGGTTGCTATTAAATCTTCTCCCCCCCTCCCCCTCCCCCCTCAACTTAAACTGATGCATCCAGGGAGAACGTGCAAACTCCGTCCAGACAGCACCCGTAGTCGGGATCGAGCCCAGGTCTCTGGCGCTGTGAGGCAGCAACTTTACCGCTGCGCCACCGTGCCGTCCACTGATGTTTCTTGCATTGTTTCAGGGATGTCCCCACCAGACTCAGACCCTCAATGTTCAGTAGCAGGAAGGGACCCTAGATCCTATGTGTCGAAAGTAAGTATGTAAGTAATTAATTTTTATTTATATACCACTTTTAAATCAAATCACGTTGAAGCCAAAGTGCTTTACAGAGAAGAAATTAGATTACCATACATCCATATAAAATAAAAAAATAAAAAAGACACAACACACTATAGAGTTTAACACGAACATCCCCCCACAGCAGAATCAACATTTTCCACTGTGAGAGAAGGCACCAAAATGGCTGTTTTAAGCCGGAGATAGACACTAAAAGCTGGAGTAACTCGGCGGGGCAGGCAGCATCTCTGGAGAGAAGGAATGGGTGACGTTTCGGCTCGAGACCCTTCTTCAGACTGTTTATGGATAAGGGAACCCTAGATCCTAGTCTAGGGACCTGGAGTTCATTGACCTCAGTGACCTTGAGGTCATTGCCGCTCTGTCACAGGGGGCTGGTCTGTTTACCTTTAGCATGTGTCTGTACAGCAGGGAGCTTCCCTCCCTTGTTCTGCCTGATACTCACTACAAGTGCAGCTGACACTTGCCCCTGCCCTTGTGACCTGTCTTTGACCCCCCAAGTGTATTCATCATCAGGGAGAAATCAATTAAAATGAGGGATGGCGTAACGGAGAACGATTTGGCATCATTATGGATATTTTCTGTGCCACCAATTCGAATTCCATGTCATTTCTTGCCATTTGCATTACTGGGATTTTTTTCTTGGTCTTCGATTGAATGAATGAATGAATGAATGAATGAATGAATGAATACATTGCCACATCTTCCTAGGATACGTAGGTACAGTGAAAAGCATTGTTTTGCGTACAGCCTAAAACAGCATAAAAACAGCTTTACAACCTACGACAGCAAAAATTGTCGCCACTGTGGGCGGAAAATTTTCAACATGTTGAAACATTTGTGGCAGTCGCTTGTAGCCAAAAAAATCGCCTAAGTGGGACAGGCCCATTGTGGGAGGAGGGGATGGCAGAGATTGTATGTGGTTCCTTAATAAGATTTTTATCAGGTTAGATCAGGGGTGGGGAACCTGCGGCCTTCTAGGCCATTAAGTGCAGCCTTTTGAATGAATTTTGTAGAACAAATCCTTTTATTTTTATTAATATATTTTTGTTCGTCTTTTATTATTTTTATTATTTTTATTTTAATCTTAAAATGAACGTATTTAAAATAACAAAGTAAAAGAAGATTCAACTAATCCTATATTTAATTGAAGTTTCCTGGATGCGGCCTTATTAGATTACAGCTAACTTAATGCGGCCTTCCAACATGAAAAGGTTCCCCACCCCTGGGTTAGATCTTACCCTTCCAAATTGTTTCCTTCATAACTGAAGACAGAAACAAAAAGCTGGCGTAACTCAGCGGGTCAGGCAGCATCTCTGGAGGGAAGGAATGGGTGACGTTTCGGACTTTTCTCTTCTTCCATTCCTTTTCCCCAGAGTTGCTGCCTGTCCCGCTGAGTTACTCCAGCGTTTTGTATTTACCTTCGGTTTTAACCAGCATCTGCAGTTCCTTCTAACACATCCTTCCAAACGGAGGCAGGAGTTTAAGAGCCGCACTTCACTGTAGAAGACAGATGGGCTGTTTGATGCATACACAAAAGCATGTTTGTGTATCAGTGCCAAAGATCAAAGAGGTGAACGCTCTGTTTGATATTCGCCTTTCTCTACAAAGGGGCAGATCTATGATAAGCAAATCATTAAAGATGAACAATGCTGCCCACTTCTTCCTGAATATTTTCAACGTCGGGGGAACTTTCTGCTTGAGGGCAAGACTTCACATTGTCCTGGGATGAAGGAAGCAAGTTTGCCATCTCAATACAGCTGCACTTCCCAGCGAGAAAATCATTATAAACGTATTCCTTTTTTTAGAGAGATGCAGCGCGGAAATAGGCCCTTCGGCCCGCCGAATCCACACCAACCAGCGGTCCCCGCACATTAACACTATCCTACACAAACTGGGGACTATTTTTACATTTACACCAGGCCAATTAACCTGCAAACCTGTTCGTCTTTGGAGTGTGGGAGGAAACCGAAAATCTCGGAGAAAACCCACGCAGGTCACGGGGAGAATGTACAAACTCCGTACAGACAGCACCCGTAGTCGGGATCGAACCGGGGTCCCTGGCGCTGTATGGCAGTAACTCTACCACTGCGCCGCCGTGCTGCTCAAATTACACTTAAACTATTAATTTTATCTGCTTTTACTACACTGTATTTCACATTGTTTCCAAGTTAGTTTGCATGATAGAAGAACACCAAAAAGCAAAATCTTTGGGATTTTGGACCAAACAGAACATTTTGTTTATTTATGCTGTTTATAGACCACTATGTTTACATAGATGATAGACACAAAATGGCAGAGCAACTCAGCGGTTCAGACAGCGTCACTGGAGAAAAGGAACAGGTGACTTTTCAGGTCGAGATCCTTCTTACGTCTTGACCTGAAACGTCGCCTATTCCTTTTCTCCAGTGACGCCGCCTGATCCACTGAGTTGCTCCAACAGTTTGTTTCTGTCTTTGGCTATCTTCATAGATCTATGGTCTAACCAGCATCTGCAGTTCCTTCCTGCACACGATGTTTACATATCTGTTGTGCTGCTGCAAGTAAAGGTCTGGACCCGAAACGGCACCCGATCCTTCTCCCCACAGATGCTGCCTGTCCCGCTGAGTTACTCCAGCTTTTAGTGTCTATCTTCGGTGTAAGCCAGCATCTGCAGTTCCTTGCTACACAGTAAAGATTTAATTGTCCCGTGTCAGGACATGTACGACAATAAAACACTCTTGAACCGAGAGGAAACAGGGAGAACGCGGTCACAGGGAGAACGTGCAAACTCCACACCAAGAGCATCCGAGGTCAGGATCGAACTCTACCAGCTGCATCGCTGTGCCACTGCTAACTCCACCCGGCTCTCTAATCTTCACTGACATCTCTTTCCACCGTTTGTTTTATGAAAACTACCTCCTTGAGCAAACTTCTGATCATCTGGACTTATTTCACCTTATGTTGCTCAGTGAAGGTTTTGACTGAATGATGTTCCCGTGCAGAACTTTGGAACATTTTGTAATGTTAAGGGCATTATGACTGTACAAGGTATTGTTGGCCATTGTCGTTCATCCGGCTTAGAAGTGCTCGCTAAACCTCAAGCCAGCACAATATCTATTACTTATCATATGGACAGTCCTGTAAATTATCTCCACGTCAAAGAGATGTCCTTGATGTATCGGAGCTAATGTACAGGAGAACAAACTATATCATCTCCACGCTAGAACCAAGGTCACCCCGACCTCAGTGATACGGCTGGCGTAGACAGATGCTGCTTCCAAATCTTCGTCGCACCTCCCTCTATCAATAACGTCCCAATAGAAGACCTTTGGAAATCGTCAACCTCGTTCCGCATCTCGAGAGGCGCCTCTCAATGAAGGCAGACTTCGTTAGACCTCGTCTATGTTTAGACTTTAGAGATACAGCGCGGAAACAGGCCCTTCGGCCCACCGAGTCCGCGCCGACCAGCGATCACCCCGTACGCCAACCTCCACACTGGGGACAATTTTACTACTGCACTGAAGCCAATTAACCTACAATCCTGTACGTCTTAGCTGTGTGGGAGGAGACCGGAGCACCTGGAGGAAACCCACACGATCACAGGGAAAACGTACAAACTCTGTGCAGACAGCACCCGTAGTCAGGATTGAACCCGGGTCTCTGGTGGTGTATGGCAGCAACTTTACTGCTACGCCCTGTACATATTTCTGTACGTATGATAATAAACACCCTTTGGCTCCTGACTCTTGATATCTTGAAGCACTCCCAATACTACTAAGAATCTGCTGGTGGAATGTGAATCTATGTCAGTGTTGTCACCAGGCCAACATTGCAAGCGTTGAAGGTCGTCCAACTACGCAAACAGACACTCTCTTCCCAGCTTCATCATGGTGACTCAGTGGCGCAGTGGTAGAGTTTCTGTGTGGATTGTACTTCTCTGTGGATTGTCACCTTGTCGTGGTGGAGAAGCTTGTGTGGTCCTGAGTGGGCCGGAGCCAGCATTTCGGGTAAACGCTGATTGCGCTCCAAATTTTTTTTCCTCTGGAATTTTTCTTACTCTGTGAAAAAAAGGGGGGTGCGACGCACCCAACGCATCCCCCCCCCCCCCCCCCCCCCTTCGGACGGCCATGTATAAGATTGTTAAGGGTTTGGACATGCTAGAGGCAGGAAACATGTTCCCGATGTTGGGGGAGTCCAGAACCAGGGGCCACAGTTTAAGAATAAGGAGTAAGCCATTTAGAACGGAGACGAGGAAACACTTTTTCTCACAGAGAGTTGTGTCTGTGGAATTCTCTGCCTCGGAGGGCGGTGGTGGCAGGTTCTCTGGATGCTTTCAAGAGAGAGCTAGATAGGGCTCTTAAAAATAGCGGAGTCAGGGGATATGGGGAGAAGGCAGGAACGGGGTACTGATTGGGGATGATCAGCCATGATCACATTGAATGGCGGTGCTGGCTCGAAGGGCCGAATGGCCAACTCCTGCACCTATTGTCTATTGTCTATTGTCTATTGTCCTGAGATCCTGAGAGCGATGCGGTCTGGAGCTATGCTCCTGGTAGGGCCACCCATGGCGGTAAGGTCGAGGGGGAGGTCTCTGACAAAGAGCAATCCAACCAAGACCTCAGCGGTGGAACAGGCGGAGGACGATGGCTGACCTTAGTGGAGCGTCACAACGGCTGGGAAGGCGGATGAAGGCTGCAGCAGAAAAGGGTCTCCGGTCGTCTTGGACTCCATGCCACTGGATCCTGACCCAGATCTGTCAAGGACCTTGGGGTGGCTGTCTGTGCACCAGTCTCCCCACGTTAAACAAAGTCACGCACTGGCGTCCTCCATATAGGAGGACAGTCATACTCGTTACAAGTGACCGCCGATGATGATGAGAGTTTCTGCTTTACAGAGCTAGAGATCTGGGTTCGATCCTGACTACGGGTGCTCTCTGTACGGAATTTGTACGTTCTCCCTGTGACTGCGTGGGTTTTCTCCGGGTGCTCTGGTTTCCTCCCACACTCCAAAGATGAGCAGGTTTGTAGGTTAATTGGCTTGTGTAAATTGCCCCTAGTGTGTCGGATAGTGCTAGTGTATGGATGATCAATGCCCCAACACTGTGCATCCCACATTGACATCAGTAGCTACCTCAGAGCCCAAAGAAAGGGAGTTGGTGTAAGTCAGTCACCCTTTCAGGGCTGCCTATAAAGCACGCAGATAGTGAACCAAGAATCCATCATGTAGAAACAAGGAACTGCTAGTGTTGATATACAAAAAAAAGACACAAAGTGCTGGGGTAACTCGTTGAGTTTCTCTTGCACTCTCATTCAAAATGTTATCACTATTGGTATTAACTTATCTGTTTTCTGCAATTTATCGGTAAATACTTGGCGGGGTATTTTTAGCATAGCGTAAAACTAAAGAACAGACACAAGGAACTCATAGATTCATAACTTCATACCTTTTAGGAACAGAATTAAATCATTCGGGCCCATCAAGTCTACTCCGCCATTCAATCAAGGCTGATCTATCTTTCCCTCTCAACCCCATTCTCCTGCCTTCTCACCATAAGCCCTGACACCCGTACTCATCAATGCTGGTTGCTGGTTGACAAGAACAGGATAGGCAGTGCTGGAGTAACTCAGCGGGTCAGGCAGCATCTCTGGAGAAAGGGTGGGAAAGGTGGAAAAGAATGGGTGACGTTGCGGGTCGAGATTCTTATTCAGACTGAAGAAGAAGAAGGGTCTCGACCCAAAACGTCACCTATTCCTTCTCTCCAGAGATGCTGCCCAAATGTGTTACTCCAGCATTTGTGTCTATCTTCGGTGTAAACCAGCATCTGCAGTTCCATCCGACATACTGGGGGACACCCGTTAGGGGATATGGGGAGAAGGCAGGAACGGGGTACTGATTGGGGATGTCTATTAAAGATTGTCGCTTTTTCCTGCAAAATTCACTGCGAACAAATATTTGCAGCAGAACGACCCAAAGTACTGGAGTAACTCGGCGGGTCAGGCAGCATCTCTGGAGAACATGAGAGATAGGTGATTTTCGGGTCGGGACCCTTCTTCGAACAAAACTTTGCTTTGCAGCAAATTTCAGTTTGAAAAAGTACTTCAGTTGATATTGAACTGTTCAAATGCCCCCTTTAGAGTATTGAGCTAACTGAGGAGGAATATCTTCTTTTAACTCTGCAGCTTGGCAGCCACGTAAGTGATGAATTTGACGATGATGTGTGAACGCTCTAACCTGGCACTAAATAGGAAAGTTGGGTGGAGGAGATGTATGCGTGGCGTCTTTGCCTATTGTTAAGCACATACCAAAATGCTGTGTGGACTATTGTTAGATAATGGCTTCTCTTTCTCCTGCACAATGGAGGGTTCATCTGAAGTTGTTGCTGGCTTTGCTTTGAGATGGGCACTTCCTACTGATGGGGTCAACACAAGGTCATGACCCCTTGCACAGGGGGTCATGTTGTCGTGACTTCCCTTCCCTTGTGTACCCCATCTACCAAGTTATGTATAACCTCATTGTGAGAGGTGAACCGTTCACTGAAGGTGTTCTTGCATTGTGAACAGTGACACTAAATCCATCTGCGTGCATTGTGTCTGTGCTATTACACAAAACCCTCGTTATAATGGACCATAAAATGAGGGATAGTGTCCGTATTGTTGCTTGTCCACCATAACCAATACGATACGATAAGATATGATGCAATAGAACTTTATTTATGGACGACAAAAGTGCTGGAGAAACTCAGCGGGTGCAGCAGCATCTATGGAGCGAAGGAAATAGGCAACGTTTCGGGCCGAAACCCTTCTTCAGACTCTGAAGAAGGGGTCTGGAGAAGGGTTTTGGTCCGAAACATTGCCTATCTCCTTCGCTCCATAGATGCTGCTGCACCCGCTGAGTTTCTCCAGCACTTTTGTCTACCTTCGATTTTCCAGCATCTGCAGTTCCTTCTAAAGAACTTTATTTATCCCAGGAGGGAAATTGATCAGCCAACAGCCAACAAAACCCCCCAATATATTTGAAACATGAAATTAAAGTGACGAGTGGAAAGGATTGGGGATGTGCAAAGATTTGGGGGGGGGGGGGGGGGGAGAGGGGAGTCAGTCTACCCCACGACAGAAGGGGGAGGAGTTGTACAGTTTGACAGCCACAGGGAAGAAGGATCTCCTGTGGCGTTCTGTGCTGCATCTTGGTGGAACCAGTCTGTTGCTGAAGGTGCTCCTCAGGTTGACCAGTGTGTCATGGGAGGGGTGAGCTGTATTGTCCAGGATGCTCCGCAGTTTGAGGAGCATCCTCCCCTCCAAGACCACTTCCCAAGTGTAATATATGGCATATCATGTGTAGGAACCCAACAATAAAATTCAGGCTGAGCAATTACTGCACTGACAAGAGATGCCTTTTTTCCAGCTGAAACATCAGACCAAAGCCTAACCTGACCTGAGCTACACAGCTCCAAGGTCTGAAGAAGGGTCTCGACCCGAAACGCCACCCATCCCCTTCTCTGCAGAGACGCAGCCTGTCTCGCCGAGTTACTCCAGCATTTTGTATCTATCCAAGGTCTCACTACAGCACAGTGCTGGCGGCACGGTGGCGCAGCGCTACAGCGCCAGTGACCCAGGTTCGAACCTGACTACGGGCACTGTCTGTACGGAGTTTGTACGTTCTCCCCGTGACTGACTGGTTTCTCCGAGATCTTCGGTTTCCTCCCACACTCCAAAGACGTACAGGTTTGTAAGCTAATTGGCTTCTGTAAATTGTCCGTCGTGTGCAGGCTAGTGCTAGCGTACGGGGTGATCGCTGGTGACGGCCGACACGGTGGGTCGCAGCGCCTGTTCCCGCGCTGTATCGCTAAAGTCTCAAGTCTTTAATCTCCCTAGGCCAAGATCAGACTTGATTTCAGAGATACGGGAGGAAACCAGAGCACCCGGAGGAAACCCACGCTGTCACAGGGAGAACATGCAAACTCCCCACAGACAGCACCCCGAGGCCAGGATTGGACCTGTGTGTCTGGTGCTGTGAGCAAGCAGCTCCACCAGCCGCTCTGAACTTAAATGATTGCCAATTCCCAACTGAACTCTCTAAAGAAAGAGGAATATTTGCAAAGATTATATACTGATAACTCCTAAAATACTTTCATGATGTTCTGTAATTTATGGGTGGAATACAAGGCAGTGTTCTACATTATGTTCATTTAACCTCCATATAGATCATTGGATGACATTAAATTTTGTTCTATAGTCCAGTTTATGTTCATATGAATTAAATATAATACTATGCAACTGGAAAGGTGGACATTTAAACAAGGGATGTAATACTCATTTGGTCTATTAATCTTGGATAAAAGCTCTGGGACACAATGAGTTATCAACTGGCACCTTGTCGGAGATTTAACTTAGACGGGTCTATTGTAAGAAACGGGCTACACAAATAGATTTGTCTGATTCTGTGGACTAAGTATGCAGAAGGAAATTCCCAGATGTTCTCTAATGCTGGCTGCAAATAAAGTGCTTAGGAAGTAATAAATACCAGAAAGTTGTCAGTAGGTTCATCCCTCGAAGGCAAACAGAATTCTTCTCACTCAGGATGGAAGGTAGATAACGTAATTTAGGAAGGAAAAATCCTTGTCCTCTTTGGTCTTCACTGGGGACAAACAGCGACACGCGTGAAGCAACTCAAAATGCTGCTGTTGGCTGCAACATATTAAACTTTGATTCTATTTTTTGTCCAAAGAAAAAGTGGCACAGCGGTAGAGTTGTGGCCTTACAGTGCCAGAGACCCGGGTTCGATCCTGACTGTGGGTGCTGTCTGTACGGAGTTTGTACGTTCACTCTGTGACTGCGTGGGTTTTCTCCGGGTGCTCCGGTTTCCTCCCACGTCCCAAAGACATGCGGGTCTGTCGGTTAATTGGCTTAGGTAAAATTGTAAATTGTCCCTAGTGTGTGTAGGATAGTGCTAGCGCATGGAATGATCGCTGGTCGGCGCGGACATGGTGGGCCGATGGTCTTTTTTCCGCACTGTATCTCTGACGTCTTAAAAATGAGTTCCAACAGTGAGCCGGGTGAGCAAGCGTCAGAAAAGTGGCCAGGAATTGAAGTCATGGTACAGCTGAGAAGACTTTGCATGGACCACAAATGGAGCATTGCGTGCAGTTCTGGTCGACCCATTAGAGGAAGGACGTGGTGGCTTGGAAGGTGCAGAGGAAGTTTACAAGAATTAAGTGGATTTCTCTGCCACGGAAGGCAGTGGAGGCCAATTCGCTGGATGTTTCAAGAGAGAGTTAAATTTAGCTCTTAGGGTTAAAGGAATCAAGGATATGGGGAAAAAGCAGGACCGGGGTACTGATTTGGGATGATCAGCTATGATCATATTGAATGGGGTGGAAGATTGCAACCTTCACGTGGTCCACCCTGTTTCAACTAATGCAATCAACCCGACCTGCACAAACAAGATCAAATAGAACAAGTTGACCTCCAACTTTAGGCTGTGCATGCCATACGCAAGAAGAAGAAGATCATATTGAATGGCCTCCTCCTGCGCCCATTTTTCTATGTTTCCATGTTTCTACGATGCCTGGATTAGGAGTATTAGCCACTGGGAGAGGTTAGACAGACTTGGGTTGTTTTCTCTGGGACGCCAGAGGTTTTGGGGAGACCCTGATAGAAGTACATAATATTACGAGAGGCAGAGATAGACCAGAACCTTTTGGCCAGGATGGAAAGTTGAAATACTTTTGGAGTGTGGGAGGAAACTGGAGCACCCGGGGAAAACCCCATGCGGCCACGGGGAGAATGTTCAAACTCCATACAGACAGCACCCGTAGTCAGGATCGAACACGGGGCTCCGGCGATGTGAGGCAGCAACTCCACCGCAGCGCCACCGTGCCGCCCGTCTATAATCTATCATCCTTCAAGTCCAGAAATGTCCCAGTTTCGAGCTTGGGGATGCAGGGGCATGTGCAGAGGAAGTTGGCAGTAAACAGGAGAAAATACAGCGCAGGAAGGAGTAACTCAGCGGGTCAGGCAGCATCTCTGGAGAGAAGGAACGGGTGACGTTTCAGCTGGGGACCCTTCTTCAGACTCGATCGGTGAGGTTTCGGGTCGAGACCATTATCAGAGTGCAAATAGGTCTGGTGAAATTCATAGCAAGAAAACAAGAAATACTTGCTTTTGGGCAGAATCAGAGCAGAGCCGTTCCGGGCTGGATGTATAATGTGTGAATGCAAATAGGAGCAGCTTGTTAAACAGGATTAGCGAGCTGCAGGTGCAATTAATCACTCAGGATTATGTTGTCTTGGTAATAACAAAGACTGGGCTAAAATAGGGCAAGAGTGTGTTCTAAATATTCCTAAATAAAAAATTCCAAGCTTGGAGGGGGAGGGGAAGAGAAGAGAAGAAAGGAGAGAGTGCAACAGTATTAATGAAGGAGAATATTTTAAAAGGCAGAGATAGATAGATTCTTGTTTAAGAAGGAACTGCAGATGCTGGAAAAATCGAAGGTAGACAAAAATGCTGGAGAAACTCAGCTGGTGAGGCAGCGTCTATGGAGCGAAGGAATAGGTGACGTTTCGGGCGAGACCCTTCTTCAGACTGAGTGTGTTCTAAATGCTGCCTCACCCGCTGAGTTTCTCCAGCATTTTTGTCTGTCTTAGATAGATTCTTGATTAGTACGGGTGTCAGAGGTTATGGGGAGAAGGCAGAAGAATGGGGTTGAGAGGGGAAGATAGATCAGCCATGATGGAATGGCGTAGACTGATGGGGCCAAAAGGTCTAATTCCGCTCCTATCTCTTATGAATGGCAAAAACAGGAAAGTAGACTATTATCTGAATGGTGGCCGATTAGGAAACGGGAGATGCAACGAGACCTGGGTGTCATGGTACACCAGTCATTGAAAGTAGGCATGCAGGTGCAGCAGGCAGTGAAGAAAGCGAATGGTATGTTAGAATTCATAGCAAAAGGATTTGTATAGGAGCAGGGAGGTTCTACTGCAGTTGTACAGGGTCTTGGTGAGACCACACCTGGAGTATTGCGTACAGTTTTGGTCTCCTAATCTGAGGAAGGATATTCTTGCCATAGAGGGAGTACAGAGAAGGTTCACCAGACTGATTCCTGGGATGGCAGGACCTTCATATGAAGAAGGACTGGATAGACTCGGCTTGTACTCGTTAGAATTTAGAAGATTGAGGGTGCAGGAAGATTGTTCCCGATGTTGGGGAAGTCCAGAACAATCGGCCACATTTAAGGATAAGGGGGAAATCTTTTAGGACCGAGATGAGAAAATAATTTTTCACACAGAGAGTGGTGAATCTGTGGAATTCTCTGCCACTGAAGGTAGTTGAGGCCAGTTCATTGACTATAGTTAAGAGGGAGTTAGATGTGGCCCTTGTGGCTAAAGGGATCAGGGGTATGGAGAGAAGGCAGGTACAGGATACTGAGTTGGATGATCAGCCATGATCATATTGAATGGTGGTGCAGGCTCGAAAGGCCGAATGGCCTACTCCTGTACCTATTTTCTATGTTTCTAATGAATTTATGAATTTATAATCTCCATTTTACAGTCTGAACAATTCACTTCCATTCCACAATGTGAACAATGTTATTCAACTTATTGGGATCTCAAAAAAAAGCCACAAAGTGCCGGAGTAACTCAGCGGGTCTGGCAGCATCTCTGGCGAGCATGGATAGGTGTATTTCGGGACCCTTAACGCCACCTATCCATGTTCTCCAGAGATGCTGCCTGACCCGCTGAGTTACTCCAGCACTCTGTGTTCTCTTTTGTATTGGGATCTCATGGTTATCAAAAAGGGGACAACTTTAACCTCTGCAGCGGAGTTCCACTGCAGAGGTTATCACCTTCTCCACAGCCAACAATGGACCTTTGTGGGCTCCACCTTTCCTTGATCACCGTTGCCGGCTTTGATTTGTTCTTTTCACACCTTTCAATCGTTTGCTCTTTGTACCTTTCCATCCCTCTCCCCTGACTCTCAGTCTGAAGAAGGGTCTCGACCCGAAACGTCATCTATTCCTTTTATCGTCAGAGATGTGGCCTGACCGGCTGAGTTGCTCCTGCAATTTGTGTCTGTCTTTGGTGTAAACCAGTAACTGCCGTTCCTTTCTACACTTTTAGCAAATATAGACAATAGACAATAGACAATAGGTGCAGGAGTAGGCCATTTGGCCCTTCGAGCCAGCACCGCCATTCAATGTGATCATGGCTGATCATCCCCAATCAGTACCCTGTTCCTGCCTTCTCCCCATATCCCCTGACTCTGCTATCTTTAAGAGCCCTATCTAGCTCTCTCTTGAAAGCATCCAGAGAACCTGCCTCCACCGCCCTCTGAGGCAGAGAATTCCACAGACTCACCACTCTCTGTGAGTAAAAGTGTTTCCTCGTCTCCGTTCTAAATGGCTTACCCCTTATTCTTCAACTGTGGCCCCTGGTTCTGGACTCCCCCAATATAAGAGTCAGTGCTCTTGAATTCGCAGCTGATCAACTTGTTTTACAAAGTGAAGACTTTTTGAGACAATGTACCATTATTCTGTACGCAGCCACAAAAAGCTGCAGTGACTCAGCGGGTCAGGCAGCATCTCTGGACAAAAGGAATGGGTGACGTTTCGGTTCAAGACCCTTCTTCTGCACCACCTATGCCTTTTCTCCGGAGATGCTGCCCGACCCGCTGAGTTATTCCAGCATTTTGTACATACCCTCGGTTTAAACCAGCATCTGCAGTTCCTGGCGGTCTGAAGGAGGGTCTGGGCCCGAAAGGTCACCCATTCCTTCTCTCCAGAGATGCTCAGTGTCCCGCTGAGTTTATTTAGTTTTGGTTTAGAAATAAAGCACGGAAACAGGCCCTTCAGCCCACTGAGTCCATGCTGGCCAGCGATCCCAGCACACTAACACTATCCTACACACACTAGGGACAATTTACATTTACACCAAGCCAATTCACCCTACAAACCTGTACATCTTTGGAGTGTGGAGGAAACTCACATGGTCACGGGAGAACGCACAAACTCTGTACAGACAGCACCCATGGTCGGGATCGAACCTGCGTCTCTGGCGCTGTAAGCGCTGTAAGGCGGCAACTCTACCATTGCGCCACCGTGCCACCCCTTTTTCTCCAGCATTTGGCGTCTATCACCTGCGGTTCCTCCCGGCATGCACCATCATTTTGCACTTGATCACAGGAATACTATTTTATATCCTTTAAAAAAAATTCCAGATGGGATGAGAGCTTCCCTCATTCAATGGTCACCGGGGGAGTTGTTCTGAAGAAAGTAATCGTGTGGTCAGTGGCTGCTTTGCCTCGATGCGCCTGGACACAAGCAGATGTTGGGTGCTCTTTTGTTCGGCCGAGCAGAGATGGATCATTTATCTGCTGCCATCTATTTTTACGACTGGCAATAAATCCCCTTGGGCTGGAGCAACCTGTGGCGCACCTGTGCCTTGGAAGAGCTCGATAATCAAATGTCCTTCTGGGACACAACTGAAGGGGCCGGTAATAACAGTGCAGGGAGCTGCAACCCCAGGGCTGAATGGGAAAGGAGGAAGGGTGTCTCCATGAGGAAGGGGGAAGTGTGGCTCAAACCAGGCAAAGATCTTTCACTGCATTAAGACTAATTACTTCATTGTTTGCCCCCAATGCTCTTCCGATGTTTTAAAGCAGGTAATTAGAGAAAGGATGTCAGACTATGCTTTCAAGAGAGAGCTAGATGGGGCTCTTAAAGATAGCGGAGTCAGGGGATATGGGGAGAAGGTGGGGATGATCAGCCATGATCACATTGAATGGTGGCGCTGGCTCGAAGGGCCGAATGGCCTACTCCTGCACCTATTGTCTATTGTCTGCTTAACGCAAAAATAAATAATTAGTTCAATATTTAAATAATTAGTCCAATATTTAGTTTAATTTATTGTCACGTGTACCGAGGTACAGTGAAGTTAGTTTATTTGCAGGTACAGTGAAAAGCTTTTGTTGCGTGCTTACCAGTCAGCGGAAAGACGATTCATAATTACAATTGAGCCGTCCACAGTTAAGAGATACATGATCCACATCACCCATTCCTTCTATCCAGAGAAGCTGCCTGTCCCGCTGAGTTACACCAGCTTTTTGTGGTCCATCTTCGGTTTAAAGCATTTGATACTGTCGACCACACCATCCTAATTGACCGTCTCCGGTACGGGGTTGGTATTGATGGCACTGCCCTGAGCTGGTTCATCTCCTACCTCAAAGGTAGGAGTTTCTCGACTAACATAGGCAACTCTTTCTCCTCCCCAGCTAATCTCTGCTGTGGGGTTCCACAAGGTTCCATCCTTGGCCCCATTCTCTTCTCCTGTATATGCTCCCCTTCGGCCAAGTCATTGAAAGGCACGGCATTTCCTTCCATTGCTACGCAGACGATACACAACTCTATCTCCCCCTGAAGCCCAAAAAACAATCAAATCTGCTTAATCTTACACACTGCCTCGAGGATATAAAGTGTTGATGGCCCAGAACTTCCTCCAACTAAACGAGAGTAAGTCTGAGGTCATCCTTCTCGGCCCCTCGGACTCAATCAAAATGATAGCAGGCAGCCTTGGAAGCCTTACCCCACTACTCAAACCTCACGTCAAAAACCTTGGCCTGATATTTGACTCAGCACTGAAATTTGACAAACAAGTCAATGCCGTGGTAAAAGCAAGCTTCTTTCAGCTTCGGACGATAGCTAAAATAAAACAATTCCTACACTTTGATGACCTCGAAAAGATCATCCACACATTTATCTCCTCCCGCCTAGATTACTGCAACTCCCTTTACACTGGCATCAGCCAATCGTCCCTGTCCCGCCTGCAACTGGTCCAAAACGCCGCAGCGAGACTCCTGACGGGCACCCGAAAAAGGGACCACATCACCCTGATCCTGGCCTCTCTCCACTGGCTCCTGTGCGGTTCCATATACATTTCAAGATCCTCCTCTATGTCTACAAAGCCCTCAATGGGCTTGCCCCCACCTACATTAAAAGCCTTCTCACCCACCACTCCACCTCCAGGTCCCTCAGATCGGCCGACTTGGGGTTGCTGAATATCCCGCGGTCTAGGCATAAGCTCAGGGGGGACCGCGCCTTTGCGGTTGCAGCTCCTAGACTGTGGAACAGCATCCCCTTCCCATCAGAACTGCCCCCTCCATCGACTCCTTTAAGTCAAGACTAAAAACTTATCTATACTCCCAAGCCTTTCTTGATGTCCTCTGAGCGAGGGCTACATGTATATATGTATGTAGTTTGTTTGTTTATACTATTCTTATAACAAATGTAAACCACTTTGGCCAACGAGAGTTGTTTTTTAAATGTGCTATATAAATAAATGTGACTTGACTTGTGTGACTTAAACCAGCACCTGCAGTTCCATCCTATCCAGTCTTGAACTGAGAAGCTGGAGGAAAAAGAAATCTTTTAATACCAACAAAAATATAAACTGTATTTGTAATAAAAAATATATATAGATAAGGACATGTTTGGAAGGATATGGACAGGTGGGACTACTAGTCCCACTACACTAGACCTTTGAACCAAGTTGAAACCATTGACTGGATGTGTTGCAATCCTTCGTCTGTCCACCAGGTGTCTGCATAGCCTTGTTTTTGGGGCACATTTCAGTGTGTTGTCATTGAAGCTATCAAACAGCTTTTACCAAAACTGAGCGTACCGACTCAATGGATGTTGTGGCAATATCCATTATGTCCTAGTTCACACTGTACATGAAAAATACAGGTCTTATTTAGCAATGTTACAAAATTTTGAGATTTAAAAAATAAAGTCTGCAATGTATCCCATCAGATAAAGCATAAAAATAAGTTTAATTTGGCACCTAATTCACTTTCATAATCTTCAGTATTAAAAAGGTTATGGCCATTTTCATACTCGGAAATTAGCATCTTGTTCCCTATTGCTTTTCCATTGACTTAACACAAAAGCTGTGATCGAGGACAGTTAAAAGCCCATAGATTTCTTAAAAATTAAGAGAACTGAAAGAAATTTTCAGTTATTATAGATTGAAGCATTCTGAAACAAATATGAAACAATCTTACTTAGAAGACATGAAATTAAAGCATATAATTAGTTAGTTACCTAATTGTAGCTAATTACAAAATTCAATTACTAGATCTAAACATCTATCAATTTCTTAAGAATAGATTAACATTTTTAAATAGCCTAAGTGTCCAAATAACATTCACACAATAATTCACAATATAACATAATTTTTAAATCTCATTGTCATGAATTTACAGGCCAAATGGAAGGAATTGAATGTTTAATACCTGTAAATTAATGGGCATTTAAATCATCTTGTGAGTGAGGATTTCTGGAACCGCGATCATTTGGAACGTTCATTTGCGGTGAATTTAACCCCGTATTGGCATGAAAAATACTGCCGTTAGTTCGGGGAATAACATCACCATTTCGCATGAAAAAATGTGAATTAAAGGCTTCTTAAGAAGCACTTTATACCATTTAAATAAACCACTTTCGTTTACCTGTCCCGTGTGTGAAATCCGTCCCCGTTATCGGCGTTGACGGCTTCAGGAGCTGATTTTAAAATGACTCCAGCGCTGACATTGTCGATTTAATAAAAATAAAAAATTAACAAAACGCCCCTAGGAACGATTTTTCAGCAAACGCTTGTACTCCAACTAAATATAATTCAGGACAAGGTAGGAGAAACCCGCGTTTTAAGCCGCCCCCCCCCCTTAAGGCGCCAAATCGCGCACACGGCCAGTGGCAGAATTACAGCGCCGGTGAAGGTAAGTTTTGTAACATACCTATCTTATTACAACCACAATATTTAATTATCTATTCCCTAACCAGTCTGAAGAAGGGTCTCGACCAGAAATGTCACCCATTCCTTCTCTCCAGAGATGCTGCCTTATTACTCCAGAATTTTGTTTCTCCTTTGATTTAAACCAGCATCTGCAGTTCTTTTCTACATATTAAACTAAACTAAACCCTGTTATAAGAGTCATAGTCATAAAATGTGGAAACAGGCCCCACGGGCCCAACTTGCCCACACCGACCAACATGTCCCATCTACACTAGTCCCACCTATATACATTTGGACCATATCTAAACCCTCTAATCCTGTCCTATCCATGTACCTTTCTGTAGATTGGTTTATGCATGTCAACCAATCATATATAGGCTAGCATCACTAACCCACTGTACTGTATCATTTATATTAACACCCACTTTCCTATACTACGCAGTTCGGGTAGCAGTGACAACTAACAATCTACTGTAGTGTTACAAGAGATACAAGATACATTTATTTGTCACATGTGCCAGTTGTCACAGTGAAATGTGTGATCACCATACAGCATACAATAAAAATAAAGAACACCACACACGATAGAGTTCAACATAAAACATCCCCACACAGCAGAATCAAAGTTAGCCACTGTGAGGGAGGCACCAAAGTCAGTCATCTTCCTCTAATGTTCTCCAATGTTCACCCGTGGTCGTGGCCTCCCCGAGCCCACCGCAGTCGCCGCTACGGCGGCCCGATGTCCAGGCCCGCTCGCCGGGGTGATGTAAGTCCGACGTCGGGGCTGGAGGGACCCTCAGCGGCCTGGACATCAGAGTCAGCCACCTCCAACCGGAGTCCGCGGCTCCCAAAGTCCGCATGCCGCGCTGGGCGGAGATTCAACGCCGGCGGCCCTCGGTAAAGGGCCCCAGGACTCCGCGATGTTGTTCAGCGCCGGCCGCGTTGGAAGCTCTCCCAAACCGCAGCTCCACGATGTTGGAGCAGCGGCCCAACGCTCCGGAGCTCCAAGCGGCGATCCAGGTCGGCATCGCCCGCTCCGGGTGAATTCAGCGCTGCGCCGCCGCTGTTGCAGCTCTGGTCCGGTTCCCGGCCCCGGCAGAAAGGCCGCTCCGATCCAGGTGGTAGCCCGCGAGGAGGGGGGCGAGGACACGACTTGGAGAAATAGTCGCGTCCCCGCCAGGAAGGGACTGGGAAACAGTTTCCCCCTTACCCTAAAATTAAAAAAAAAGATTGAAAAGACAAACAGGCTGTAGGCAGTGGCTGCCGTCAATGTTAAAGTCTGTATATGGATTAAAGATGATCTTAGATTACATGCCGCGTATATGTCATATTTACACTGTCTAATTGTTTCTTAAACGTTGCGATAATCCCTGCCTCAACTACTTCCTCTGGCAGCTCGTTCTATACACCCACCAACCCTTTGTGTGAAGGGGTTAACCCTCAGGTTCCACTTAAATATTTTCCACCTTAAACCGATGTCCTCTGTCCTCTGTCCTCTGGTTCTCGAAATGTGTTGGAAATGTTGGCAGTTGATGATTTTACATCAGAATTTCATCCATTGAGAAGGTCTCCACCGATTCTGTCTGCACTGTCGGAATTTCACAGGCAGCATTTGGCTGCAGAAACAAAAAAGGAACTGTAGATGCTGGTTTACACGAAAGAACACAACGTGCTGGAGTAACTCAGCGGGTCAGGCAGCATCTCTGGAGGAAAATACATGGGTGACAGTGAAGTTGGGATCCTCCAGTACTTTGCATCCTTTCCAGCATTAGATTGTTGGTCCCTTTAAGGACTATTGGATCCACTGATAGCGACCGACCGGGTTTCCTGCTCTGCAGCTGGCCTTTGTACACAAAAGGCGATTCTACATTGTTCTATGGATCCCTCTGACACGCACGCAGAATGCAGCTAGTGAATGATGTTTGGCTTCTCCATTGAAGCTGCACTTCTATCGTACGAGAGCTGTGTACCAGCTTAAGGTGCCACAGAATCTTTGGACAGGTACATGGATAGGAAAGAAGGGCGGCACGGTGGCGCAGCGGTAGAGTTGCTGCCTCACAGCGCCAGAGACCCGGGCCCGATCCTAATGACGGGTGCTGCCTGTACGGAGTTTGCACGTTCTCCCCGTGACCTGCGAGGGTCTCCTCCGGGATCTCCGGTCTCCTCCCACACTGGAATAATGTACAGGTTTGTAGGTTAATTGGCTTTGGTAAAAATTGTCCCTAGTTTTATAGGATAGTGCTAGTGTATGGGGATCGCTGGTCGGTGCGGACACGGCGCGCCGCTTTTCCGCGCTGTATCCCTAAACTCTGAAGAAAGGCTAACAGGAATATGGACCAATCGGGTGAAAATGGAACTAGCATCTATGGATGGCATGGACGAGTTCGGCCGAAGGGCCTGTTTCTCAGCTGTGTGACTCTATGATTCTATGACTGCAGATAACTGAGGGTCCCAGTTACAACATCAACCACCATATATCAATCTGAAGAAGGGTCTATGTTTAGTTTAGGTAGACAAAAATGCTGGACAAACTCAGCGGGTGAGGCAGCATCTATGGTGCGAAGGAATAGGTGATGTTTCGGTTCGAAACCCTTCTTCAGACTGATGTGGGGGTGAGGGAAGGGATATCGTCTGAAGAAGGGTTTCGACCCGAATCGTTGCCTATTTCCTTCATTCCATAGATGCTGCCTCACCCGCTGAGTTTCTCCAGCATTTTTGTCTGCCTTTGATTTTCCAGCATCTGCAGTTCCTTCTTAAACACTACGTTTAGTTTAGTTTAGTTTAGAGATACAGTGTGAAAACAGGCCCTTCGGCCCACCGCCCGAGTCCCCGCCGACCAGCGATTCCTGCACACCAGCACTACCCTACACACACTAGGAACAATTTACAATTATACCAAGCCAATTAACCTACAAACCTGTACGTCTTTGGACAGTGGGAAGATACCGGAGATCCCGGAGAAAACCCACGCAGGTCTCAGGGAGAAATGTACAAACACCGTACAGCACAGAACCCGTGGTCGGGATCGAATTCGGTTCTCTGGAGCCGTAAGGCAGCAACTCTACCGCAGCTCCACCATGCCACCCCCCACATAGGTTTACATATTCTGTTGTGCTGCTGCAAGTTAGAATGTAATTGTTCAGTTTTGGGACATATGACAATTAAATACTCTTGACTCTTGACTCGTAATCCTGGACATTGGAACATTACAGACTGGGACATTCGGCTGTGGGCAACCCGTTGTGAAAGAGCAAGCTTGGGGACACAAAGATGAAACGTCACCCATTCCTTTTTCTCCACAGATGCTGCCTGACCCGCTGAGTTACTCCAGCACTTGGTGTCTATCCAGTCAAGTGATGTTCCCTCTGGATACCAGACTCAGGTGGTACAATGTGGTCCTTCTGAAGGTGATGTCCAATCCTTCACCACGCCTGGGGGGAGATATCTTACAATGTCTGCACACAACGTCTCCGAAATAGGAATTGATCAATCCTGAAATGACGTTCCCTGAGCAGACTGCAAAATGGAGGAATTTCTTTAGCCAGAGGGTGGTGAATCTGTGGAATTCATTGCCACAGACGGCTGTGGAGGCCAAATCACTGGGTACTTATTTATTTATTTATTTATTTATTTTTGCAGATAGAATTAATATTTACTTCTTTTATTTTGAACTTGTCCTATTCTATTCAGGTTTGAACAGCACGCCTGTGTCCGGAAATCACCACTTTTTGATGACTGATTTATTGGCGTTAAAGGAACATAACATAACATAACATAACCTAAAGTTAAAAGGAGTTCATCAAATTTTTAATGTACGTTCCCCGGGGGCTCCGGCATCGGGACCCGGGGCGCGGCCTTGCGTCGCCCGGCGCGGCCTGATTGGGGGCTCCAACATCAAGAGCCTCGATCAGCTCGATGCGGCGGTTTGACTGCTTGACTGCGGGAGAAGAATAAAGAACAGAGAACATGGAAGAGATAAGACTTTTGCCTTCCATCACAGTGAGGAGGTGTTTGGAGATTCACTGTGATGGATGTTTGTGTGGATTGTGTTAATTGTGTGTTTTGTTTTTTTGCTGTTATGACTGCAGGAACGAAATTTCGTTTGAACCTGGTGTTAAATGACAATAAATGGCATTCATTCATTCATTCATTCATTCATTCATTCATTGGTGCAGTTTTTTTTAAATTAATTTTTTTAATAACTTTATTTTTGGTTTTCAAGTTATAAACACAAATCTACACAGAACACCAACAGTACAGAACAGTACAAAACTTATATACCCCCCTCCCCATCCCCAAGGCTCAAGAAAGAGAAAGAGAAAAAAAAAATAATTAAAACATTGTTTTTTTAAAAGGCAGAGTATTTTTGTTCAAATGTTACATGTTAATAACAGCAACATACAAATATAAATAAATGATTATGTCTGTGTAGACAATATTTTCAGTTAAAGGAAAAATCTTTAATAAAATCACTGGGTATTTTTATAGATACAAGATACATGTATTTGTCACATGTGCCAGTTGGCACAGTGGAATGTGATCACCATACAGCTATACAATAAAAATAAAGAACACAACACACCATAGAGTTCAACATAAAACATCCCTACACAGCAGAATCAAAAGTTTCCCACTGTGAGGGAAGGCACCAAAGTCAGTCATCTTCCTCTGATGTTCACCCGTGGTCGGGGCCTCCGCAGCCCTCCGCAGTCGCCACTACGGGCAGCCCGCCGCTCAGGCCCGCTCGCCGGGATGTTGGAACTCCGACGTCGGGACTGGAGGCCAACCTCAGCGGCTTGGACCTCCGAATCGGCCACTTATCTTAAAGTGGAGATTGATAGGTTCGTGGTTAGGTAAGGGCGTCCAAGGTTACGGGGAGAAGGCAGGAGAATGTAGTTCAAAGGGAAAGATAGATCAGCCATGATTGAACGATGACAGCGTAGACTTGTTGGGCCGAATGGCCTAATTCTGCTTCTAAGTCTTATGAAAATCATTTGACAGAATGTCTCATAGAAACATAGAAAATAGGTGCAGGAGTAGGCCATTCGGCCCTTCGAGCCTGCACCGCCATTCAATATGATCATGGCTGATCATCCAACTCAGTATCCCGTACCTGCTTTCTCTCCATACCCCCTGATCCCTTTAGCCACAAGGGCCACATCTAACTCCCTCTTAAATATAGCCAATGAACTGGCCTCAACTACCCTCTGTGGCAGAGAATTCCAGAGATTCACCACTCTCTGACCTTTCAAACAAACAAGCACCAAAATGCCTCAGATTGTGAGGCATGGTGGCTCAGTGGTAGAGTTGCTGCCTTAAACCGCCGTCCCATGGTACGAGTTCATTCCAAGAGTTCTCCCGAGTTTGCCCCGATTCGAACTCGGAGAATTACGGTAATGGCCACTCGTCGGTACTCGGGGCTCTCGTGGACATTTTCATCATGTTGAAAAATCTTCACGAGTCTTCCCGTGCTTACCTGCCGTTAGCGAGTCTTCCCGAGTACCTGCCGTTAGCGCTAAGACGTCCCCGAGCTCCGACGTACCCGCTTCGTTCATTCTCCGTGCTTACCACGAGTTTGATTTTTTTAAAACTCGGGAGAGCTCTTGGAATGAACTCGTACCGTGGGACAGGGGTATTACTGCGCCAGAGACCCGGGTTCGATCTTGACGACTGGCGCTTCCTGTATGGAATTCGCACATTCTCCCTGTGACCACAAGGGCTTTCTCCGGGTGCTCCGGTTTCCTCCCACACTCCAAAGACGTACAGCTTTGTAGGTTTATTGTCCACCGTATATTGTTCCTAGTGCGGGATAGAACTAGTGCATGGGGTGATGGTTGGTTGGCGTGGATTCGGTGGGCCGAAGGGCCTGTTTCCACGCTGTTTCTCCAAAACTAAAACTATAAAAACTAAGATTCTTCATGTGTAGTCCGAGTCTCAGCTCGCTGCCTCCCAGCCAGGAGTGTTAATGTTTCAAACATCATCTGTCATTATACAATGCAGAATATCCAGCTATCACTATTTGCAGTGCGTGGCATGTCATTGTATTCATATTATATACTTACATATGGTTATAATATTTATGTTATGTCTCACATAGCATCAAATGTCCATTCTGAAACACTCTATCAAGAGATATATTTAATGGGGCAGCACAGTGGTGCAGCGGTAGAGTTGCTGCCTTACAGCGCCAGAGACCCAGGTTCGATCCTGACTATGGGTGCTGTCTGTACGGAGTTTGTACATTCTCCCTGTGACCTGTGTGGGTTTTCTCCTGGTACTCCGGTTTCCTCCCACACTCCAAAGACATGCAGGTTTGTAGGTTAATTGGATACGGTAAAAATTGTAAATTGTCCCTGGTGTGTAGGATAGTGTTAGTGTACGGGATGATCGCTGGGCGGTGTGGACTCTCTGGTGTATCTCTAAACTAAACTAAAGCACCCACTGGCTAAAGAAATTCCTCCTCATCTCCATTCTAAAGATAAGTCCTCTTATTCTGAGGCTGCGTCCTCTGGTCCTAGACTCTCCTACTACTGGAAACATCCACTCTATCTCGGCCTTTCTATATTTGGTATGTTTCAGTGAGATCTCCACTCACCCTTCTTTGGTTCAGTTTAGTTTATTGTCCTGCGTACTGAGGTGCAGTGAATGGGCGACGTTTCGGGTCGTGACCCTTCTTCAGACTGAAGCGTCACCCATTCCTTCTCTCCAGAGACGCTGCCTGCCCCGCTGAGTTACTCCAGCATTTTGCGTCTACCTTTCTTTACTTTCCCCGCCTCTACCTTTTCCTCCCAAATTGGGTTGGGCACGACCTAACCTCATTCCAAGTGCCCTGTTCATGAATATTTCAACAGTAGAAGGCCCCGCTGTGGTGAAGGTGCGGTTCAGTAGCTTTCTGACGCAGTTAGTTCCAGGTGAAACTACAAAAGGCATTTTAACACAATGCGACTGGCTGTGGTCGGTGCCTCCCATGTGACAGTGTGTTGGCAATGATGTCATCCGTATTTTGCATACACTGCAGATGGTGTTAAAGGAAAACTGTAAACACGTTTCACAGTCATGTCTCATCAACCTTTAGTTTCGAGAGAAACAGGCCTCTTGGCCCACGGGAGGAGGTAGTTGAAGCAGGGACTAACCCAGCGTTAAAATAACAATTAGACAGGTACATGGATAGTGCAGGTTTACAGGGATATGGGCTGAAGCTCGGTGCAGCCAACGCCAAGGCTCGGTGGGGGAGGACCACAGTCTTGGGTCCTTCCGCTGCTGGACATGGGGGGGGGGGGGGGGCAGGGTGCGGTGGAGACGCCCCTCAAAAATAAGGGAAAGGATTCCACGCCAGTAGGTCACAGGAGTGGGGGAGAATGGCAAGGGTGAGGGAGAAATTTGTGAAATATGGGTGTAAACAGTATTGAATGTTTGTCTAGTCTCCAAGAATGTTGGATTAATTTTTTGCACGGCTCCTATATTGTATATATTTATTACTTGAATTAAGTCTATTTTGAAATTAAAAAAAAGATATAGAAAAAAATATATGGGCCAAACGCAGGCAGGTGGGACTAGTGAAGATTAGACATGTTGGTCAGTATAGGCAAGTAGGGCCGAAGGGCCTGTTTACACGCGGTCTGACTCTATGACGCCACACCTATCGCTTGTTTTCACCAGTTCTATGTTATTCCATTTTCCCTTCCACTCCCTACACACTGGGAACAATTTCCAGAGGGCCAATTAACCTACAAACCCGCACACCTGTGGGCAACCCACGCGGTCACTGGGAGAACGAGCAAATATTCTCCACAGATGCTGCCTGACCCGCTGAGTTCCTCCGGCACTTTGCTCAAGATTCCAGCATCTGCTGTTCCTTGTGTCACTTCCCGCAATGAAACAGAGCCGGCATCTCTGGTGATCTAACCATCAATTCAGCAGGGAAATGCAGAACGCACAAACACACAGTAATCATTAGCATGTGGTTACCGCAGCAAAACACAAAGTGCTGGAGGAACTCAGCGGGTCAGGCAGCATCTGGGACAGGTAACATTTCGGGCCAGGGCCCTCCTTCAGCAGCTTTTTCAATTTTTGGGGGACTTTTAGACATGCAGTGTTTGAACAGGCCCTTCGGCCCACCGAGTCCGCGCTGACCAGCGATCACCCCGTACACTAGCACTATCCTGCACACTCGGAACAATTAACCATGTACAGAAGCCAATGAACCTACACACGTCTGCACGTCTTTGGAATGTGGGAGGAAACTGGGGCACCTGGAGAAAACCCACGTGGTCACAGGGAGAACGTGCCGTACAAACGTCATACACTCAGCACCCGTAGCCAGGATCGAACCAGGGTCTCCCACGCTGCAAGGCAGCAACTCTACCCCTGCGCCACCGTGACGCTCTCAGGTTTACTCGAGAGAAACAGACATCAGACTTACAATTACATAAATAAGGAGTAGGTAGATTGAGGATGGTGTAGGAGCGGAGAGGAATGCTAATGCGTTAAATGTGGAGCGGCATGATGGCGCAGGGGTAGAGTTGCTGCCTTACAGCGCCAGAGAACTGGGTTCGATCCTGATTGCTGTCTGTACGGAGTTTGTACGTTCTCCCCGTGTCCGCGCGGGTTTTCCCCACGAGCTCACACACTCCAAAGGCGCACGGGTTTGTAGGCGCATTGGCTTTGTCAAACAAAAAAATGTAAATTGTCCCTAGTGTGTAGGATAGTGCTCATGTACGGGGTGATCGCTGGTCGGCGCGGACACGGTGGGCCGGAGGGCCTGTTTCCGTTTGTGTCTCTAAAGCCTAAAGTGAAGTAAATGGATGAGGTACACACCACGAGACCTCGTGCATAAGAGAATGATTTACTGTCATAGCGGTTTGCAAAGGTGTTTTAATAGGTAGAAACTCTACTAATAGTCTTCCATCAGCTGCACAGTTCCACCCAGGGCGTGTTTACGCCTTATTGATTGAAGGTTGTGCAACATGAAGGAAGTGGCAATGCTCTGGGGAATCTTTGCTGGAGTGTGCGTTGTGCATATATACGTGAAAATGTAACTGAAATAATGCTTGCACAGGTCAGAGAGTGTCAGAGACGTGCAGCATGGAAACAGGGCCTCTGGTACAACTTGTCCACGCTGACTAAAATGACCCATCTAAGCTAGTCCCACTTGCCCGCCTTTGGTCCGAATCCCTCAGGTCTGTGACGTGTTTTATTATAACCCTCGAACCGAAACGTCACCCTTTCCCTCTCTCCAGTCCCGCTAAGTTACTCCAGCTTTTTGTGTCTGTCTTTACAGGTGTCAGGAGTTATGGGGAGAAGGCAGGAAAATGGGGTTAGGAGGGAGCCATGTTTGAATGGCGGAGTGGACTTGAAGGGCCGAATGGCCTAATTCTGCTCCCTTCACCTTTGACCTTAGGACCATGTGACTGCAGGCATCTACCTGCATTGATGAGCTGAATACATTTGCGATTTTCTCGAGCTGTAAACAAGGAAGCATTCTTGATAAAAAAAAACAAGAGCTCACTCTGCAACCCCCGACTTGGGTAGAATTCTGTCTCGATGAGCACGAACCTGCACGGTTATTTTCGTTAAGGAAGGAACTGCAGATGCTAGTTTATTTACACAAAATGCTGGAGTAACTCAGCGGGACAGGTAGATGGTCGGGACCCTTCTTCAGATTGAGAGTCAGGGGAGCGGGAAACTAGAGATATGGAAGGGTGGGTACAAGGTGTGAAAAGGACAGATCAAAGCAGACGATGGTCAAGGGAATGGACAATGGTTCATTGTTGGCTGAGGGGAAGGTGACGAGGCATGCAAACAGTAACATTAATCAGGAGGGCAGTGAAACTAGTTGGAGAACTAGGGTGGGGAAGAGACGGAGAGAGAGGGAAAGCAAGGGTTACTTGAAGTTGGAGAAATTAATATTAATAAGCTGCCCAAGCAAAATGTGAGGTGCTGTTCCTCCAATTTGCGTTGGGCCTCACTCTGACAATGGAGGAGGCCCAGGACAGAAAGGTCAGTGTGGGAATGAGAGGGAGAGTTAAAGTGTTTAGCAACCGGGAGATGACGTAGGCTGAGGCAGACTGAGCGAAGGTGTTCAGCGAAACGATCGCCCAGTCTACGCTTGGTGTCGCTGATATATGTTGATCGCTCCCGGTTTTGACAGACCGATAGTTTTGAAGGGTCCCAACACAAATTGTCACCTGTCTTTTCCCTTCACAGATGCTGCCTGACATGATGAGTTCCTCCAGCACTTTGTGTTTTGGCAATTAATAAACTACAGTGTTCAGACAACCAAATAACCTTTCATAGACTCAAGAAGGGCCAAAGTCAAGGAAGTACTTTGGAAAGATGGTCATTTTCACATTGCTCTTTGCAGAGAAGTTTTGGCACATTCAAGTCCCCAAAACTTTAATGTTAAAATAAGAGTTAAAATGAATTCTATTTAATGTTAATAGAAGGATGAATTTGCTGGAAGTTCAGCGGAAAACTCCCTGTCCTTTGTCACAATAGGGCGGCACAGTGACGCAGCGGTAGAGTTGCTGCCTCACGCCGCCAGAGACCTGGGTTCGATCCTGACCACGGGTGCTGTCTGTCCGGGAGTTTGTACGTTCTCCCCGTGACCTGCGTGGGTTTTCCCCGGGTCCTCTGGTTTCCCCTCACATTCCACAGAAGTGCAGGTTTGTAGGTTGATTGAGTTCTGCAAATTGCCCCTAGATGGTAGGATAGTTTAGTTAAAGATAGTGTGGAAACAGGCCCACCGAGTCCATGCCAACCATTGATCAGCTATGCACTAGTTGTATCCTACACACTAGGAACAATTTACACAAGCCAATTAACCTACAAGCCTGCACGTCTCTGGAATGTGGGAGGAAACCGGAGCACTTGGAGAAAACTCTGACTATGGGTGCTGTCTCTACAAAGTCTGTACGTTCTCCCTGTGACCACGTGGGTTTTCTCCGGGTGCTCTGGTTTCCTCCCACATTCCAAAACCGCACGGGTTTGTAAGTTAATTGGCTTCGTCAAAATTGTAAATTGTCCCTATTGTGTAGGATAGTGTTAGTGTACGAGGTGATCGCTGGTTGGCGTGGACTCAGTGGGCCGAAGGGCCGGTTTCACACTGCATCTTTAAAGTCAAACGTACTTTCGGAAGTTCTACCAGGGAGGGCAGCCAGGACTTCTTCTTAATGTCTCATTTGACCCCCAAAAAAGTCCAGTATTTCCTCTGTTGATCAGTATAGAGTTTGCGTTTAAACAAAATACACAAATGCTGGAGTAACTGATCGGGTCGGGCAGCATCTCTGGAGAACACGAGTCAGGAACCTCCTTCAGACTTGCCCGAAACGTCACCCATCCATGTTCTCCAGCGATGCTGCCCGAACCCTTTGAACTACTCCAGCACTTTGTGTCTTATTTTGCTTTAAACCTGCACCTGCAGTTGGTGGTATCTCCACAGACTTTGTGGTCAAGTTGAAATCTACAGTATTGTCATTTGGAGATAGGAATGCTTAACCCGAGGGTGATGACTCCACGAGGTCATTGGTGCCAACATTAATCCTCTGAATTTCAATGGCCAATATGTTTAAGAAAGAACTGCAGACGCTGGAAAAATCAAAGGTAGACAAAAATGCTGGAGGAACTCAGCGGGTGAGGCAGTGTCTATGGAGAGAAGGAATAGGCGATGTTTCGGGTCGAGACCCTTCTTCAGTCTGAAGAAGGGTCTCGACCCGAAACGTCGTCTATTCCTTCAATGGTCAATAGTTTCTTTATTGTCATGTGTATCAAGTACAGTGAAATATCTTTTTTGCTTACAGCTCAGCAAGATACCCCCCGACATAAGCACAATCAACCCGGTCAGTACAGTATGCACGGAACAGCCCAGAGTCCATATACAAGAGGAACCATTTTGGGATGGCGGGACTGTCATATGCTGAGAGATTGGAGCGGCTGGGCTTGTACACCATGGAGTTTAGAAGGATGAGAGGGGATCTTATTGAAACATATAAGATTATTAAGGGTTTGGACACGCTAGAGGCAGGAAACATGTTCCAGATGTTGGGGGAGTCCAGAACCAGGGGCCACAGTTTAAGAATAAGGGGTAAGCCATTTAGAACGGAGATGAGGAAACATTTTTTCACACAGAGAGTTGTGAGTCTGTGGAATTCTCTGCCTCAGAGGGCGGTGGAGGCCGGTTCTCTGGATACTTTCAAGAGAGAGCTAGATAGGGCTCTTAAAGATAGCGGAGTCAGGGCATATGGGGAGAATGCAGGAACGGGGTACTGATTGTGGATGATCAGCCAAGATCACATTGAATGGATGTGATGGCTCGAAGGGCCGAATGGCCTACTCCTGCACCTATTGTCTGTTGCCTCCATTTTACAGTCCCAGCTGCAGCTGGCCACACGGGTCCCACATCTCCTCCTCCACACTGGTCGTCCCGCAAACACATTTAGGGGAATTCTGCTGTTTGGAATAAGTGCAGTGGTCACACATGGTGCCGTGTAAGTCAGGAAGACGGCCTGGTGCCGCAACAATACCCAACCCTTGTGTACAGAGTGTGCAGATTATTAAATATCCCCTGGAAAGCTCACAAACACACAGAGTCCAGGTACTGCCTGTCCTGTCCCAAGGTTAAGATTTGGCTGGGCTTCAGATTCCAGCACGCTTTGCATCTCTGTCATAGATAGGATCGCCAACGTTCTCACTCCCAAATAAGGGACAAAAAAAGGTCAAAATACGGGACAAATTCCCGACGGGGCAATTCGTTGACCGACTCGGCCGTGTCTGGGTGAATGATGAGTTGGCCCGGGTGCTGGACTGCACACAAAGCCCAGCCGGCGGGCCAGCTGAGGAGTTTTGACCCGGGCCGCGTGACATCGCTCGCAAAGTCCGACCCCCCATCCAACTCATGAACCGATGATCGGCCATGAGAAGGAGGGGTTGTGGTGGTGTCGGCGGTAAGCGAAGGTCCGAAGGTCGGACATCTGGGTCAAGGGCGAGGCGCTGCTGCTGCTGCACTCCATGGGCTGCACAACGTCGCCACGGGTGAGGCGGGGCCGGACGCGGCGCTCCGACCCGAAAGTCCCCTCGACCCGAGTAGTAGCAGTCAAATACGGGAAAAGGGCGGTCCCATACGGGACAAAACAATTTAGCCCAAAAAACGGGATGTCCCGGCTAATACGGGACAGTTGGCAACCCGAGTCACAAACTCTTTATTGAATTCATTGAAAATATCATGGGCGGCACAGTCGCGCAGTGGTAGAGTTGCTGCCTTAAAGGCCTGTCTCACGAGTCTGCGGTCATTGGCTGCGAAACGGGAAGAATCTACCGCTCCTGGACCGCCATAGACCACGCACACGGTCAAACGCACAATTCCGGGGCCGTGCGGCGTTGTTCCCAAATAAACGGTGCTAAAATAAAACCAACACTGTTCAAAAATATGTTCCTACCGCACAGCCGCCGCCAGTGAGGCACGAGTGCGGCACGGCCGCCGCCAGTGTGGCTTGAGCGCTGTGCGTCGAACTTGCACCGCCACAGCCTCCGCCAGTGAGGCACGTGTGCGGCACGGCCGCCGCCACAGCCACCGCTACAGCGCCGCGATCAGGACGGCCGCTACCACAGCCGCCGCTAGTGAGTCACGTGTGCGGCACGTCCGCCGCCACAGCCACCGCTACAGTGCTGCGATCAGGACGGCCGCCGCCACAGCCCCGCAGATCCAAAATGACGTCATCGCAGTCGGCCCGCCCTTTTTTTTACTTACCGCAAGCACGTGGGACCAGCCGTATTTAAATCACTCGGCCCCCGCGCAGCATCCGTGCGGCGCTCCCGTGGCATAGGCTCGGCGCTCTCGCCGTTGCCGTGCGGTCCACTCTACAGGCGAAGCCGCGCTTCACCACCGATGACCGCAACACCGTAAGACAGAGCCTTAAAGTCGCCAGAGACCCAGGCATGATCCTGACTATGGGCGCTGTCTGTACAGAGTTGGTACATTCTCCCCGTGAACATGTGGGTTTCCTCCGGGTGCTCCCGTTTTCTGCCACACTCTGAAAACGTGCAGGTTTGTAGGTAAATTGGCTTCTGTAAATTGCCCCTAGTGCGTAGGGGCAATTCCTCTGTCATATGGGGTTCCACAGGGCTCAATTTTAGGGGCCCTGCTTTTCTCACTGTACTTACTTCCTCTGGGTTCCATTCTTAGAAAGCATGGTATCTCTTTTCATTGTTATGCTGATGATAGTCAGATATATGTTCCGCTGAAGAAGAAAGATGCTTTCTCAGTCAAACCACTTCTGTTATGTCTTGAGTACATTAAATCCTGGATGGCCCTAAATTTTTAAATTTTAATGAAAAGAAAACAGAAGTGATAATGTTTGGTCCCAATGGCCCCCGTGAACCTCCCCCTGTTGACTTGGGTCCCTTGGCACTGTATGTGAAGCCAATAGTTTTGAACTTGGGTTTTAAGATGGACAGTGATTTTAAATTAGATCGTCAAATAGGCGCGGTAGTTAAGTCCAGCTTCTTTCATTTAAGGCAGCTGGCAAAGGTGAAGCCCATTCTTGAACGACAGCATTTTGAAACAGTAATCCATGCCTTCATCACGTCTCGGCTGGATTACTGTAACGCACTTTATTTTGGAGTTAGCCAATCATCCCTTGCACGTCTCCAGTTGGTTCAGAATGCTGCTGCTCGCCTTTTAACTGGAACACGTAAGAGGGAGCACATAACGCCTATTCTGGCCTCCCTCCACTAGCTGCCTGTGTACTTTAGAGTTTGTTTTAACATTCTTCTATTTGTTTTTAAATCTTTAAATGGGCTCGCCCCGCCTTACCTCTCTGAGCTGCTTCATCCCTACGCTCCTGCTCGGTGCCTCAGGTCAGCTGATCAGCTGCTCCTGGAGGTACCGAGGTCTAAGCGGCAGCTCAGAGGGGATAGAGCCTTCTCTGTTGTTGCTCCGACATTATGGAACTCTCTACCTTTGAACATTAGACAGGCCCCTTCAGTGTCCATTTTCAAAACTAGCCTTAAAACCCTTTTCTATTCCTTGGCTTTTGACCCTGCATGAGACTTTGCTCCTGTTTTAGTGTTTTTATTGTTTTTACTGTCTTTTAATGTTTTGTTGTTTTGTTTGATGTTTGTGATTGGTCATGTACAGCACTTTGTTGCAACGGTGGTTGTTTTTAAAGTGCTCTATAAATAAAGCTATTATTATTATTATTATATAGGCTAGAACTAGTGTACGGATGATTATGCAAGGGTCATCCACCACTTTGAGTACACCTAAAGATCCAGGTTCCACAACCCTCAAAGGCAGAGAACGCCAATGCAAAGGCACTACCCTCTTCCAGAAGAAATATCTTCTTATCTCTAAATGTCTATATCTTGTGGTTTCATCCTCTAGTTCAAGACCCTCCCACTAAATCGCCCTCGCCCGTGTCAACTTACTACCTGCCACGCTTTATCCTGCTCCTCCCCTTTTCCATCTCGCTTCTCCTCCACCCAACAATCAGTCTGCAGTGGCTCTCAACCAGAAACGTCACCTGTCCATGTTCCCCAGAGATGTTCACAAGTTATATGAGTAGAATTAGGCCATTCGGCCCATTGAGCCCACTCCGCCATTCAATCATGGCTGATCTCTGCCTCCTAATCCCATTTTCCTGCCTTCTCCCCAAAACTCTTGACACCCGTTCTACTCAAGAATTTGTCTCTGCCTTAAAAATATCCACTGACTTGGTCTCCACAGCCCTCTGTGGCAATGAGTTCCACAGATTAACTCCCCTCTGACTAAAGAAGTTCCTCCTCACCTTCTTTCTAAAAGAGTGCCCTTTAATTCTGAGGCTGTGACCTCTGGTCCTAGACTCTCCCACCAGTGGAAACATATTTTCCACAACCACTCTATCTATGCCTTTCATTATTCTGTAAATTTCAATGAGGTCCCCCCCACCCCCTTACCCTTGTAAACTCCAGCGAATAGAGGCCCAGTGCTGTCAAACGGCCATCATATGCTAACACACACATTCCTAGAGTCCTGTTGCCCGACCTGCTGAGTTGCTCCAGCACTTGTTTTTTTGTGTAGACCAGCATCTGCAGTCCCATGTTTCTCAGTACTCCATTTCTTCTGTTGTTCCACCTTCACCATTTGAGCAGCCTGGATGGTGTTTCACACACGTGGTCTTTTCTTGACTGAGAACTAGTCGCTCGGGTTCTGAGAGGTCTAATCTCCAAAGGCATTCCGTTTCCCCCCACAGACTGTCCCATCGTGAGAAGGAAGGGGTGAACCTGACAGAGCTCTGTGAAGATAGGTACAAGAGGCTGGAGTAACTCAGCGGGACAGGCAGCATTTCTGCAGAGAAGGAATAGGTGACGTTTCGGGTCGAGACCCTTCTTCAGACTGAGAGTCAGGGGAAAGGGAAACGAGGGATATCGATGGTGATGCAGAGAGATATAGAACAAATGAATGAAAGGTACTGATTGGGGATGATCAGCCATGATCACATTGAATGGCGGTGCTGGCTCGAAGGGAACAAAATGGCCTACTCCTGCACCTATTGTCTATTGTCTATATGCAAAACAGTAACGGAGACAGGCCATTGTTAGCTGTGGTCTATGTGAAAACAAGTTACAGACAATGAGACAATGAGAATTACAGAGAGTAAAGACTTTATTCCATGTTGAATTGTGTATCAAGGAACCGCAGATGCTGGTTTAAACCGGAGAGACACAAAATGCAGGAGTAACTCAACGGGACAGTCATAGAAAAATAGAAAATAGGTGCAGGAGGAGGCCATTCGGCCCTTCGAGCCAACACCGCCATTCATTGTGATCATGGCTGATCGTCCCCTATCAATAACCCGTGCCCCATATCCCTCGACTCCACTAGCCCCTAAAGCTCTATCTAACTCTCTCTTAAATCCATCCAGTGATTTGGCCTCCACTGCCCTCTGTGGCAGGGAATTCCATAAATTCACAACTCTCTGGGTGAAAACGTTTTTTCTCACCTCTGTCTTAAATGACCTCCCCTTTATTCTAAGACTGTGGCCCCTTGTTCTGGACTCGCCCAACATTGGGAAAATATTTCCTGCATCTAGCTTGTCCAGTCCTTTTATAATTGTATATGTTTCTATAAGATTCCCCCTCATCCTTCTAAACTCCAGTGAATACAAGCCTAGACAGCATCTCTGGAAAGCAGGAATGGGTGACATTTCGGGTCGAGACCTGCCTGAAGGGTCTCGATGAGAAACGTCACCCATTCCTTCTCTCCAGAGATGCTGCCTGTCCCGCTGTGTTACTCCAGAGTTTTGTGTCTATCTTCCATGTTGAATAGCTCTGCATCATGCCTTTCAAGGTTCAGTTCATGCTGTCCATTATACCTCTTGACTGTGGATCATTTGCTACATGCAATTTAATTCCTCCTAGGGCTAATAAAGCAGCACAGTGGTGCCACTGGTGGAGCTGCTGCCTTGCGACGTCAGAGATCCACCGGGTTCGATCCTGACCTCGGGCGCTGTCTGCGTTGAGTTTGCATGTTCTCCCTGTGACCGCGTGGGTTTCCTCCGGGAGCTCTGGTCTCCTCCCACGTCCCAAAGACGTGCGGGTTTGCAGGTTAATCGCCCTTCTGCAAATTGCCCCTGGTGTGTAGGGAGTGGATGAGAGAGAGTGATAACATAGAATGCAGTGTGAACGGGTGATAGATGGTTGGCGTGGGCCGAAGGGCCTGTTCCCATGCTGGATCATTCAATCACATGCTATCAAAATATATTCATTTGGTTAAAACAGGTGCCCTGATGTGACTCAGTCTTGAGAGGAAGCCCCCAGCTAGTAAACACTCGTTGCACCAGTGAGTATAATCGACCATTACTTTAGCTGAAGATAGACACCAAACGTGGGGAGTCTTCTTATTGCGTTTGGGGCAGCAGTTATGTAACGCCCTCCTGGTGCTGTAGCCAGTTCAATGCGCTGTTGTCGAGGGCCGTGAGGTCTGCCTCTACACCAGGGGGGCGGAGGACAGCGCAGTCGAAAATGCCGTGCTGCGCTATTTGCCGGTCTGCTCCACACATGCAGGCTGCTGATGAACGCAGCCCCCAGCGATGCATGTTGGCGTTGAACCGGCCGACCCCTGTACGGAGCCGGTTGAGGGCGACCCACTCTTTGCGGGACAGGTCCGAGCCGGGTGGGGCTGTGGTGTTCGGTGCAACAGTGAATTGCGGAGGTCGCCAAGTCTGTCCCCAGCTGGTTCTCCATGCTCCTCGTGTGTTGAAACCGGAGCCACAGAGGGTCGCTGCGTGACGGGGGAAGGAGCGACGAGATGACAGGCGTTGAGGTCCCTGTTGCTGCGAGTCCTGGGCGAGGTGGTGCAAAGGATGTTTGGCGTCCGATGGGGGGGCTGCAAGCTGTTGTTTGTTCCTTGTTTTCCTGCTGCTGTCTCTGCTTGTTGCCGTTCGCCTGACTGAGGTCAGTTGACAGGGGCTCACCACGGGGTGGTCGACAACATGAGCCCTCAAGTTCAGACCTGTCTGAAGGGTCTCGACCAGAAATGTCACCCATTCCTTCTCTCCAGAGATGCTGCCCTGTCCCGCTGAGTTACTCCAGCTTTTTGAGTCTATCTTCGGTTTAAACCAGCATTTGCAGTTCCTTCCTGCACATTTCTTCAACTGTGTCAGTAATGCAGGGAATGTTTCAACCTACTTAGTGAATTCATCAATAATTACCAGGAGTCACTTGCGTGGGAGCAGATGGAAGAGGTGATCCAGTTATATGTTTGTCCAAAGTCCGTTCACTGTTGTGGTGAGCTTGAATTCCCCCTCATGAGTGTAATGGTCTAGGTTGCTTTGGGCACATCAAATACATAGAAAATAGAAAATAGGTGCAGGAGGAGGCCATTTGGTCCTTTGAGCCAGCACCGCCATTCATTGCGATCATGGCTGATCGTCCCCTATCAATAACCCGTGCCTGCCTTTTCCCAATATCCCTTCTCCACTAGCCCCTAGAGCTCTATCTAACTCTCTCTTAAATCCATCCAGTGACGGCCTCCACTGCCTTCTGTGGCAGGGAATTCCACAAATTCACAACTCTCTGGGTGAAAAAGTTTTTTCTCACCTCAGTCTTAAATGGCCTCCCCTTTATTCTAAGACTGTGGCCCCTGGTTCTGGACTCGCCCAACATTAGGAACATTTTTCCTGCATCTAGCTTGTCCAGTCCTTTTATAATTTTATACGTTTCTATAAGATGCCCCCTCATCCTTCTAAACTCCAGTGAATACAAGCCTAGTCGTTTCAATCTTTCCTCATATGACAGTCCCGCCATCCCAGAGATCAATTTCGTGAACCTACGCTGCACTGCCTCAATCACAAGGATGTCCTTCCTCAAATTAGGAGACCAAAACTGTACGCAATACTCCAGATGTGGTCTCACCAGAGCCCTATACAACTGCAGAAGAACCTCTTTACTCCTATACTGAAATCCTCTTGTTATGAAGGCCAACATTCCATTAGCTTTCTTCACTGCCTGCTGTACCTGTAAGCCAACTTTCAATGACCGGTGTACAAGGACACCCAGGTCTCGCTGCACCTCCCCCTTACCTAACGTAACCCCATAATACAATTAACCACACAGTGAATTATACCCTCGGATAGACACAAAATGCTGGAGTAACTCAGCTGGGATCAGGCAGCATCTCTGGACAGGTGAGAGGAATAGGTGAGGTGTCGGGTCGAGACCCTTCCTCTGAGAGTCAGGGGAGAGGGAAACGAGAGACATGAAAAGGTACGTAGAACAAATTAATGAATGATAGGCAAAAAGACAGATCAAAGCCGGCAATGATGATCAAGGAAAGGTGGAGCCCACAATGGTCCATTGTTGGCTGTGAGGAAGGTGATAATGAGTGAATACAAACAGTGAAACCCAACAGGAAACTAGCACAACGACTAGGGTGGGAGAGGAACGGAGAGACAGGGGATGCAAGGGTTATAGTGGATAGTGAATAGACTCTGATAGTGGAGGAGGCCCAGGACAGAAAGGTCATTGTGGGAATGGGAAGGAAAGTGTTTGGCAACCGGGAGGCCAAGGCGGACTGAGCGAAGGTGTTCAGTGATAATGACATCCTCATCCACATTAAGCCACCATCTTAAGATGCCAGTGGTTTTATCCATCTGCTCAGATGTTATTTTGAACCCTTGATGTCCCTGAACATTGTGACACACTTGGTTGTCACTTGTTACCACATATCTTCTGCATTTAAGAACAAGTCCATCCTCGACTAGGATCTGAGCTTTCCATATGTCATATGAGATTATGGGAGATTGCCTTTGCTGATGTGTTTTAAGTTAGGTGTGAACTTGGAACACACTGCCAGCATTGGTGGTGGAGTCAGCTGTGGGCGGCACGGTGGCGCAGCGGTAGATTTGCCTCCCCACAGCGGTTCGATCCTGTCTATGGGTGCTGTCTGTACGGAGTTCGTATGTTCTCCCCGTGACCTGCGTGGGGTTTCTTCCGGTGCACCGGTTTCCTCCCACATCCCAAAGAAGTGCGGGTTTGTAGGTGAATTGGCTTCTGTAAATTGTCCCTGGTGTAACTGGTCTAGGGGTGATTGTTGGTTTCTTCCCACATGATGCCAATGACACTACACAAGAACAATGGGAGAAAATACCAGGGTGCAGTTTTATAGCGTAATAGCATTTCAGTTCCAGAGAAATGTTAGTTACAGGGAAAGTGCGGGTTTAAAAAAAGTGCAATGTCCGCAATGAGGTGGGTTGGGAGATCGGGAATGCACCCTACTTTTTGAGAGGACCATTCAGTAGTCTGACAACAGCAGGGAAGAAGCTGTTCCTGAATCTGGTGGTACGTTCAGTCATTTCAGACCTTTGTATCTTCCGCCCGACGGGAGAGGGGAGAAGAGGCAATGACTGGTGTGAACGTGGTCCGTGAATGTAATGTCTGCTTTCCCAAGGTAGAGTGAGGTGTAGATGGTCGATTGGTGGGGTGGGGGCAGGGGGGAGGGGGGTATGGTCTATGTGATGGACTGAGCTGCATCCACAACTCTGCAGTTTCTTGCTGTCTCGGACAGAACTGGTTACTTGACCTTTTTCGGGGCAGAGGTTGCTAAATTAAGGTTGGATGAGGGAACAATGGAACAGATGTGTCCTGTTTACCACATCCTTGAGTCTCAGACAAGACCACAGCCCGCCCTAGTATAGACAGAGGAAATGGCCAGCAGTCCATGATACATTTTGAAGGGAGAAATGTTTGAGGCTGGGTGGAGGAAGGAACTGCAGATGCTGATTTACACCGAAGATAGACACAAAATGCTGGAGGAACTCAGCGGGACAGGCAGCATCACTGGAGAGAAGGACTCAGTCTGAAGAATGGTCTCAACCGAAATGTCACCCATTCCTTCTATCCAGAGATGCTACCTGTCCCGCTGAGTTACTCCAGCATTTGGTGTCTGTCTTGAGGCTGGGACTGAGTGTGTTGGACTGAGTCTGAAGAAGGGTCTCCAGCTGAAACGTCATCTGTCCATGTTCTCCAGAGAGGCTGCCTGATCTGCTGAGTTACTCCAGCACTTTGTGTCCCTTTGTGTATTAACCGGCAAGATGGTGCCCAACCTTGGCGACTATTTGCATGCGAGTCACAGAGCTGATCTACTGATCTACACACATTACAGTCGCTCCACACGGTTATATCTCAACTCCTGCAGCAACATTACTTACTTTACTAAATGTTATTCCCTTATCATGTATCTGTACACTGTAAATGGCTCGATTGTAATCACGTTTTGCCTTTCTGTTGACTGGTTAGCAAGCAACAAAAGCTTTTCACTTTACCTCGGTACACGTGACAATAAACTAAAATGTGTAAACTGTAAACTGGCATTGCAGTTCTTTGTTCATAAGGTCAAAAGTGAAAGGAGTAGAACAAGGCAATTCGGCCCATCAAGTCTACTCCGCCATTCAATCATGGCTGACCTATATCCTCCTCCTAATCTCATCCTCCTGTCTTCTCCCCATAATAGCCCTGTCCCACGCTACGAGTTCATTCCAAGAGCTCTCCCGAGTTTAAAAAAAATCGAACTCGTGGTAAGCACGGAGAATGAACGTAGCGGGTACGTCGGAGCTCGCGGACGTCTCTTAGCGGCTCGTAACGCTAACGGCAGGTACTCGGGAAGACTCGCTAACGGCAAGTAAGCACGGGAAGACTCGTGAAGATTTTTCAACATGTTGAAAAATGTCCACGAGAGCCCCGAGTACCGACGAGTGGACATTCCCGTAAATCTCCAAGTTCGAATCAGGACAAACTCGGGAGAACTCTTGGAATGAACTCGTACCGTGGGACAGGGCTTTAACCCCTGACACCCATACTAATCAAGAATCTATCTATCTCTGCCTTAAAAATATCCACTGACTTGACCTCCGCAGCCTTCTGTGGCAATGAGTTCCACAGATTCACCACCTTCTGATTAAAGAAATTCCTCCTCATCTCCTTCCTAAAAGAACGTCCTTTAATTCTGAGGCGATGACCTCTAGTCCTAGACTCTCCCACCAGTGGAAACATCCTCTCCACAGTTTCTAATGTTTATACATCTTAACAGGGTGTACATGCCCAGTGTAAACTAACAACATCTACAGGCATCTCACGATACAAGGTGGATTAGAACGTGCAGGCGTAGCAGTCCACCTGGACACTTCTCCTCCAGGGGTTGCATATCTTGCCCGTGATTTTCCACCAGACATTACTGGAGGGGTTTGGGAATTCTCCACAACCCATGCATTAGGGTTAGGGCCAGGGTTACCCGAACCTAGTGTTTGCTTCACAGTGTTGATGCAGATGAGAACTAGGAGGAACATCTCAAACTCCTTGGTAAAATGCTACTCACTTATAAGTTCATGTGATAGGAGAAGAATTAGGCCATTCGGCCCGTCTAGTCTACTCCGCCATCCAATCATGGCTGATCTATCTCTCCCGCCTATCCCCATTCTCCTGCCTTCTCCCCATAACACCTGACACCCGTACTAATCAAGAAATTACAGTCCAGGTTCTAAAGCCCTAAAGTTAATCCCAAAAAGGGCCTGATTATGAAGTCCCAGGTGTCCTACTTGATCACAGTGAGCAACAGGAAATGGGCAATAGTCAATAGTGCATTATTTGTCACATTGGCAACTGCACAGTGAAGTTCGCTTTGCATAAATAGGGTTGAGATGTGTCCTGCTGAATGGGGTTGGGTGGGAAAGATAGATCAGCCATGATTGAATGGCGGAGTAGACTTGATGGGCCGAATGGCCTAATTCTGCTGCTAGAACTTATAAACCAGCATCTACAGTTCCTTCCTACACTACGAGTTACCCCAGCACTTTGTGTCTATTTTTCACCAACTATTGGGTTGGGTTGGGAGGAGCAGCCTCCCTTTCCCCTCACTCTCAGTCTGAAGAAGGGTCTCGACCCGAAACGTCACCCATTCCTTCTCCCCAGAGACGCTCCCTGTCCCGCTGAGTTACTCCAGCATTTAGTGTCTGTCCAGTGGATATAAATATTGATTTCTCTAACTTCAAGTAACCCTTGCATTCCCCCCCCCCACCCCCCGTCTTTCTCCATCCCTCCCCCCACCCTAGTCGTACTAGCTTCAAAGTCGTCTTGTTGAGTCTCATTGTCTGCAACTCGTTTTCGCCTAGCCCACAGCTAACAATGGCCTGTTTCCATGATTATCGATACTTTTTTTTTTTATAAACATATCTTTCAATCAATACTCCAGGGTTGCCTGGTTGACGAACAGGTTCCCAGCGCTAGTCTCTGCCCGCCTACCGACACGTCAGTTCCTCTCATTATTCCCCTTTCACTCACTCTCTCCCCACTCCCTTCACCAAAGAGGACTAAGGTGAAGCGAGAGAGAGAGGGAGAGGGTGCAGTTTTAACTGTGAATTTACCTGTGATTGCGACTGGAGAAGATGCACTTACCAGGAATGCTGTGATCTTGCAGGAGAGGAGAGAAGAAGAGAAGACTGTGTGTGTGTGTCTCTGTATCTGAGTGAGAGCATTTTCTTGTTCCTGCTTCTCGACTCTCTCCGAGGAGTGCTGGCTGGCTGGCTGGCTTCGTGTGCTGATTCCCTCCCACCTTCCAGAGAGGTCCCACAGGTAGGCTCCAAGCCCAAGGTTGGCTGGCGTGTTAGTCGGTGGGAAGTAAGTGGCAGGTTGGCTGGCTTTTCGAGTGGGAGGCACATTATGTGGATGTTGGCGCCGGCTCTTTGTTCTGGAGCCCCTGCCAGATGGAGCCCGGGGAAGGGGGACGGAGCAGAGTCGCAGGTAAGGCTCAGGGGGAAAGGAATGACCGACCTTTGCTCTAGCGGCAGAGTCAGCGACTGGGGTTATTGTTATTTTTTTTTAATTTTTTTTAATTTAAAAAGATTTGCAGTTTTTATAAAAAAAAGTCCGCAACTCGAGCCTTGAACCCGCGCTGAAATTGCAGCGGGATTGCAGAGAGACAGGCGTTGAAACCAAGGTGAAACAACACGGGTGTTCGGCCCATCGAGTCGGTGCCGGCCATAGCAATCATAGGATCGTGAGTGATGGGAGCAGAATTGAATTATGCCATTCGGCCCATCAAGTCTACTCCGCCATTCAATCACGGCTGGTCTATCTCTCCTTCCTACCCCCCATTCATCCTGCATTCACTCTTCCCCCACACTGCTCCCAATTTACGTTTAGACTACAAGCCGCACCTATTTGGGATGTGGGTGGAAACTGGAGCGCTCAAAGAAAGCCCCCCCCCCCCCCAAAGTTACAGGGTGAAAAGGACAAACTCCACACAGACAGCAGCCGAGGTCAGGATCGAACCCGGATCTCAGGCGCTGCGGGGCAGGGTGTTTATTGGTTGTGACGCTGTGCTGTCCAATGTCATGGGCGCATTGGGATCGCGTTGTGTTTATTGCCAGGATAGGATTATGATATGAAAATTCCCTGTGGGATTGAGCCCAGTGTGATGGGATAATCGCCTGGAATGGATATGGAAGTACAGGCTAGATGCAGGAAAAAATGTTCCCCATGTTGGGGGTAGTCCAGAACCAGGAATCACAGTTTAGGAATGAGGGGGAGGCCGTTTAGGACCGCGATGAGGAAAAACCTTTTCACCCAGAGAGTTGTGAATCTGTGGAGTTCTCTGCCGCAGAAGGCCTCTCGCTTCCCTTATCCCTAACCAGTCTAAAGAAGGGTCTCGACCCGAAACGTCACCCATTCCTTCTCTCCAGGGAGAAGGAATGGCTGCCTGTCCCGCTGAGTTACTCCAGCTTTTTGTGTCTATCTGAGGTCAATTCACTGCATGTTTTCAAGAGAGAGTTAGATTCAGCTCTGTCTGGCAAACGGAATCAAGGGATGTGGGGGAAAAAGCGGGAACGGGGTACTGATTGTGGATGATCAGCCATGATCATATTGAATGGCGGTGCTGGCTCGAAGGGCCGAATGGCCTACTCCTGCACCTATTGTCTATGTTTACAGGTCCACCACCGATTTTCCGGCAACTGCTGGTCCAGCACCTCCTTTCATCCGGACAAAATTACGAGAGCCCATTTAAAATGCCCGCCCGGAAGTCCCCCGGACCGGCCAATCAGCAGGTGGAATTTGTCCCCCCCCCCCCCTGCGGCTGAGGCTCTGGAACTCCAGCCCGGCCGGAGCCAGCAGATCCGTTCCCACGGTCGACTTTGCGAGCCGGTATCTCGGCCTAGGCGGAACATTCCGGTACCGTTGGACACCTCTCGGAGGCCGTGACCTCTGTTGGTCCGGCAACACGGATGATCCTGAAAGGCTCTGGAACCATGGGTGCCGGATAACCGGTGGTGGACCTGCAAAGGCTATAAGGAGAGGTTGGACGAACTTGGCTTGTTTTCATTGGAGTGTCAGAGACCGAGGGGAGACCTGATAGAGGTTTATAAAATAGAGAGGATTGATAGTGTACAGGGTCAGAATGTCTCCCCAGGGTGGAAACATAAAATACTAGAGAGCATAGCCATGGGTGGGTTGGGCGAAAGGTTAAAGGAGATGGTCGGGGCAAGTGTTTGTTTACACTGAGAGTGGTGAGTGCCTGGAATGTGCTTCCAGGGATGGTGGTGGAGGCAACCACATTAGTGGCGTTTAAGAGGCTTTTGGATAGGCACATGAGTTGCAGGGAATGGAGGGATATGGATCATGTGCAGGCAGGAAGGATTAGTTTAGTATAGAGATACAGTGCGGAAACAGGCCCTTCAGTCAGCACCGACCAGCGATACCTGCACACTAACACTACCCCACACACACAAGGGACAATTTTACATTTATACCCAGCCAATTAACTGACAAACTTATACACCTTTGGGGTGAGGGAGAAACCAAAGATCTCGGAGAAAACCCACGCAGGTCACGGGGAGAACGTACAAACTCTGTACAGGCATGACCCGTAGACAGGATCGAACCCGGGTCTCTGGCGCTGTAAGACAGCAACTCTACTGCTGCGCCACCTTGCCACCCGATTAGTTTAGCTGGCATCATGTACATTATGTGCTGAAGGATCTGTTCATGCACTGCTCCCAGTTATGGTTCTGGACACATAGGAAGAGGTTCAGAGGCTCCTGTCTAAAGAAGGGTCTTGACCTGAAATGTACCTATGCACGTTCTCCAGAGATGCTGCCTGACTTGCCGAGTTGCTCCAGCACTTTGCGTTCTATTGTTGACATTTGTTAATGCTGCGTCATAATGCTGTTGCTTTTATTGAATGTACTTGAGTTTAAACTGATGGGATCTATGTTTGGATAACATTTCACTGTACCTCGTCGCATTTCAGTTTCAGTTTGGTTTATTGTCACGTATACAGAGGTACAGTGGAAAGCTTTTGTTGCGTGCTAACCAGTCAGCGGAAAGACAATACACGATTACAATCGAGCCATTCACAGGGTGCAGATATATGATAAGGTAATAACGTTTAGTGCAAGGTAAAGCCAGTAAAGTCCGATGACAGATAGTCCGAGTGTCCCCAATTGGGTGGGTGGTAGTTCAGGCCTCTCTCTGGTACATGTGACAATAATAAATGGAAACCTACATCAAAACTGCTTGAAGTGAGTGTGGGAGAGTAGGTGTTGTGAGTTGACTGCTCGGAATCCCTTGGTGCACTGGGATCGAGGATGACGATGTAATTCCAATGGGAATCTTAAGCAAGTGCAGGTTTTCCATTGAATTTCTCAGGTGATTGTCGCGGTCAATGTGGGACTGACATCCCGAAGGGCCAGGGATATTTAGTTTCGTTCAAATGCTGGAGTAATGGGCCTGTCCCACTTACGCAATTTTTTTAGGCAACTACAGGCGACTAGTTTGTCGCCACATGTTCGCTGGTTGTCGCCGGGCGTAGTCTCCTCAGTCGCGCAAAAAGTCGTAGCGTCTTAACCCCAGAACAAGGGGTCACAATTTAAGGATAAGGGGGAAATCTTTTAGGACCGAGATGAGAAAAACATTTTTCACACAGAGAGTGGTGAATCTGTGGAATTCTCTGCCACAGAGGGTAGTTGAGGCCAGTTCATTGGCTATATTTAACAGGGAGTTAGATGTGGCCCTTGTGGCTAAAGGGATCAGGGGGTATGGAGAGAAGGCAGGTACGGGATACTGAGTTGGATGATCAGCCATGATCATATTGAATGGCGGTGCAGGCTCGAAGGGCCGAATGGCCTACTCCTGCACCTATTTTCTATGTTTCTATGTCTTTCTGGTCCCCGCTAAATTTTCAACATGTTGAACAATTTTCAGCGACAGTGGGTTTGACGCCAATGAGCGTAGCTTGACTTTTCCTGACGTAGGTGCTGTTGTAGGTTGTCGCCAGGATGACGTAGGTTGTCGCCGGTTTTTCGGCGGCCTGCTACGACTATGATAGTCGCCGACAGTTGCCTAAAAAATCGTCAAGTGGGACAGGCCCATAACTCAGCGGGTCAGGCAGCATCTCTGGAGAAAAGGAAGAGGTGACGTTTCGGGCCGAGACCCTTCTTCAGACTGAGAGCCAGAGGAAAGGGGGTATGAAATGGTACAGAAGGTGTCAGAGCCGGCACCAATGACCAAGGAAAGGTGGAGCCCACAATGGTGCATTGTTGGCTGTGGAAGAGGTGATAACGAAGGGATACGAACAGTGAAACTAGCAGGATGATCTAGGGTAGTCACGGAGAGAGAGGGAATGCCAGTGGTTACTTGAAGTTAGAGAAATCAATATTCATACCGCTGGGTTGTAAGCTGCCCAAGCGAAATTATGAGGTGCTGTTCCTCCAATTTGCGCTGGGTCTCACTCTGACAATGGAGGAGGCCCAGGACAGAAAGGTCAGTGTGGGAATGGGAGGGGGAGTTTAAATGTTTGGCAACCTGGAGAGTTTAGTTTAGCTTATTGTCACGTGTACCGAGGTACAGTGAAAAGCCTTTGTTGCGTGCTAACCAGTCGGCGGAAAGACAATACGTGATTACTACAATCGAGCCGTCCACAGTGTACAGATCACAGATAAAGGAAGAAATGCTGCTGTTGGAGTAGAGGTTTAAAAGGAGTGGAGTGATTGTAATGCGTGATTGTAGATCCACTTGTGTGACCAGCACACAAAGAGTCGCCTGTGTCGGGCGCCATCTTGGATTGGGTGGATGCGCACGTGGGTGGTGAGAGGTTGGTGGGGAAAGCCATGAATGTACAGCGGCACGGTAGAGTTGCTGCCTTACAGCACTTGCAGCGCCACAGACCCGGGTTCGGCCAGAATACGGGTGCTGTCTGTTCTTGAGTTACTCCAGCATTTTGTGTCCACCTTTAATCATATGTAAATGCATTTTTGAGTCATTTTTGTGTTTAATTTCATATTCATAATTTGAACAGGCAGTTTGATTTCAGTTTTTTTTTTGCATTGTTAATAAACTTGAGAAAAATGTAAGTTATCTTTTGCTTAAACCAGTTATCGGAAAAATATATTATGTTTTCCTTATGAACTTTAAGTTTATGAAAGAGAAAGAAAGAGATTAATAAAGATGTTTGATAATTTTTATGTCGGGGTTTCCCGAGACATGAAAATTATTTCAAGGGTTCCGCAGGGGTAACAAGGTTGAGAAACGTTGGTCTAAGCAGTTTGGAGTCAGATCGCCATGATTGTATTGAATGGAGGATCTGACGTAAGGAGACTATTTCTGGTCGTAATTCATAGATAGACGGGGAGGGCGGTGCTCAGCAAGCAGGGTGAGTAGGCGGACAATTTGAGAGGGGGTCCACTCTTTTGGGCACTAAATTGGTGCTCCTAAATTGTGGACGAGGTTCTCAAAGCCCCTTCTGCACTCTGGACAATCATGGCTGAGGGATGCCCAGAAGCTGGTCGGTCGTGTCGTAGAGTCACACAGTGTGGAAGCAGGCCCTTTGGTGCAACTTTCCCACGCCGACCAACTTGCCCCATCTACACTAGCCCCATCTGCCTGCGTCTGACCCATATTCCTCGAAACCTATTCTATCCATGTACACGTCTAAATGCTTAGAGTCATAGAGTGATACACAGTGTGGAAACAGGCACTGCAGCCCAGTCCTGCCAACACCGGCCAACATGTCCCAGCTGCACTAGTCCCACCTGCCTGCCATTTGTCCCATATCCCTCCAAACCTGTCCTATCCATGTACCTGTCTAGCTGCTTCTTAAATGTTGGGATAGTCCCAGCCTCAACTACCTCCTCTGGCAGCTTGTTCCATACACCCACCACCCTTTGTGTGAAAAAGTCACCCCTCGGATTCCTATTGAATCTTCTCCCCTTCACCTTAAACCTATGTCCTCTGGTCCTCGATTCACCTACTCTGGGCAAGAGACTCTGTGCATCTACCCGATCTATTCCTCTCATGATTTTATACACCTCTATAAGATCATCCCTCATCCTCCTGTGCTCCAAGGTATAGAGTCCCAACCTACTCAACCTCTGCCTGTAGCTCAGACCCTCTAGTCCTGGTAACATCCTCATGAAATTGCTTCTTAAACGTTGGGATAGTCCCTGCCTCAACTATTTCCTCCAGCAGCTCAATCCACACCAGGGACGTGCGGTCAGGGGAGGCAAGGGAGGCAGAGCCTCACCTGTCATACTCCCAATGAAAATAGCTGTTTAGAAAAGTAAAGAAAAATAATAATAAAATAAATATAAAGATTTTTCCACTGATCTGTGTTATAAATGTCATTTCTATATGAATCTAATCATTTTTTATAGTCGAAATCGCCAAATTTTCGCAGCTCTGCTGCAAACAGGGAGAGATGAGAGGTGAGGCAGCGACGAGCTGAGCCTCCCCTCTGATTGCGCAACCCCTCAGAAACTGGATGGAGCGCGGGCAATAAGCGTGTGCCTGTTACTATCTCTCTGTATGTCACCAATCTAATGTTTATAAACCCCTTCATTACATGTCCTCACCTTCCATAGTCCAGGTAACTTATTTCACGTATAAATATATTAAATTTAGGTTCGCTGGTCTCTTCATAAAACTGCAATGAAAAAGCACCAGGGGAGGCAGCGATCACGTCTGCCTCACAAGGGGGCGTGTCTTGAGCCCAGTGGAGGGAGAGCGAGAGTCAATTAGGTAGGCTCACGTAATTGACACTGCCTCGTTCTCCCTCCAAGTTAGCTAGCTTCAGCAGCGGCGGCGCAGCACTGGGTTCCACCGCGGGCAGCGCAGACTGGTAGGTTGATTCGTTTATTTGTAGCGGCTGATTCGGTAGCTCTGGGCCGCTGAGAGCTCCCAATTGAGCCCCGTGCTGGAGTAATCGCTTGGGAACCCGGCATCCACTCCCACCGCTGGCCCTCTCCCTCCCTTCTCTCCTTCCCTCCCTCCCTCCCTTCTTCCCTCACTCCCTTCTCTCCGTCCCTCCCACCTTCCTCTCTCTCTTTTCCCTTCTCTCCTTCCCTCCCTTCTTCTTTGTCTCCTTCCCTTCCTCCCTTCTTTCTCTACTTCCCTCCCTCCCTTCTCTCCTTCCTTCCTTCTCTCCCTCCCTCCCTTCTCTCCTTTCCTCCCAGACACATCACGCACAGACAACTCACACACACACACACATACACACACACACACACACACACACAACTAAGTTAGGATGGGGTAGAAGCCAGTGCCTCCCCAGCCATTGACCTCACCGCACGTCACTGATCCACACACCCACCGCACTTTGTGCCAAACACAAATTACTGGAGGTGCTCGGTGGGTCAGGCACCATCTGGGGAGAGTTGGGTCCCGACCAAAAAACGTCGCCTGTCCATTCCCACCCCAGATGCTGCCTGACCTGTAGAGTTCCTCCAGCACCGCTCAAGGGTATGGGGTAACCTATTTGTATGGAATATGTGGAATTGATCAATGAAATTAACTAATGGACTTAACCAACGGAAAACAAGAAAGTAATAATTAATGGGACTCGTTCAAAAAGTTATAGGGGTAGAATTAGGCCATTCGGCCCATCCAGTCTACGTCATTCAATCGAGGCTGATCTCTGCCTCCTAATCCCATTTTCCTGCCTTATTCCCATAACCCCTGACACCCGTTCTAATCAAGAATTTGTCTGTCTCTGCCTTAAAAATATCCACTGACTTGGCCTCCACAGCCCTCTGTGGCAATGAGTTCCACAGATTCACCATTCTCCGACTAAAGAAGTTGCTCCTGGTTCTGCTCCTCCGGGTGCTTTCCTGGTTTAGGTTGACCCGGCAATACTACATCTATTGATGGATCACATTACTAGACAATAGGTGCAGGAGTAGGCCATTCGGCCCTTCCTGCCAGCACCGCTATTCAATGTGATCATGGCTGATCATCCACAATCAGTAACCCATTCCTGCCTTCTCCCCCATATCCCCTGACCCTGCTATCTTTAAGAGCTCTATCTAACTCTCTCTTGAAAGCATCCAGAGAATTGGCCTCCACTGCCTTCTGAGGCAGAGAATTCCACAGATTCACAACTCTCTGGGTGACAAAGATTTTCCTCGTCTCCGTTCTAAATGGCCTGCCCCTTATTCTTAAACTGTGATCCCTGGTTCTGGACTCCCCCAACATCGGGAACATGTTTCCTGCCTCTAGCGTGTCCAATCCCTTAATAATCTTATATGTTTCAATAAGATCCCCTCTGATCCTTCTAAATCCCAGTTTATACAAGCCCATTAATAACTGAAGAATCAGTGAAATGTAGTATTTAAAATATATAGGGATTTGCAACTTGGCTCGGCACAGAAGTGAGATGAAAGGAGAACACATTAAGCCTTGAAATTAATTGGTGCTCTAGAATTTTTTTTGTCATAAATGCATTGCTTGGATGGTTAGCGCTGAAGTCTTATTCAACTGAGTTAAGGAGCTGTCCCACCGCAGCGACCTAATTGGCGAGTTTAGAAGAGTTTGCCCTCGACTCATACTCGCAGCATGGTCGACACGAGGTCCTAGGAGGTCTTTGTAACTCTCCTTCATGCTCGAGAGTGGTCCCCGCGTACTCGAGGCTTCCGTTAGGTCGCGGCGTATTTTTCAACATGCTGAAAAATGCTCGTGAGTAAAAAAAGGTCGCCATGGCAAAAATCGATATTTATTTTACTCGTAGGTTTAGTCGAGGTAGGTCGTAGTAGGTCGTAATGCTATCGTAGGTAGTCGAAGATAAAGCTCGTTGAGAAAAAAAAGGTAAGTGAACCGACCGATCATGTTAAATGCCCGCTAAACTTTATTAAACGTTGTCGGGCTTCTTAAAAGCGTCTCCACTCCCTCTCCCCCCCCTTCTCTCCCCCTCTCTTCCCTTCTCTCTCTCCCCCCCCCCCCCGCGCTCTCTAAAGGTCTTACCGTACACTGTGCAGCCGTCTTTTACCTTCCTCTTCATCGCGGGTGTGAATTTCAGACAGCGCTCCCCCGCTTTCCCTGGCCCCCGCCTTTGCGATGTGTGTTTGTGTGTGCGCAGGTGTGTGCGTGTTTGCGGTTTCATCGCTGACAGTCGATTCAGCTCGAGGTTTTTCAGGCGAGTGCCCTTGACCTTGAAGGTCGAAGACAGTTGCTGAAAAGTCGCGTTAGTGGGACAGGCCCTTTAGGTTTACGATTATTCTTGTCACATGTACCGAGGTACAGCAAAAAGCTTGATTTTTTATTCTATCTGACCAGGTAATACTGTACTTACAACAGTCAAGTTCATGTCAGAGGAGCAGAATTAGGCCATTCAGCCCATCGAGTCTATTCCACCATTCAATTATGGCTGTTCTATCTTTCCCTCTCAACCCCATTCACCTGCCTTCTCCCCGTAACTTTTGACACCGTTACTAATGAAGTTAAACTCAAGTTCAGCAGGTGGAGCAAAGGGGAAGATACAGACTGCAGAATATAGTTCTCGACATTGTAGAGCATCAGTTTCTTAAACAAAATTTGATGTTCATAATGGGGCAGTTGTGACGCAGGCAGTAGTTTAGTTCAGAGATACAGCACGGAAACAGGCCCTTCGGCCCACCGGGTCCGTGCCGACCAGCGATCCCCGCACACTAACAATATCCTACACACGCTACAGTGGCTTGCAAAAGTTTTCATACCCCTTGAACTTTTCCACATTTTGTCACATTACAACCACAAACGTAAATGTATTTTATTGGGATTTTATGTGATAGACCAACACAAAGTGGTGCATAATTGTGAAGTGGAAGGAAAATGATACATGGTTTTCAAATTATTTTACAAATTATTTTGACCTGTAGAGTTCCTCCAGCACCGCTCAAGGGTATGGGGTAACCTATTTGTATGGAATATGTGGAATTGATCAATGAAATTAACTAATGGACTTAACCAACGGAAAACAAGAAAGTAATAATTAATGGGACTCGTTCAAAAAGTTATAGGGGTAGAATTAGGCCATTCGGCCCATCCAGTCTACGTCATTCAATCGAGGCTGATCTCTGCCTCCTAATCCCATTTTCCTGCCTTATTCCCATAACCCCTGACACCCGTTCTAATCAAGAATTTGTCTATCTCTGCCTTAAAAATATCCACTGACTTGGCCTCCACAGCCCTCTGTGGCAATGAGTTCCACAGATTCACCATTCTCCGACTAAAGAAGTTGCTCCTCGTTCTGCTCCTCCGGGTGCTTTCCTGGTTTAGGTTGACCCGGCAATACTACATCTATTGATGGATCACATTACTAGACAATAGGTGCAGGAGTAGGCCATTCGGCCCTTCCTGCCAGCACCGCTATTCAATGTGATCATGGCTGATCGTCCACAATCAGTAACCCGTTCCTGCCTTCTCCCCCATATCCCCTGACTCTGCTATCTTTAAGAGCTCTATCTAAGACAGTCGATTCAGCTCGAGGTTTTTCAGGCGAGTGCCCTTGACCTTGAAGGTCGAAGACAGTTGCTGAAAAGTCGCGTTAGTGGGACAGGCCCTTTAGGTTTACGATTATTCTTGTCACATGTACCGAGGTACAGCAAAAAGCTTGATTTTTTATTCTATCTGACCAGGTAATACTGTACTTACAACAGTCAAGTTCATGTCAGAGGAGCAGAATTAGGCCATTCAGCCCATCGAGTCTACTCCACCATTCAATTATGGCTGATCTATCTTTCCCTCTCAACCCCATTCACCTGCCTTCTCCCCGTAACTTTTGACACCGTTACTAATGAAGTTAAACTCAAGTTCAGCAGGTGGAGCAAAGGGGAAGATACAGACTGCAGAATATAGTTCTCGACATTGTAGAGCATCAGTTTCTTAAACAAAGTTTGATGTTCATAATGGGGCAGTTGTGACGCAGGCAGTAGTTTAGTTCAGAGATACAGCACGGAAACAGGCCCTTCGGCCCACCGGGTCCGTGCTGAAAAGTGTGGCGTGCAAAGGTATTCAGCCCCCCTGAGTCAATACTTTGTAGAACCACCTTTTGCTGCAATTACAGCTGCAAGTCTTTTGGGGGATGTCTCTACCAGCTTTGCACATCTAGAGACTGAAATTTTTGCCCATTCTTCTTTGCAAAATAGCTCAAGCTCCGTCAGATTGGATGGAGAGCGTCTGTGAACAGCAATTTTCAAGTCTCGCCAGAGATTCTCAATTGGATTTAGGTCTGGACTTTGACTGGGCCATTCTAACACATGAATATGCTTTGATCTAAACCATTCCATTGTAGCTCTGGCTGTATGTTTAGGGTCGTTGTCCTGCTGGAAGGTGAACCTCCGCCCCAGTCTCAAGTCTTTTGCAGACTCTAACAGGTTTTCTTCTTATGGCTTTTTTTCAACAATGGCTTTCTTCTTGCCACTCTTCCATAAAGGCCCGATTTGTGGAGTGCACGATTAATAGTTGTCCTGTGGACAGATTCTCCCACCTGAGCTGTGGATCTCTGCAGCTCCTCCAGAGTTACCATGGGCCTCTTGGCTGCTTCTCTGATCAATGCTCTCCTTGCCCGGCCTGTCAGTTTAGGTGGACGGCCATGTCTTGGTAGGTTTGCAGTTGTGCCATAATCTTTCCATTTTCGGATGATGGATTGAACAGTGCTCCGTGAGATGTTCAAAGCTTGGGATATTTTTTTATAACCTAACCCTGCTTTAAACTTCTCCACAACTTTATCCCTGACCTGTCTGGTGTGTTCCTTGGGCTTCATGATGCTGTTTGTTCACTAATGTTCTCTAACAAACCTCTGAGGCCTTCACAGAACAGCTTTATTTATACTAAGATTAGATTACACACAAGTGGACTCTATTTACTAATTAGGTGACTTCTGAAGGCAATTGGTTGCACTGGATTTTATTTAGGGGTATCAGAGTAAAGGGGGCTGAATACTTTTGCACGCCACACTTTTCAGTTTTTTATTTGTAAAAAAATTTGAAAACCATGTATCATTTTCCTTCCACTTCACAATTATGCACCACTTTGTGTTGGTCTATCACATAAAATCCCAATAAAATACATTTACGTTTGTGGTTATAACGTGACAAAATGTGGAAAAGTTCAAGGGGTATGAAAACTTTTGCAAGCCACTGTTGGTACAATTTACAATTATACCAAGCCAATTAACCTACAGACCTGTACGTCTTTGGAGTGTGGGAGGAAACCGAAGATCTCGGAGAAAACCCACGCAGGTTACGGGGAGAACGTACAAACAGAATCCGGGTCTCTGGTGCTGCAAGCACTATAAGGCAGCAACTCTACCGCTGTGCCGCATTATTGTGGAAGGACCGTTCAGAAGACTGACAATGGAGGGGAAGAAGCTGTCCCTGAGTCTGGTGGTGCGCGCTTTCAAGTTTCCGTACCTTCTGCCGGGAGAGGGGGTGGGGCGGGGGGGGGGGGGGGGAGGAACGACCAAGATGGGATAAGATTATCCGAAATGTCTTTGAAGAAAAAAGTGGTCAATAAAGTGGAGTGTCGTGTCGGAAAGTGCAAGGTGTTGCATTTTGAAAGGTGGGGGGAGAAAATCTGAATTTTCCTGAAACGGTGAGAAACCTGTAGCTGAGCCTGTGTACAGTGGGATCTGAACATATGGACTGCAGAAATACAGGCAGGAAACGAGCTGATACAGAACGCAATGAAGGCAGCAAATGGTATGTGTCAGTGGTGCTAGAACAAGGATGTCTTGCTGAGATTGTACCGGGCTTTGGTGAGTCCAAGCTTGGAGTGCCTTTTAGTTTAGTTTAGAGATACAGCGGGAAACTGGCCCTTTGGCCCACCGGGTCCACGCCGGCCAGCGATCAACCCGTACACCAAGGGTTCCCAACCTAGGGGTAAATTTACTCCCAGGTGGTAAATTTTGCCTACCCCGGGGGGAGGGGGGGGGGGTAAATTTGTTGATTCTGGATGTGTACATATTTGTTCTCATTGACTGACTGTGTTTGGTTCTGGTACACTGGTATCTGTTCATCATTAGTTGTTCATAAATAAATGAAATAACATTGTTATGTGCTATTAAAGTTGCCAGGGGTAAACGGGACGACAATAGGTTGGGAACCCCTGCCGAACACTAACACGATCCTACACACACTGGGGACAATTTACAATTTTACCAAAGCCAATTAACGTACAAACCTGCACATCTTTGGAGTGTGGGAGGAAACCGGAGCACCCGGAGAAAGCCCACATAGGTAACGGAGAGAACATGCAAACTCCGTACAGACAGCACCCGTAGTCAGGATCGAACCCGGGCTCCTGGCGCTGCGCCACCGTGCCGCCCTTTGGATTCCTCCTCTGCTGATGAACTCCTCTTTGGAAGGCAGACACAAAATGCTGGAGTAACTCAGCGGGACAGGCAGCATCTCTGGAGAGAAGGAACGGGTGACATCTCGGGTCGAGACCCTTCTTCATCATCTTTGGATAGATACATAGAATAGATACATAGAAAATAGGTGCAGGAGTAGGCCATTCGGCCCTTCGAGCCTGCACCGCCATTCAATATGATCATGGCTGATCATCCAACTCATGGACTCCTTTATATAATTTGGTGCTTTCCCCCTGCTCCAAGAACTGTTCTCCAGGCTCCTGAACTTGATGATGGAACCACATGGCCAAGGATGAAAGAGTTTGATTAGTAGTTGTGTGTGGGTTTGTTGAAAAAATCTTTGTTGCTTTCCACAGCTCTGTGAGGTCTCCCTAATGAGCTGTGAAGAACACGTTTGGGAAATTCCTTTGTGAGCTATTATTGAATCTTCCAACACACTCCCGGGCAGTATATGCTGAGAGAATGGAGCGGCTGGGCTTGTACACTCTGGAGTTTAGAAGGATGAGAGGGTATCTTATTGAAACATATAAGATTATTAAGGGTTTGGACACGCTAGAGGCAGGAAACATGTTCCAGATGTTGGGGGAGTCCAGAACCAGGGGCCACAGTTAAAGAATAAGGGGTAAGCCATTTAGAACAGAGATGAGGAAACACAGATAGTTGTGAGTCTGTGGAATTCTCTGCCTCAGAGGGCGGTGGAGGCCGGTTCTCTGGATACTTTCAAGAGAGAGCTAGATAGGGCTGTTAAAGATAGCGGAGTCAGGGGATATGGGGAGAAGGCAGGAACGGGGTACTGATTGTGGATGATCAGCCGATCACTTTGAATGGTGGTGCGGGCTTGAAGGGCCGAATGGCCTACTCCTGCACCTATTGTCTATTGTCTATTGTCTATTGTCTATATATTCAGGATCTGAACTTGCTGTTCAGGTTTTTGGGAAAACATTCCCTCAAATTCCTTTCGCTCCAATTTTCCTCCCCGTGAAAATCGTTCCATCGTACCTACCGCCCTGCATAAGTTTCGAATGTCTTTGTAGAGCCCAGCTTGCCCACACCGGCCAACATGTCCCATCTACACTGGTCCCACCTGCCTGCATTTGGCCAAAGTTCCTCTAAACCTGTCCTATCCATGTACCTGTCTAATTGTTTTTTTAAACATTGCAATACTCCCTGCCTCAACTACCTCCTTCGGCACCTTGTTTCTGCTGTAAAATATATAGACTGTGTCATCAACCATCACCTCTCTTCCTCCATTTCTGGTATAATTCTGGCCGAGATATGGTGGCGCAGCGGTAGAGTTGCTGTCTTACAGCACCAGAGATCTGGGTTCGATCCTGACTATGGGTGCTGTCAGATTCCGATTCCGATTCCGATTCCGATTTTATTGTCATTGTGCAGTGTACAAGTAGAGACAATGAAATGCGGTTAGCATCTCACCCAGAAGTGTGAACACAGAATAATGCAACAGTCAAATATATAATGTATATACAGTAGCAGTGCAAATTTCGGGGGGGGGGGGGGAGTATGTAGTTTGTATGGGGGGGGGGGGGGGAGGGAGTATGGGCCTGTATGGAGTTTGTATGTTCCCCCCTTGGCCTGCGTGGGTTTTCTCCGGGATTTTCCGGTTTCCTCCCACACTCCAAAGACGCGCAGGTTTGTAGTTTAGTTGGCTTGGTATAATTGTAAAATTGTCCCAAGTCTGTGTAGACACCGTTGGTGTGCAGGGATCGCTGGTCAGTGCGGACTCAGTGGGCCGAACGACCTGCTTCCGTGCTGTCTCTCTAAACTAAACTAAGGATCTAACCTGGGATTTTCTATAGTTCCCGCATGTTTTTAATCCTGTTCTCAAACCACATTTCCCGAATGCTCTCCTGTGAATTAATGTGGAATTCACTGCCACAGAAGGCTGTGGAGGCCAAGTCCATGGATATTCTTAAGGCAGAGATACTTAGATTCTTGATCAGTACGGGTGTCAAGAGTTATGGGGAGAAGGTAGGGGTTAGGAGGGAGAAATAGGTCAGCCATGATTCAATGGCAGAGTAGACTTGATGGGCCGAATGGCCTAATTCTGCTCCTATAACTTATGAACTTTCCGCTGACTGGATAGCACGCAACAAATGTTTTTCACTGCGCCACGGTACACGTGACAATAAACTGAACTAGACTGGCGCGGAGCTGAAGAAGTTCTTTCTGTGTTGAAGAAGAAAAGCATTCTTCATCAATTATGGACTTTGATTCAATGGAATACACAATAAGCGCTGATCCCATCGGCTAGTATGGAAGGGTCAGGAATGGCGGGTGGAGTGGTCAGTGGGTGATGAAGACACAAGGTGGTGGAGTGACTCAGCGAGTCAGGCAATATCACCGGAGGCCATGGATAGGTGACATTTTGGTTCCGGACCGCTCTTAAGACTGTAGATGATAAAGGACTGAAGGACATGGTAATGGTCCAAGCAAACTAATACCTGCTAGGCTTTGTGCTGCCCCTAGATAGAAACAAGGAACTGCAGACGCTGGTTTACAAAAAAAAAAGACACAAATTGCTGGAGTAACCCAGCGGGTCAGGCAACCTCGCTGGAGAACATGGATAGGAGGGGTTTCAGGTTGGGTGTAAGAAAGAGTCGCAACCCGAAACGTCACCTACCCATGTTCTGCAGGGATGCAGCCTGACCTGCCGGGTTCCTCCAGCACTTTGGGTCTTTTTCTTCTAAGCCAGCATCTGCAGTTCCTTCATAAGTTCCTAAGTGATAGGTGTAGATTTAAGCCATTCAGCCCATCAAGTCTACTCCGCCATTCAATCACGGCTGATCTACCTCTCCCTCCAAACTTGCCTTCTCCCCACATCCCCTGACACCCGTACTAATTAAGAATCTATCTATCTCGGCCTTAAAAATATCCATTGACTTGGCTTCCACAGCTTTCTGCAGCCATGAATTCCACAGATTCACCACCCTCTGACTAAAGAAATCCCTCTTCATCATCTTCCTAAAGGAACATCCTTTTATTCTGAGGCTATGACCTCTGGTAATTCACTATCCTTGTATCTTTTCTCTTGGGACAGCGGCCCGTAGTCAGGAGTGAATCCGGATCTTTGGCATCGTGAGGCAGCAACTCTACCGCTGCGCCATCTTGTCGCCCATGGGCCACTAATTCTTCCCACTCATTGTGTCGTCTTCATTTAAACATTAATCATCAGAGAGATTTGCAGCTGGAGTAACTCAGCGGGGCAGGCAGCATCTCTGGAGAGAAGGAACGGGTGATGTTTTGTGTCCAGACCCTCCTTCAGACCCGAAACGTCACCCATTCCTTCTCTCCAGAGATGCTGCCTTGTCCCGCTGAGTTACTCCACCATTTTGTGTCTATCTTTGGTTTAAACCAGCATCTGCAGTTTCTTCCCACACAGAGAGATTTGCAGTTTCCATCCCGAACTCTATAGATACATAGATACATAGAAAATAGGTGCAGGAGTAGGCCATTCGGCCCTTCGAGCCTGCACCGCCATTCAATATGATCATGGCTGATCATCCAACTCAGTATCCCGTACCTGCCTTCTCTCCATACCCCCTGATCCCTTTAGCCACAAGGGCCACATCTAACTCCCTCTTAAATATAGCCAATGAACTGGCCTCAACTACCCTCTGTGGCAGAGAGTTCCAGAGATTCACCACGCTCTGTGTGAAAAAGTTTTTCCTCATCTCGGTCTTAAAGGATTTCCCCCTTATCCTTAAGCTGTGACCCCTTGTCCTGGACTTCCCCAACATCGGGAACAATCTTCCTGCATCTAGCCTGTCCAACCCCATAAGAATTGTGTACGTTTCTATAAGATCCCCTCTCAATCTCCTAAATTCTAGCGAGTATAAGCCAAACACTCTCTTATAGTTGTTATACTTGTTATAGGAAAGATGCCAGTAAGCTGGAAAGAGCGTAGAGATTGATCACGGATGTTGCCAGGACTCGAGGGCCTGAAACTCGAGAACTCTGAAATGCTATCCCCACCCTTCTGGGAATAGCTACGCTGGAGGCTGATAATAGCTTCAGTGGTCAAATCAGCACACATTTGCAGTTCCATTTTACACATGTTTAATAATCTTGCCGGTTGTATTTAAATGCATTGAAATGCTAAATACTAAATGCTAACAATTTCAGTTTCTGCTGAACAAGTTGGGTCAGGCTGTAAAACTACGTCACCTTTGTCAGGTCAATCAGGACTCAAAGCACAAAGTGCTGGAGCAACTCAGCGGGCTGGGCAGGATCTGTGGAGGGAACAGGCGGAGGACATTTCACCTCGGGACCCTTCTTCAGTTCAGTTTATTGTCACGTGTACCGAGGTACAGTGAAAAGCTTTTGTTGCGTGCTAACCAGTCAGCGGAGAGACAATACATGATTACAATCGAGCCATTTACAGTGTATAGATACGCGATAAGGGAATAACATTTAGTGCAAGGTAAAGCCAGCAAAGTCTGATCTCAGATAATCCGAGGGCCATCAATTCGGTAGAGAGAAGTTCAGGACCACTCTCTAGTTGTGGTAGGATGGTTCAGTTGCCTGATAACAGCGGGGAAGAAACTGACTCATCAATGATCGATGGATTAAGGGTCCTGACCAGAAATGTCGCCTGTCCATTCCCTCCGCAGATGCTTTGAGTCGAGCTTGAGTTTATTGTCACATGTACTGAGGTGCAGTGAAAAGCTTAGAGATTAGAGATTAGAGATTCCTTTATTTGTCATTCAGACCTTTCAGTCTGAACAAAATTTCGTTGCCTGCAGTCATACATATAATAATAAATGACAAAACACACAATAAACACAAATTAACATCCACCACAGTGAGTTCACCAGGCACCTCCTCACTGTGATGGAGGCAAAAGTCTTAAAGTCTCTGTCTCTTCCCGCTTTCTTCTCCCTCTGCGCTGAGGCGATCCAGGCTTCTGATGCTGTGGCCCCGCCGGGCGACGGTAAGCCAGTCCAGCGGCCGCGTGCTTTTGTCGCGTGCTAACCAGTCGGCGACTAGAGATTCACATTAACTGCAATCCTTAGACAGTACAGTAAGATTGGTTCCTGTGGAAGGATATAGACCCATAAGAAGTTAACAGTTTGGAGAGAAGCCAAAAATATTATTATTTAAAAGATGTACCGTGTTTCCCGGCAATGAAGACGTCCCTGCGTCGAAGGCGCCCCCCCATCTTGAGTTACTAAATTTTGGAAAAAGGCTGGCGGGACAGGATCAAGGGTTTGGTTTAGTCCAGGGTTTCCAGATCGCCTGCGTGCCCTGGGACTGGCTGCAGTTCCCAGATCCCTCGCGTCCCCAGGTCGGCTCGCTTGCCCCAGGTCTGGCTGTGACACCCAGGTCGGCTGCTTGCCCCGGGAATGGCTGCAGATTCCAGGTCGCCTGGGTGCCACGGGACTAACCTTCGGCCTCCAAGACACAGGTAAATATTCGGGCCTTATTTTAGTGTAAAAAATCGCGTCTTCATTGCCGGGAAATACGGTATTACCCTGCGTTTGATTTTCTTATTAAAAACAAATGTATTAGGGCAGTTTGTAGAAACAAGGAACTATAGGTGCTTGTTTGCAAAGAAGGGCACAAAATGCTGGTGTAACTCAGTTTGCTGAGCAGCCAGGTGGCACAGCGGTAGAGTTGCTGCCTCACAGCGCCAGGGACCCGGGTTCGATCCCTACTACGGGTGCTGTCTGTACGGAGTTTGTTCTCCCTGTGACCAAGTGGGTTTTCTCCAGCTGCTCTGATTTCTTCTCACACTCCAAAGATGTACAGGTTTGTAGGTAAATTGGCTTCTGTAAATTGTTGCTAGTGTGTGGTGTAGAACTGGTGTTAGGGTGATTGCAGGTCAATGTGGACTCGGTGGGCCGAAGGGCCTGTTTCCACGCTGTATCTCTGAAACTAAAACTCAGCGAGTCAGGCAGCATCCCCGGTAAACATGAACAGCCGACTTTTCAGGTCGCGACCCTTCCTGAGACTAGACAAGGGTCTCGGTCCAAAACATCACCTATCCATGTTCTCCAGAGATGCTGCCTGACCCGCAGAGTTACTCCAGCACTTTATTACCACAGTTAGTGATCGCATGATGTGTAAAAAGACTTATTTGCAATGACATGTTCTTATTCATGGTCAGGAGGGGTTCAGAAATATAATATTTTTCAAGTTTGTCATTAATGACTTTACTTTAAGGAGCGGATTGAAACATGTTTCAGGATTACAAAAGAATTACATTTAGTGTCCATGATCTTTGTGTAATGTAATGATATAATGTGTTAAACCAATCATTGTTACTTGAATATCTGAAGAAGGGTCTCGACCCGAAACGTCACCCATTCCTTCTCTCCAGAGATGCTGCCTGTTCCGTTCGATGATGTTTGTGTCCCGCTGAGTTACTCCAGCATTTTGTGCCTGTCTTGATTGCTATTTGATCTCTATTTCGGGTTTGTATTGCCAATCAATTCACATCACCCTGGCCACACCCAGCACTGTTTTGACGGTTGTTATCGCGACTGGGGGAAAAATGCAGCTTAACAAGGTGTGGTTGAATGCTCCAGGATTTCTCTGCAGTCTGGGCTTTAAGTGTGAGGAAATCCCCAAATTCCACATTGGTGTTCTAGGGCAGACAAAACTATAGTGAGGTTTGGGCCGTTTCCACGCTGTAATGACTCGATGAATCTCACCGTTTTAGTTTAGTTTAGAGATACAGTGCGAAAACAGGCCCTTCGGCCCACCGAGTCCACGCCGACCAGCGATCCCCGCGCGCTAACACTATCCTACACACACTAGGGACAGTTTACAATTTATACCAAACCCAAATTAACCTACAAACCTGTATGTCTTTGGAGTGTACACAAAAATGCTGGAGAAACTCAGCGGGTGCAGCAGCATCTATGGAGCGAAGGAAATAGGTAACGTTTCGGGCCGAAACCCTTCTTCAGACTGATAGGGAGTGGGGAGAAGAAAGGAAAAAGGCGGAGGAGGAGCCTGAGGGCTGGGGGAGGGGAGGAGACAACCAGAGCGCTGATGAAGGGGAGGGGACAGCAAGGGCTAGCAGAATTGGGAGAATTGGAGTGTGTGGGAGGAAACCGGAGCACCCGGAGAAAACCCACGCAGGTCACAGGGAGAACATACAAACTCCGTACAGACAGCACCCATAGTCAGGATCGAACCCGGGTCTATGACGCTGTGAGGCAGTAACTCTACCGCTGAGCCACCGTACTGTGCTGCTCTATCTTGACGTTAATGTAGGTCGGTGTTCACTTTGACAAGGATTCCTTCTTACACCAGACAAATGCGAGTGGTTACTTGTTGGCAAGATATAAAGAATGCTTCTTGTCGGGGCTATATCCGTAAAGAGCCCTACACACTGTCTGTGGGTGGCCTCTCCTGCTGTTTATCCCTGACGTGTTGGTTTTGTGGAACACAGTCACACTGGTAATCATCTGAAGTCATACAGCGTGGAAACAGGCCCTTTGGCCCAACTAGCCCATGCTGACCAACATGTCCCATCTGCACTAGTCCCACCCAGCTGCATTTGGCCTACGTCCCTCCAAACCTGACCTATCCATGTATCTTGACAGATGTTTTTGAAAAGTTGTTATAGTCCCAGCCTCAACTACCTCCTCTGGCAGCTCGTTCCATACACCCGCCACCCTTTGTATCTCAAGCACATGTGAATTAAACATTGAATGGTACCTTTACCACGAATCACACGTGACTAAGCTGCCAAGTGTAAATTTGAGCTCAATGGTTTCAAAAATATTTGCAAGTAAATTAGTTTTTGGTATTAATTAATAAACAAGCGCGTTATTACAAAAATCCATAAATCAAACACGTGTAAGGTTCAAGGTGTCTGTTTTCGGAAACCCCCGATTAACAAGGATGTCCAAACTTGCAGGTCAGTAAACTTTATTTTCTGGGGAAGATAGACGCAAACTGCTGGAGTAACTCAGCGGGACAGGCAGCATCTCTGGAGAGAAGGAATTAGGGTTGCCAACTTTCTCACTCCCAAATAAGGGACAAAAGGTCAAAATACGGGACAAATTCCCGACGGCAACTTGTTGACCGACTTGGCCGTGGCTGGGTGAATGATGAGTTGGCCCCGGGTGCTGGACTGCACACGAGCCAGCTGAGGAGTTTTGGCCCGGGCCGCGCGACGTCGCGCGCAAAGTCTGGCACCCCATCCAACTCATGACCCGATGACTGGCCATGAGAAGGAGGGGTGGTGGTGTCGGCGATAAGCGAAGGTCCGAAGGTTGGACAGCTGGCCGGGCTGCCGACTGACGGGGCCACTGGCGAGGTGCTGCAGCTGCTCTCCATTGTCTGCACTACGTCGGGATGGGCGAGGCAGAGCCGGACGAGGCGCTCTGACCCGACTGTCCCGAGTAGTAGCCGACAAGGGAGGTCCCTTCCGGGACAAAACAATTTAGCCCAAATCCCAGCTAATACGGGACAGTTGGCAGCCCGAGAAGGAATGGGTGATGTTTCTGGTTGGAATCCTTCTTCAGACTGCCAGGGTCTGAAGATATGTTCCCACCCAAAACGTCACCCATTCCTTCTCTCCAGAGATGCTGCCTGTCCCGCTGAGTTACTCCAGCTTTTTGTGTCTTAACTTCAGTATAAACCAGCATCTGCTGTTCCTTCCTTCACACTTTATTTTCTGGGCCTAGCTGCCTCCCGACTCTATTTGGTTTCAGAAGCATCAGGGCAATGGGAAAGTAGTTTAGCATTAACTCTAAATAAACTTTGGTGACTCTTGTTTTACATTCCTGCCACGTATAGATAACGGTAAACTAAAGAGATGATAGCAGTCTTGGAAAGATGATTGCAATCAATAAACAGCAGAGGATAGTGACAAGCTGAGATTACTATGTATGTATCAGTGAGGCCGACCTATTTCAAGCTTGTGTTTAATGATGATAGACACAAAGTGCTGGAGTAACTCTGCGGGTCAGGGAACATCTCTGGACAGAAAGGATGGGTGAGGTTTTGGGTCGAGACCCTTTTTCAGGCATAACATAACTTCTATATAAGATTGCAAAAGACATTGTGCTACTTTAATCAGACTGGTTATAACTTGTACACTGAATGGGAAGACATTGAAAATGTTTTCTGTCCCTTCAATATGTGAATCTGCTTAAATGGTGAATGATCTTTACTAATTGTTTCTTATTGATTTTGAAAAATGGGTAGATGAACTGGGTAAATGAAGGTAGACGCAAAGTGCTGGAGTATCCAGAGAGAAGGAATGGGTGACGTTTTGGGTCGAGACCCTTCTTCAGACTAATGTCAGGGGAGAGGGAGGTACATAGGTAAGGAAGTAACAATATTAAGTTACAGAGGCGCAGCGGTAGAGTTGCTGCCTCACAGCGCCAGAGATCCGGTTCGATCCTGACTACGGGTGCTGTCTGCACAGAGTTTGCATATTCTCCCTGTGACCACGTGGGTTTCCTCCGGGTGCTCCGGTTTCCTCCCACATCCCAAAGACATGCGGGTTTGTAGGTTAATTGGCCCCTGTCAATTGCTCCTCGTGTATAGGGAATGGACGAGAATTCGGGATAACATAGGAACAGTGTGAACAGGCGATCGACGGATTGCATGGATTCAGTGGGCTGAAGGGCCTGTTTCCATGCTGTATCGGTGGTGCAGCGGTAGAGTTGCTGTCTCACAGCGCCAGCGCCCGGGGTTCGTCCTGACTACGGGTGCTGTCTGTACGGTGTTTGTACGTTCTCCCCGTGACATGCGTGGGTTTTCTCCGGTTTCCTCCCACACTCCACAAAGACGTACAGATTTGTAGGTTGTTGGGCCTTCTGTAAATTGTCCGTTGCGTGTGGAATAGAACTAGCGTCTGGATCATCGCTGGTCGGCGCGGACTTGGTGGGCCTGCGGGCCTGATTCCACACTGTATCTCTAAAACTCAAAAACTCAAAACGAAAATGTCTAACCTAAAACTAAACTAAACTTTCCCTGGTGGATAAAGGTTAATGTTACCACATGCCGCAGTGAGGTAAAGAATGAAATGATCAACATGACTTATCTGCTGGAATAGCAGAACCTTAACATGACTAAAGGTCCCGGTGAACAAACACAGATTACGATAATGCTCCTCTCCTGATAAGTATCTAATTCTGGTGATTTCTTTCAGTTAACTGAAAATTGGCATTTTTTCCCCGCTGAATGTGAGTTTTGGGGCAGAATTAGGCCATTCGGCCCATCTAGTCTACTCTGAAATTCAATCATGGCTGATCTATCTTTCCCTGTCAGCAATAATTATATTACAAGGATCAGAGAGAGTTTAGTTTACTTTAGAGATACAGCGCGGAAACAGGCCCTTCAGCCCGCACACAGACACTATCCTACACACACTAGGTACAATTTACACTTTACAGAAGCCAATTAGCCTACAAAACCAGCACATCTTTGGAGGTAGACAAAAATGCTGGAGAAACTCAGCGGGTGAGGCAGCATCTATGGAGCGTAGGAAAAATCTTTGGAGTGTGGGAGAAAACCCATGCAGAATGTACAATAAACATATAAGATTATTAAGGGATTGGACACGTTAGAGGCAGGAAACATGTTCCCGCTGTTGGGGGAGTCCAGAACCAGGGGCCACAGTTTAAGAATAATGGGTAGGCCATTTAAAATGGAGACGAGGAAACACTTTTTCACCCAGAGAGTTGTGAGTCTGTGGAATTCTCTGCCTCAGAGGGCGGTGGAGGCCGGTTCTCTGGATGCTTTCAAGAGAGAGCTAGATAGGGTTCTTTAAGATAGCGGAGTCAGGGGATATGTGGAGAAGGCAGGAACTGGGTACTGATTGGGGATGATCAGCCATGATCACATTGAATGGCGGTGCTGGCTCGAAGGGCCGAGTGGCCTACTCCTGCACCTGTTTATTGTCTATTGTACAAATTCTGGGCAGACAGCACCCGTAGTCAGGATCGTACTCGAGTCTCTGTTGCTGTAAGTTAGTAACTCTACCGCTGCACCACCCCCAGAGCTCAGCTTGGTAGTTGGGGTTGGGATGGGGAAGAGAGCACATTCAACTCTACCAGATCTACAGGCACTCACAAAGTGCTGTTGATTTTATTTTTTATATCTGTGAGCTTTTGGATGGAGTTATTTAAAGTGTTTAATGTTAAATCATCTTGATCATAGTAAATGGACATTTCATAACTTCTGCTTGATTCATAATTGAGCAGATTTACAACAAAACTTCATTAAATCAAGAAATAAAGAACAGTAGATGCTGGTTTACACCAAAGGTAGACACCGTGCTGGAGTCACTGTGTAGGAAGGAACTGCAGATGCTGGTATCAACCGAAGATAGACACTAAATGCTGGAGTAACTCAGTGGGACAGGTGGCTTCTCTGGACAGAAGGAATGGGTGACGTTTCGGGTCGAGACCCTTCTTGGGACTGAAAGTCACGGGGAAAGGGAAATGAGAGACATAGACAATGATGTAGGGAGATAAACATAGAAACATAGAAACATAGAAAATAGATGCAGGAGTAGGCCATTCGGCCCTTCGAGCCTGCACCGCCATTCAATATGATCATGGCTGATCATCCAACTCAGTATCCTGTACCTGCCTTCTCTCCGTACCCCCTGGTCCCTTTAGCCACAAGGGCCACATCTAACTCCCTCTTAAATATAGCCAATGAACTGGCCTCAACTACCCTCTGTGGCAGAGAATTCCACAGATTCACCACTCTCTGTGTGAAAAATGTTTTTCTCATCTCGGTCCTAAAGGATTTCCCCTTTATCCTTAAACTGTGACCCCTTGTTCTGGACTTCCCCAACATCGGGAACACTCTTCCTGCATCTAGCCTGTCCAACCCCTTAAGAATTTTGTAAGTTTCTATAAGATCCCCCCTCAATCTTCTAAAGAACAATGAATGAAAGATAAGCAAAAAAGTAACGCTGATGAAGGAAACGGGCTGATTGTTGGGTGAAAACGAGACTCATGGTGATGTTTTGAGGTCAGGACCGATCGAAGGGTCCCGACCCGAAACGTCACCTTTCCATGTTCTCCAGAGATGCTGCCTGACCTGTCTGGTTCCTCTAGCAGCTTGTGTTTAACATGTTTAAACACCACGTCCTCATTCCCTTATTAAAGTGAGAAGTAAGGGGAGGGGGAGGGGTGATCGTGAAGACCTGGGGTCAGTAGGCTGAGTTGATCAAATTTCTCGAATGTTTTGTGCTGCTTAACACGTAGCCTGTCTGCAAAGATGTCAACAGACAATAGACAATAGGTGCAGGAGTAGGCCATTCGGCCCTTCGAGCCAGCACCGCCATTTAATGTGATCATAGCTGATCATCCCCAATCAGTACCCCGTTCCTGCCTTCTCCCCATATCCTCTGACTCCGCTATTTTTAAGAGCCCTATCTAGCTCTCTCTTGAAAGCATCCAGAGAACCTGCCTCCACCGCCCTCTGAGGCAGAGAATTCCACAGACTCACCACTCTCTGTGAGAAAAGGTGTTTCCTCGTCTCCGTTCTAAATGGCTTACTCCTTATTCTTAAACTGTGGCCCCAGTGAAACTGTTAAAAATTACCCCCGTTATCCCCACCCTCTCTGTTTGGCCCCTCTCTGGTTTCACCCCAACCCTCCCCCCCTCTATGGATGACCTGCCGCAAAGCTACCGCCAAATGGCCGACCCGGTAAACATTCCTTCTGCCAACAGTGGGTGGGATTGTTTGACATTCTTCCACAGTAGCAGGTGTGTCCACTTTGATTTTTGGAAAGATATTCTTCCTCTCGCTGTGTGCATTTGTTCAAAGCAATGTGGGAGGGAGCGTAGATCACTCAGAGTTATTCACACGAGCCACCTCCTGGAACTCTTAGCCGACCGTGACCTTTTTGGATCAAGTCCATTTGAAAGAACCATTCTTTGCTCGGAGCAGGTCCAGTTTTCGTTCCGTAACTCAGTTTTGGAAAGATCTGAAAACGTTAGCCTGGATCCTGGGTCGGAGCGTAAGGTGAAGGTGCTCACTATTGAACAAAGGAACTTGCCCTCAGGATTTCTGCAGTAAATCTCCCCTTAAGTACACAGAACGTAGAACAGTACAGCACAGGAACAGGCCCTTCATCCCACAATGTTTGTGCCGAACATGACGCCATTAAACTGGTCTCGTCTGCCTGCACGTGATCCATATCCCTCTATTCCCTGCACTTCCATGTGCCTATCTAAAAGCCTCTTAATCTGCCTCCACCACCACTACCTTCTGTGTAAAAACAAAACCTTCCCCTGCACATCTCCATTAAACTTTCCCCCTCTCGCCCTCTAATGCTGCACATTTCCAAGCGAACAGATTGTCTTATACATGTGTAGGAGGGAACTGCAGATGTTGGTTTACACGGAAGATAGACACAAAGTGCTGGTGTAACTACAGGGCAGCATATCATTCGGGTTTTGTTTCGGGTCTTGTCGCGAAACGTCACCCGTCCCTTCTCTTCAGAGATGCTGCCTGTCCCGCTGAGTTTCTCCAGCATTTTTGTCTACCTTCGCTGAGTTACTCCAGTATTTTGTGTCTATCTTCTGACTTGTCTTTCCTGTCTATGCCTCTCATAATTTTACACACTTCTATCAAGCCTCCCCTTAACCTCCGACGTTCCGGAGGAAACCATTCTGAAGCAGGGTCTTGACCCGAAACGTCACCCATTCCTTCTCTCCAGAGATGCTCCTGAAAAAACAATCCAAGTCTATGCAATCTCTCATCCCTGCAGCTAAAACCCTCTAGCCTCTAATTAAGTAACGTGACTTTAAATCAGACACCTTTTGTCATAACATCTCGCAACAAAAATATCATCATGTTAGCTGAAGAGCCAGTGTGAGGCGTTTAGAAGCAGCAAATCTGGAGTGAAAAAAGTGAACTTTTATTGGATTAAGATAAAACTATAACTGTCGTAACTTTAAAATTGAACTTTATTTATAAACCTTTTTTTTCATTGTTCTTTTGTCTGTTCAAACAAAAAATCCTTTGTGGGGCTGGAGAGGGGTTTAAGTGATTATGGCATGGTATGTTGATAAGAGTCTGAAGAAGGGTCTCGACACGAAACGTCACCCATTCCTTCTCTCCAGAGATGCTGCCTTGTGGTGCTGAGTTACTCCAGCATTTTGTGTCTTCCTTTGATAAAAGGCAAGTTGCATTCAGCAAGGTGCAGACCCTTATGTTAGTGGCTTGCATAATGAGTCAATAAATCAGATACAATTCTTGTTGTTTCAAATTGCAAAAGCAGTATCCCAGACTGTGGCAAGATAGTCTATCACTGAAGGCATTTAGTGAGACTCCACATTCAATTGCATGTGTGCAGATGCCAAAGTTATGAACTACTTTTAACCCCCAAATTTCAATCTACAAGACCACAATTCATAGGAACAGTATTAGGCCATTCGGCCAATCGAGTCTATTCTGCCATTCAATCATAGTTGATCCATTTTTCTCTCACGGTGTTCCCTCAGGGCAGTCATGGTGGCGCAGCGGTAGAGTTGCTGCCTCACAGCGAATGCAGCGCCGGAGACCCGGGTTCGATCCCGACTACGGGTGCTGTCTGTATGGAGTTTGCACGTTCTCCCCGTGACCTGCGTGGGTTTTCTCCGAGATCTTCGGTTTCCTCCCACACTCCAAAGACGTACAGGTTTGTAGGTTCACCAAAATGCTGGAAAAACTCAGCGGGTGCAGCAGCATCTATGGAGCGAAGGAGATAGGCAACATTTCGGGCCGAAACCCTTCTTGTCCCTAGTGGGTGTAGGATGGTGTTAAAAGTGCGGGGATCGCTGGTCGGCGCGGACCCGGTGGGCCGAAGGGCCTGTTTCCCGGCTGTATCTCTGAAGCCCATTCTCATACCTTCTTCCCATAACCTTTGACCACCCTTAGTAATCAAGAAGGTGTCAACCTCCGCTTTAAATACACTCAAAGTCTTGGCCTCTTTGGCCGTCTGTGGCAATGAATTCCACAGATTCACCACCACGACAGATATGAGGTATGTATCAAATATAAGAAGATTGTTCATGGGCAAACAGTTTATACAGTACATGTGCAGGAAGGAACTGCAGATGCTGGTTTACACCGAAGATAGACATGAAATGCCGGAGTAACTCAGCGGGTCAGGCAGCATCTCTGGAGAGAAGGAATGGGTGACGTTTCGGGTTGAGACCCTTCTTTAGACTGAGAGTCAGGGGGTGAAGGAAACACAGAGATATGGTTTGTGAAAACGGAAGAATAAAGGGGATGAAGATCTAAGGAATATGTAGAATAGATCATTGCTAGCTAGGGGGAAATATTCTGTTCATTCACAAGAACATAATAGGAATTTTATTTTGCAGCTCCCTGTCCCTTCACCGATCGGGACTGCGGCTGGAATAAGGTTTCAGACGCACTTTTCCCAAGTGGGTCATCCTATACCTGAACCCATTCACAGGGTGCCAGCGAGTTATTTGTCTGAATGGAGATTAGAAAGCTGACCCTTTTTGTCTCTCTTGTTTCAGTCAGACATTACCTTTCGCTGGGAGTGACTGCGTTATGAATACGACTCCATCTGGCAATAGAATTGCCTCATCTTGGTCCAGGAGTACAAATACTTCTGACATTGTAATCATTTGGGTAAATGATAGGGAAAGTTACCTGTGTTCCTTGTTTAGCTGGGAAAACTGCCCAGTGAAGAGACCGTGACTGATTCCTGCCTCAGACAAAGTTTTGCTCCAATCAATATCACAAACAGATTCAGTCTGAAGAAGGGTTCCCACCTAAAACATCACCTATTCTTTCCCTCCAGAGATGCTGCCTGACCTGCTGAGTCACTCCAGCACCTTGTGTCTTTTTCTGTATAAATTTCCACATGACTGTACAGACCCTGGCGGGCATTGCTGTTTATCCCTCTCTCTGCCTCTCTCTCGGCCTCTCTCTCGGCCTCTCTCTCGGCCTCTCTCTCGGCCTCTCTCTCGGCCTCTCTCTCGGCCTCTCTCTCGGCCTCTCTCTCGGCCTCTCTCTCGGCCTCTCTCTCGGCCTCTCTCTCGGCCTCTCTCTCTGCCTCTCTCTCTGCCTCTCTCTCTGCCTCTCTCTCTGCCTCTCTCTCTGCCTCTCTCTCTGCCTCTCTCTCTGCCTCTCTCTCTGCCTCTCTCTCTGCCTCTCTCTCTGCCTCTCTCTCTGCCTCTCTGCCCCTCTCTCTGCCCCTCTCTCTGCCCCTCTCTCTGCCCCTCTCTCTGCCCCTCTCTCTGCCCCTCTCTCTGCCCCTCTCTCTGCCCCTCTCTCTGCCCCTCTCTCTGCCCCTCTCTCTGCCCCTCTCTCTGCCCCTCTCTCTGCCCCTCTCTCTGCCCCTCTCTCTGCCCCTCTCTCTGCCCCTCTCTCTGCCCCTCTCTCTGCCCCTCTCTCTGCCCCTCTCTCTGCCCCTCTCTCTGCCCCTCTCTCTGCCCCTCTCTCTGCCCCTCTCTCTGCCCTCTCTCTGCCCCTCTCTCTGCCTCTCTCTCTGCCCTCTCTCTGCCTCTCTCTCTGCCCCTCTCTCTGCCTCTCTCTCTGCCCCTCTCTCTCTACCTCACGAACACATGAGCTCCAACAGTTGATTCATTGAATTTAATTGAGAGACACAGCGGGGGAAACGGGCCCTTCGGCCCACCGAGTCCACGCCGGCCATCGATCACCCGTTCACAACTAGCTCCGCGTTATCCCACTCTCTCATCCACTCCCGACACACTAGGGGCAATTTACAGAAGGCCAATTAACCCACAAACCCGCATGTCTTTGGGATGTGAGGGGAAACCGGAGCACCCGGAAGAAACCAATGTGGCCACGGGGAGAACGTGCAAACTCCGCACAGACAACACCCGAGATCAGGATCGAACGTTGTTCTCTGGTGCTGTGAGGCAGCAGCTCTACCCGCTGCACCACCCTGACAAAGTATTCTGTGAAATATGATCTTAAAAGCAATCCATCTGTCTCGGACTTTTGGTACCTTTTTTCTGACGGGAAACATGCGTAGGGACTATTATTACTTTGACAAGTCGCCTTTAAAATTGACGTATTTCTTTGATGGGGGAAAAAATGCCTTGGACCCCTGGGAAATGAATCGAGACTTAAATGTTGATGCCTTTATTGAAATGTTTCCATGTGCTGTAATAGTTCCGCGCTATTGATAGTTCTTCTGCTCTCAAGGGTTCGTGCACAATGGGCATGATGACAAAGGCAGGATTAATTCAGAAAAATGGGAACTAAATATTGTTACATTGCTTTCCTGTTTCCATACAGAAAATATTTTTTTTTAATCAAAATAGCATAGGGAATTAAGTTACATTTCTGATGTACAATGGTAGATATTATCCCTGTCGATGCTTTTAAGTTTAGAACTCCAGTATAGGCTTACTAATTGTACCATCAGTAAATCCATTCGGCTGATATGTTAATGTTCAAGAAGGAACTGCAGATGCTGGAAAATCGAAGGTAGACAAAAGTGCTGGAGAAACTCAGCGGGTGCGGCAGCATCTATGGAGCGAAGGAAATAGGCAACGTTTCGGGCCGAAACCCTTCTTCAGACTAGTGGTATGAAGTTTAAACTGTACAGTCTTGCGCATTTAATTTGTAAATTATATTGTTCTCACAGAAATGGCTAAATTTAAAAAACAAACTGAAATCGAGCTTCACAGAGACATCTGCTGATTGGTAATGTTTAAGTATTGGATAAATATTGAGATAAGTTTCCAGTGCAACAGTCATACACAAAGTGTAACAGGGCAGCACGGTGGAGCAGCGGTAGAGTTGCTGCCTCACAGCACCAGAGACCCAGGTTCCATCCTGACTACGGGCGCTGTCTGTACGGAGTTTGTACGTTTTCCCTGTGACCTGCGTGGGTTTTCTCCAGGTGCTCCGGTTTCCTCCCGCACTCCAAAGACGTGAGGGTCAGTAGGTGGATTGGCTTCTGTAAAATGTCGCTAGTGTGCAGGATAGAGGTAGTGTACAGGTGATCGCTGGTCGGCGTGGACTCGGTGGGTCGAAGTGCCTGTGCCTACGTCATATCTCTCAGCTAAGGGAACTGCTGGAGTAACTCAGCGGGTCAGGCAGCATCTCTGGAGAACACGGATAGGTGATGTCTTGGGTTGGGACCTTTTTTCAGAAGAAGGGTTCCGACCCGAAACATCACCTTCCCATGTTCCCCAGAGATGCTGCCTAACCCGCTGAGTTACTCCAGCACTTTGTATCTTCTTTTTATAAACCAGCATCTGCAGTTGCTTGTGTCTACCATAATCATTCAGTCTGATGTGGGAGAGAATTTCCAAAGCTCCATAACTGTACACTTCAGTGTTGTAAATATGCCAAGTTGCTGGAGTTACTAATTAATGTTTAGGTTTCGGTTATTATTGTCACATGTACCGAGGTGCAATGAAAAGGTTAATTTTGCATGCTATCATATCAGACAATACTGTACATTTAAATACAATCAAGTCATACTCGAGTACAATAGGTGGAGCAAAGGTGAAGTTATGAGTGTAGAATATGATTCTTAGCATTGTAGCCCAACAGATCGAGATCTGAAGAAGGGTCCCGACCTGAAACGTCACCCATTCCTTCTCTCCAGAGAGGCTGCCTGACCCGCTGAGTTACTCCAGCATTTTGTGTCTAGATCGAGAGACAAAGTCCAATGTCCGCAATGGGGTGGAGGTGAATCGGACAGTACCCTAGCTTAAGGAAGGACCGTTCAGAAGACTGATAACAGGGGAAGAAGCTCTTCCTGATTCTGGTGGTGTGCGCTTCCAAGCTTCTGTATCTTCTGTCCGATGGGAGCAGGGAGAAGTAAGGTGTAATCCTGAGGCTCTATCAGGCGCTGGTGAGGCCACATTTGGAATATTGTGAGCAATTTTGGGCATCATATCTGAGGAAGGGTGTGCTGGCTCTGGAGAGGGTCCAGGGGAGGTTTACAAGAATAATCCCAGGAATGAGTAGGTTAACCTATGATGAGCGTTTGACCGCATTGGGCCTGTACTCCCTGGAGTTTAGAAGAATGAGGGGGGACCTCATTGAAACGTACAGAATAGTGAAAGGCATGTACAGAGAGGATGTGGAGAGGATGTTTCCACTAGTGAGAGAGTCTAGGACTAGAGGTCATAGCCTCAGATTTAAAGGACGTTCTATTAGGAAGGAGATGAGAAGGAATTTCTTTAGTCAGAGGGTGGTGAATCTGTGGAATTAATTTCCACAGAAGGCTGTGTAGGCCAAGTCAGTGGATATTTTTAAGGCAGAGATAGATAGAATTTTGATTAGTACAGGTGTCGGAGGTTATGGGGAGAAGGCAGGAGAATGGGGTTAGGAGGGAGAGATTGATCAGCCATGATTGAATGGTGGAGTAGACTTGATGGGCCAAATGGCCTAATTCTACTACTATCACTTATGACCTTATGAGGAATGGCGTGGGTGGGACCAGTCTTTGATTATGTTGACTGCGTTTCTGAGGGAATGTGTTAGTTGGATTTCACCCAAAGCTGACATCAGGTAAACAGTCTCCTTGCTCTGCACATCTCCATTAAACATTCACCCAAAGGCTACTTTGCACCTCTGCACTTTTGGAGGCAGAGCCTTCTCCAGGGCAGCTCCCAGGCTCTGGAATTCCCTCCCACAACCGGTCCGAAATTCTGAGTCCCTCACCATCTTCCAGTCCCGCCTCAAGACCCATCTCTTCACCTCTGCATACCCTTAGTCCCATGTTCCCCTCCCCTCTGTCTTACTGCTCTATTTTGTTTTGTTTATTCCTGACTCTCAAGTGTAAAGCGACTTTGAGTCCTGAAAAGCACTATATAAATAAAATCTATTATTATTATTATTATTAAAGGCTCTGGGCATCTATCTAAAGCTGAATCCTTAACATTTTAATTTTTTTCACAAACCTGATTGTCCAGCAACTGAGATTAATTTTCGAATCACTTCCTGTCTAATTACGGAACAGAGCCCTGAAGTCAAAATTAGACTTTGTGCCGAGCACATTTGCTGTATCACAGCATCTTGTACAGAACCAGCCATCAGATGGGCATGTACAATGCAGAGATTCTTTGTATTTAATGCCTATACAGCCAGCATTTTGTAGTTTCTAACAGCTTGTGTCCTGATGAAGTCTGAGAGATTTGTCTTTCGTTTAGTTTAGAGATACAGCGCGGAAACGGGCCCTTCGGCCCGCCGTGTCCACGCCAACCAGCGATCCCCACATATCACGCTCGGGATAATTTTGTTACGTTTATGCCACACCAATTGACCTACAAACCTTTGGAGTGTGGGAGGAAACCGAAGTTTCCAGAGAAAACCCAGGCTGGTCACGGGGAGAACGTACAAACTCCGTACAGACAAGCACCCGTAGTCAGGATCGAACCGGGGACCCTCGTGCTGTATGTGTTGTAAGGCAGCAACTCTACCGCTGCGCCATCGTGCCTCCCGTCTCAGACACAGAATAAATAATTATAGAGAACCACTTAAATCGGGAAGTTCGTAATGAGTAATAGCACTTCATGTTCATTGGACTCTCGGCTTGTTTTACACACATCTTAGCACATCCCACTGCTATTTTTAGTGGGAGTTTACATAAAATGGAGATTTATTATCAGTAACCACAGCCATGATTGTTGTCGTCAAGATGCAGGATACTAGCAGCTGGTTGAAAAGCCATGTAAGTATCTGTGCTTTTTATCCCCTCAGTTTATAATGGTGCAGACAAATTGTCTTTCAATGAACCACAGTAAACATGAAGGAAGGAATGTAGACGCAACTCCAGGCTTGTTTTAAGATGGGGGTGCTTAGATCAAAGAATTTTGATATATATGTTTCCTCTTCTTCTTCTTGCGAATGGAACATAAACCAAAGGAATAGTTCGATCTCAAGCCGGGTGTTGAGCAGCCAGGTTGTTGTCTCTGTTGGCGTCAATGTCTGCCAGGCCCTGACAGAGCTCCATTTGGTGGGTGGTAGAGCGGGCACCCAGAGATGACATGGTTGGCTGTCTGTTGTTCTGCTCCATATTCACAAGCTGGGCTCCGGCGGAGCCCCCATCTCCACATGCTGGCATTGAAACGCCCAACTCCAGTACCAAGTCTGTTGGGCTTCATCCATGCTCCTCTGGGGAGGTCAGACCCTGGACAGCTTTTATCTGGTGAAGAGATGTAGCTGTGTAATGGAGATGAGGTTGCCTTCCACTCCTGTGACCACTTGGTGGTTATCCAGTGTGGTTTTGTCTCAGTGTTAAAGAAGGAACTGCAGATGCTGGAAAATCGAAGGTACACAAAAATGCTGGAGAAACTCAGCGGGTGCAGCAGCATCTATGGAGCGAAGGTCTGAAGAAGGGTTTCGGCCCGAAACGTTACCTATTTCCTTCGCTCCATAGATGCTGCTGCACCCGCTGAGTTTCTCCAGCATTTTTGTGTACCTGTGGTTTTGTCTCAGTTGGCTGGATGGATGCTAGGAGTTGTTTTCCATGTGGTGATGCATGAATATTGATTTCTCTAATTTCAGGTAACCCTTGCAATCCCTCTCTCTCCGTCCCTTCCCCCACCCTGGTAACGCCCTGCTAGTATCACTGTTCGTATCCCTTCGTGATCACCTCCTCCACTGCCAACAATGGACCATTGTGGGCTCCTTGGCCCTCGGTGCTGGCACTGATTTGTTTTGTGCCTTTCCCTACCTCTCTAGTCTCACCCTCCCATGACTCTCATTCTGAAGAAGGGTCTCGACCCGAAACGTCACCCATTCCTTTGCTCCAGAGACGCTGCCTGACCCGCTGAGTTACTCCAGCATTTTGTGTCTTCCAAGAATTTTAAGATGGCTGTGCATTGGTGCTGTACATTTCGATGTTCTAAAATTGACCCAGCTCTGTATTGAACGAGCAGAGGTATTGATTTTGCAGTAGGTAATTTAGTAGAAATTAAATCCAAAAGCCAAACTCCAAGCCTTGGTTGCTGCAAGGTTCATTAAGTTTGAGAATTAAATGGATCCATGAAGTGGTATGAGAAGATATTGAATGACTCTCAGCAAGTCATTTACTTTTATTTATTGGTCTCAAATTAATATCTTTCTGTAAATGCAGAAAATTTAGTGTCTTTTTAGTTTAGTTTTAGAGATACAACGCGGAAACAGGCCCTTTGGCCCACCGGGTCCGCGCCGACCTGCGATCCCTGCACATTACCTCTACCCTACACGAGCTAGGGACAATTTACACATACACCAAGCCAATTAACCGACAAACCTGTATGTCTTTGGAGTGTGGGAGGAAACCGAAGATCTCGGAGAAAACACACATGGTCATGGGGAGAACGTACAAACTCTGTACAGACAGCACCCGTAGCCGGGATCGAACCCGGGTCTCCGGCACTGCAAGCGCTGTAAGGCAGCAACTCTACCGCTGCACCACCGTGTTGCCCAGCTGATGTATTCTACATTGTAGACACAAGGAACTGAGATGCCTTATTTTACCAAAAAAATGACACAAAGTGCTGGAGGAACTCAGCAGGTCAGGTAGCAACTCTGGAGGACATGGATGGGTGACGTTTTGGGTCAGAGCTCTTCTTCAGACTGAGCAATGAGGCTGAAGGAGGGTTCTCGACCGGGGGAACATCACCTCTCCATGTTCTCCAGAAATGCTGCCTGACCCATAGTGTTACTCCAGCATTTTGAGTCCCTTTGTGTAAACCAGCATTTGCAGTTCCTTCTTCTTCTTCTTCTGTCGTGTGTCTTTTAGACCTGCAGCTCCGTTGAGGCGAGCCAGGCCAACGTGTCATCGTCCAGGTCAATCAGACCTCGTTCACCATTCGGTGGCCGGTGTTTGGGGCAACTGGTGACTATGTGCTCCACTGTCTGTGTTGGGTCCCCACACTCGCTGGAGGCACTCGCTGTCCACGAGGCCCCACCTCTTCATCGCTACTCCATAGCGTCCGATGCCTGTCCTCAAGCGGTTGAGGGTTGTCCACTGCTTTCGGGGCAGGTCCTGGCCAGGGACGTCCATGGGGCCATCGATGTAATGGTGTAGCCTAGATGGTTCCGCTGACTTCCACTGGTCTCTCCATCTCGTCTTGACCCAGGCAGTTCCTTGTTTCTACATTTGAAACTTCCCATGTTATCCAGAGATGTTGTTGGACCCGCTGAGTTACTCCAGCACTTTGTGTCCGTTTATGTAAACCAGCATCTGCAATTCCATGTTTTTACATTTTGACCTATCCGTGTTCTCCAGGGATGCTGCCTGACCCGCTGAGTTACTCCAGCACTATGTACCTGAATTCTATGTAGTTTCTGATTCACCCTCTCCTGCTTTCTATTAAAGGCCTGTCTCCCGAGTCTGCGGTCATTGGCGGCGAAACGGGAAGAATCTGCCGCCATAGACCGCGCACTCGTGAGAACGTACAATTCCGGGGCCGTGCGGCGGAGTTCCCAACACCGCACGGTGCTAAAATAAAACCGACAATGTTGAAAACTATATACTCACCGCACAACCTCCACCAGTGATGCACGAGTGCGGCACGGCCGCCCGCACAGGCCGCCGCCAGTGTGGCTCGAGCGCCGTGCGTCAAACCTCCACTGCCACAGCCTCCGCCAGTGAGGCACGTGCCTCCACCAGTGAGGCACGTGTGCTGCACGGCCGCAGGCACAGCCTCCGCTACAGCGCCGCGATCAGGATGGCCGCCGCCACAGCCGCCGCTGGTGAGTCACGTGCGGCGGGCCGACGTCATCGCAGTCGGCCCGCCCTTTTTTTTACTTACCGCAAGCACGTGGGACCCGCCGTGTTTGAATTAACTCGGCCCCCGCGCAGCATCCGTGCGGCGCTCCGGTGGATAGGCTCGGCGCTCTCGCCGTTGCCGCGCGGTCCCCACTACCGGCGACGCCGCGCTTCACCGCCGATGACCGCAAACAGGTAAGACAGAGCCTTTAAGCTTTCCTGCCATGCACCTTCATGTGCCAATTCATAGATCACAGTATAAGATTAAACTACACATATAGCTGCATGCAAGCCATAGTTTAGCTTTGCTTAAATTAGAGATACAGCGCGGAAATCATCCCCAATCAGTACCCCGTTGATGCCTTCTCCCCATATCCCCTGACTCCGCTATTTTTAAGAGCCCTATCTAGCTCTCTCTTGAAAGCATCCAGAGAACCTGCCTCCACTGCCCTCTGAGGCAGAGAATTCCACAGACTCACCACTCTCTGTGAGAAAAAGTGTTTCCTCGTCACCGTTCTAAATGGCTTACCCCTTATTCTTAAACTGTGGCCCCTGGTTCTGGACTCCCCCAACATCGGGAACATGTTTCCTGCCTCTAGCATGTCCAAACCCTTAACAATCTTATATGTTTCAATAAGATCCCCTCTCGTCCTTCTAAACTCCAGAGTGTACAAGCCCAGCCGCTCCATTCTCTCAGCATATGACAGTCCCGCCATCCCGGTAATTAACCTTGTAAACCTACGCTGCACGCCATTTAGATAATAATCTGCCTTCCTGTTTTTGATACCAAAGTGGATAACCTCACATTTATCCGCATTAAACTTCATCTGCCATGCATCTGCCCGCTCCCCCCAACCTGTCCAAGTCACCTTGCATTCTCATAGCATCCTCCTCACAGTTCACACTGCCACCCAGCTTTGTGTCATCTGCCAATTTGCTAATGTTACTTTGAATCCCTTCATCCAAATCATTGATGTATATTGTAAATAGCTGCGGTCCCAGCACCGAGCCTTGCGGTACCCACTAGTCACTGCCTGCCATTCTGAAAGGGACCCGTTAATCCCCTACTCTTTGTTTCCTGTCTGCCAACCACTTCTCTATCAATGTCAGCACTCTGCCCGGAGCACCTGGGGAAAACCCACACAGGTCAAGGGGAGAACGTACAAACTCCGTACAGACAGCACCTGTAGTCAGGGTCGAACCCGGGTCTCTGGCGCTGTGAGGCAGCAACTCCACTGCTGCGCCACCGTGTGACTTTGTACACTGCATTGGACTGAAAGCACATCCTGACACATACAGGATGTTTGTCTGACTGACTGTTCTGGATGTCTGTCTCACTTGCTGGCTTCTTTATTTAATAAACAAGAGAACCGATTCTTTTGGAAATTGTCATGTGCTTTCAGCGCCAGGTACATGTTGTTCTTGCCTTGCACTGTAATGATGGGCAGGTGAGTCCAAGTAAAGGTGGGGAGGTTGGAGGAGTGGTTAATATTGTCGAACATTTGACGGCAGGAGTTGTGGAGGACTTTGTGGCTCGGATATCTGTGTGTGGTGTGGGTAAGGACTGCGAATGTGCTCTATTTTGAGTTAGCTACTGTTTTATTATTGCCCGATAACTTCTGTTCAAACTAAGTTGTCAACGAGCTCACCCTCTTCAATTTGTTACCACAAGGTGTATGTGTTTGCATTTGAATTGAATGGTTCAGGCCTTCGTAAGGTACTGATCAAAGTCCACACCATTGACTTGGTGCCACAAATTTAATTCTACCACGGTAACTAGGAAACCTAAATTCAACATTAAATCACAAAACCATGAAACTACCTGAACATTCTAATGTGAATTGCTCAGGCACTGTATAATAGACAATAGGTGCAGGAGTAGGCCATTCGGCCCTTCGAGCCAGCACCGCCATTCAATGTGATCATGGCTGAACATCTCCAATCAGTACCCCGTTCCTGCCTTCTCCCCATATCCCCTGACTCCGCTATTTTTAAGAGCCCTATCTAGCTCCCTCTTGAAAGCATCCAGAGAACCTGCCTCCACCGCCCTCTGAGGCAGAGAATTCCACAGACTCACAACTCTCTGTGAGAAAAAGTGTTTCCTCGTCTCCGTTCTAAATGACTTACCCCTTATTCTTAAACTGTGGCCCCTGGTTCTGGACTCCCCCAACATCGGGAACATGTTTCCTGCCTCTAGCGTGTCCAAGCCCGTAACAATCTTGGCTCGATTGTAATCATGTATTGTCTTTCTGCTGACTGGTTAGCAGGCAACAAAAGCTTTTCACTGTAACTCGGTACACATGACAATAAACTGAACTAAACGTCCGGGCGGTACGGTGGCGCAGCGGTAGAGTTGCTGCCAGACCCGGGTTCGATCCTGACTACGGGTGCTGTCCGTATGGAGTTTGTACGTTCCCCCTGTGACCGTGTGGGTTTTCTCCAGGTGCTCCGGTTTCCTCCCACACTCCAAAGACATGCAGGTTTGTAGGTTAATTGGCTTCTGTAACTTGTATGTGGCAATGAATCCCTAGTGTGTGGGATAGTGCCGGTGTACGGGGTGATCACTGGTCGGCGCGGACCCGGTGATCAGAAGGTCCTGTTCCTGCGTTGTATCTCTAAGGTTTAAATAGCGGACACAAAGTGCCGGAGTAACTCAGCGGGTCCGGCAGCATCTCTGGAGAAAACGGATAAGACACAAAATGCTGGACAAAGCGCTAACGTCCTTGATTTCACACCCCTTCCCTCCTTATCTGACACCCATTTGTCTTCTTATCATCTCTAGCCTTTGTCCCTTACCCCACTCCATCCCCAGAGATCCTGGACAGGTGATGTTTTGGTCTGGACCCTTCTTCTTCAGACGGGAACGTCACCCATCCATGTTCTCCAGAGATGCTGCCTGTCCTGCTGAGTTACTCCAGCACTTTGTATCTTAGTGCTATATAGTTGGTGCATCACAGGTCTGGGCGGACTGAGCGGAGGTGTTCAGCAAAACGATCGATTGTGGTGTTGTTCATTTACCTTTAAATTAGGTCATTTTAAGCTGTAAGGAAGAGAGTGGCAATCAGCGGGTTTGCCAGACTCGTTCCAGTTACCAGTGAGGGGCTGTCCCACTGCGACGACCTAATTGGCAAGTTTAGAAGAGTTTGAAAAAATGTCATGTTGAAGACCTCCTTCGACTATGTCGAAGACCAGTTACGACTAGCTACGACTAACTTCGGGAAAATTTGACACCGAATAGTGGAGAGTGAAGACGACCTCCTTCGACCTCCCTTTGACTATGATGAAGACTATCTACGACTACTTTCGACTAACATGCCGACCCACTACGACTAAACCTACAAGTAAAAATTATCAATTTTTTTCCATGGCGACCTTTTTTTACCCGCGGGCATTTTTCAACGTTGAAAAATACGCCGCGACCTAGCTGATGCCTCGAGTATGCGGGGACTACTCTCGAGCATGAAGGAGAGTTACGAAGACCTCCTACGACCTTGTGTCGACCATGCTGCGAGTATGAGTCGAGGGCAAACTCGCCAGAACTCGCGGATTAGGTCGCCCAAGTGGGACAGGTCGCCCAAGTGGGACAGGCCACTTAACTCCAGCTTTGTTAAGTCTAGACCTGCAACTTGAAGTGTGATCTACTAAACCACATGAAACATGTTTTTAGAAGCTGCACAAGCTGAAAGTCTGTATTAAGACAACTGTGTTCAAGAGAAAGTTAGATTTAGCTCAAGAGTCAAGAGTGTTTTATTGTCATGTGTCCCAGATAGAACAATGACATTCTTACTTGCTGCAGCACAACACAATATGACAAACGAGAGAGCGAAAAGAAAAGCCCAGTGTGTATATATACACATACTCAAAAAACAAACAAAACAGTGCAACAATGATAATGGTCTATTGTAGTTCAGAGCCTATATGAGATTGTAGTGTTTAATAGCCTGATGGCTGTAGGGAAGAAGCTGTTCCTGAACCTGGACTTGACAGTTTTCAGGCTTCTGTACCTTCTTCCCGATGGCAGGGGTGATATGAGTGTGTGGCCAGGATGGTGTGGGTCTCTGATGATGTTGGCTCCCTTTTTGAGGCAGCGACTCTGGTAAATTCCCTTCGATGGTGGGGAGGTCAAAGCCGGTGATGGGCCGGGCAGTGGTCACAACTTTCTGCAGTCTTTTCCGCTCCTGGACGTTCAAGTTGCCGAACCAGGCCAGGATGCAACCAGTCAATATGCTCTCTACTGTACACCTGTAGAAGCTCTTAGGGCTAACGGAATCAAGGGATATGGGGGAAAAAGCAGGAACGGGGCACTGATTTTGGATGATCAGCCATGATCACATTGAATGGCGATGCTGGCTCGAAGGGCGGAACGACCTACTCCTGCACCTATTTTCTGTTTCTATGTTAACTCCTCAGCAGGTCAAGCAGCATCTATGGAAAGAGAAACCAATTAAAAATCTTATAATTAGTATTTTGTGTCAAAGGCCCTTAATGAGTTGTGATGAAAAATCTTTGACGCAAGTCTGGCGTAGAGGTCTCGACCCGAAATGTCATCTATTCCTTTTCTCCAGAGATGCTGCCTGACCCGTTGAGTTACTCCAGCTCCTTGTGCCTAATCTTTGACACAATATGCACATTCTATTGAAGCGAGGAACTGCAGATGACTGTTTACCAAGGAAAGACACAAAGTACTGGAGTAACTCAGCCGGTCAGGCAGCATCTCTGGAGAACATGGATTGGCGATGTTTTGGGTCGGGGCCCTTCTTCGGATTCTATATTATGGAACAAAGGAGGTGAAGGGGGATGGTGACGGGGGGGGGGGGGGGCAGGTGCGGGTTGGAGGGTGGCATGTGTGAGGTACTGTGGAGGGATGTTAGGGGTTTGGAGGGGAGGAAGGGGTGAGTGGGTGGTAGGAGAAGAAACATGGTTTGACAATAGACAATAGGTGCAGGAGTAGGCCATTTGGCCCTTCGAGCCAGCACCACCATTCAATGTGATCATGGCTGAACATCCCCAATCAGTAATAATAATAATAATAAATTTTATTTATATAGCGCTTTGCAGGACTCAAAGTCGCTTAACCCCGTTCCTGCCTTCTCCCCATATCCCCTGACTCCGCTATTTTTAAGAGCCCTATCTAGCTCTCTCTTGAAAGCATCCAGAGAACCTGCCTCCACCGCCCTCTGAGGCAGAGAATTCCACAGACTCACAACTCTCTGTGAGAAAAAGTGTTTCCTCGTCTCCGTTCTAAATGACTTACCCCTTATACTTAAACTGTGGCCCCTGGTTCTGGACTCCCCCAACATCGGGAACATGTTTCCTGCCTCTAGCGTGTCCAAGCCCTTAACAATCTTAGGGTGAAGGCATGCAAATTCTGTTTCTCTTTTCACAGATGCTGCCAATCGCTCGACTCTTAATTTTCCTTTCCGCCTGTAAATCTATCTCAATTTCCAAGCGTTCTATTGATATTTTCTTTCTACAATGATGAGAACTATATTCTGCGCTCTGTATCTGCCTCTTTGTTCTACCAATTGGACTTGAGTTTGACTTGATTGTATTTGACGCAGAACAAAGCTTCTCATTGTTTCTCGCTGCAATAATAAACTTGAACCGAAACCTGACTGACCAAGTGTTTCGAGTGTGTGCATTTTTTTTATTTGTTTAACTGATGGTTTGTTAATGGCGCTGTTGGGTTCCGCAGTAAATATTTGTTGGTTTAGTTTATTGTCACTCGTACCGAGGTACAGTGAACAGCTTTTTGTTCGGTGCTAACTGGTCAGCGGAAAGACAAAACATACTTACAATTGGGCCATTTATAGTGTACGGATACATGATGAAGGCATTAACATTTAGTGCAGAGTAAAGCCAGTAAAGTCTGATCAAAGATGGTCCGAGGATCACCAAAGAGGTATATAGTAGTTCAGCACTGCTCTCTGGTTGTGGTAGGATGGTTCAGTTGCCTGATAACAGCTGGGAAGAAACTGCCCCTGAATCTGGAGGTGTGTGTTTTCACACTTCTGTACCTTTTTGCCCGATGGGAGAGGGGAGAAGAGGGAGTGGCCAGGGTGCGACCGGTCCTTGATTATGCTGCTGGCCTTGCCGAGGCAGCGTGAGGTGGAGATGGAGTCAATGGAAGGGAGGTTGGTTTGTGTGATGGTCTGGGCTGCGTCCACAACTCTCTGCGATTTCTTGTGGTCTTGGATGGGGTTGTGATAAGATGTCTGATAGGTTCAGTCGTCTGATAACAGCTTGATTCAAAAAGGCCCAACAGAGGATGTACTTCCTGCGGCAGCTGAGGAAGCACAATCTGCCACAGGCAATGATGGTCCAATTCTACACGGCCATCGTAGAGTCTGTTCTCACCTTCTCCATCATGGTCTGGTTTGGCTCAGCCACCAAGCACGACACCTGGAGGCTGCAGCGAATCGTCCGATCAGCAGAGAAGGTTATCGGCTGCAACCTTCCCTCCATTGATGAACTGTACACTGCAAGGGCCAGGAAGCGAATGGGCAAGATCATCTCTGACCCCTCTCACCCTGGCCACAAACTCTTTGAATCACTTCCCTCTGGAAGGCGAGTCCGGATTGTCAAAGCTGCCACAGCCAGACATAAAAACAGTTTTTATCCACGAGTAGTTGCTCTACTCAACAGCCAAAAATCTGTAGCCTCCCTTTGATCTGGTATTTTGTTGGTTCGCATGCTTGATCAATGGTGTTTTATCATTAATGTTTTATTATTATTAATGTTTAGTGTCTGAGTCATTCGTAACTGTCACTGTGTGTCATGTTGTTACTTGTGGGCGGAGCACCAAGGCAAATTCCTTGTATGTGAATACTTGGCCAATAAACGTACTTACTTATTCATGTCTGATTCCTGTATTAATGTTGATCTTGCCTTTCCTCTGCAGTACGTATTGGCCGCTGGTTGGCGTAAAGTAACCAAGAAGGAAGAGTAAGCGTGAGGGGCAGGCAGTCCGGTGCTGTCCCATGGAGACCATGAATGAGCAGAGTGTTGGAGATGCGGGCTCCAGTGTGAGTGAGCTGTGCTACGAGTGTGGCCAGGCTCACATGGTGCTGGAGAACCACCTGTACGACTACAAGGACGAGGTGGATGATGAGCTGGTGTGTCACATCTGCCTGCAGCCTCTCCTGCAGCCGCTCGACACACCCTGCCAGCACACCTTCTGCTTCAAGTGCCTGGAGAACTTCCTGCAGGAGCAGGACTTCTGCCCCATGGACCGCAAGAGGCTGCACTTCCAGCACTGCCGCCGGTCCAGCCTCCTGGTCCGCAACCTCCTCGACAAGCTGCCCGTTCACTGCCCCTTCCGGCCTGACTGTGACAAGGTGATGCAGCGATGTGAACTTGACCCACACCTCCACAACAGGTGAGTGAGTGTGTGTGTGTGTGTGTGTGTGTGAGTGGGTGTACGTGGGTGTGTGAGTGTACGTGGATGTGTGAGTGAACGTGAGTGGGTGTGTGCGTGGGTGTGTGCGTGGGTGTGTGCGTGAGTGTGTGCATGAGTGTGCGTGGGTGTGAGTGTACGTGTGTGTGCGTGTGCATGAGTGCACGTGTGTGTGTGAGCGTGTGCATGTGTGAATGCGCGTGCATGTGCATGTGTCACAGTGTATCGGGTACAAAAAGCTGGAGTAACTAGGGGCGGCACAGTGGCGCAGCGGTAGAGTTACTGCCTTACTGTGCCAGAGTTCCAGGTTTGATCCTGACTACGGGCACAGAGCACAGAGTTTGTACGTTCTCCCCGTGACCTGCGTGGGTTTCCTCCCACGCTCCAAAGACGTCCAGGTTTGTAGGTTAATTGGCTTGGTGTAAATGCAAAATTGTCTCTAGTGTGTGTGTGTGTGGGATTGTGTTAATGTGCGGGGATCGCTGGTCGGTGCAGTCTTGCTGGGCCGAAGGGCCTGTTTCCACGCTGTATTTCGCTGAACTAAACTAAGTGAGCTCGGCAACCTCTCTGGAGAACATGGATAGGTGACGTTTCGGGTCAGGGGCCCTTCTTCAGACTGTGTCCGATGAGGGCTCGCCGTGTGTCTTTCTTTGTAGGTTAATTGGCTTGGTATAAAAATGTAAAATTGTCCCTAGTGTGTGTAGGGTAGTGTTACGGTGCGGGGATCGCTGGTCGGTGCAGACTCGGTGGGCCGAAGGGCCTGTTTCTGCGCTGTATTGCTAACCTTAAACTAAACTAATCTGAGCCAGGGACACAGCTGAGAAGTTGAGCGTGTCTCCCAGACCCATGGCCCAGGGAGAACAGAAACATTAGTCCAGATTCTTGCTCCTGATTGCCACTGGAATATTGGCAAGAGGATGTCAGCTGAAGATTCATTGCGGCAGTAGTGGACCGTGTGGTCATTTGTGCTGTCAACGCGAATGTCGTGACCTAGCGATTGATTGAGGCACTGGAAGAGCAGTGGTGGCCAAGAAATTCCTCCTGCTGTACTTCGTGGCCACTTATTATTTTTACTTTAGCTTTTTAGTTTTAGAGATGCAGCGCGGAAACAGGCCCTTCGGCCCATCGAGTCCGCACTGACCGACGAACCCTCGCACACTAACACACACACACACACACACACACACACACACACACACACACACACACACACACACAAACACACACACACCCCTCCCCCCACCCCCCCCCCCCCCCCCACCCCAAATTAACCTACAAGAAGTGAAGAAGGGTTTCGGGCCGAAACGTTGCCTATTTCCTTCGCTCCATAGATGCTGCCGCACCCGCTGAGTTTCTCCAGCATTTTTGTCTACCTTCGATTTTCCAGCATCTGCAGTTCCTTCTTAAACAATTAACCTACAAACCTGCACGTCTTTGGAGTGCAGGAGGAAACCGACGATCTCGGAGGAAAACCCACGCAGGTCACGGGGAGAAGGTACAGGCAGCACCCGTAGCCGCCCAAAATGCTTCTTACATTTTGTCCCGGTTTTGATTGCTGTCTTTTGAATGTCCTTTTGCGTCATTGCTGAGAGTCACAGCGAATAAACAGTGTTTGAAAGGTCTTGTACTCAAACGGATATGAAGAAAGGTTATGCAAGCTAACGATAAACAGCCTGCCAATAGACAATAGACAATAGGTGCAGGAGTAGGCCATTCGGCCCTTCGAGCCATTCAATGTGATCATGGCTGATCATCCCCAATCAGTACCCCGTTCCTGCCTTCTCCCCATATCCCCTGACTCCGCTAATTTTTAACAGCCCTATCTAGCTCTCTCTTGAAAGCATCCAGAGAACCTGCCTCCACCGCCCTCTGCGGCAGAGAATTCCACAGACTCACCACTCTCTGTGAGAAAAAGTGTTTCCTCGTCTCCGTTCTAAATGGCTTACTCCTTATTCTTAAACTGTGGCCCCTGGTTCTGGACTCCCCCAACATCGGGAACATGTTTCCTGCCTCGAGCGTGTCCAAGCCCTTAACAATCTTCTACACTACACTACGCTACGCCCCTACACTAAGATGGACACAAAGTGCTGGAGTAACTCGGCGGGTCAGGCAGCATCTCTGGAGAAAAGGAATATGTGATGTTCGAGTCTGAAGAAGGGTATCGACCAGAAACGTCACCTATTCCTTTATCCCTGAGATGCTGCCTGACCCACTGTTATTTTGTGGGTAGACAAAAATGCTGGAGAAACTCGGCGGGTGAGGCAGCATCTATGGAGCGAAGGAATAGGTGACGTTTCGGGTCGAGTCCTTCAGACTGATTATTCTGTATTTTGTGCCTATCTTCAGTGTAAACCCGCATCTGCATTTCTTCCTTACATTAAGTTAATTTGCTTTTTGTTTTAGAGATACTCTGTACTCCGTACACTAGTTCCATCTTACACACTAGGGGTAATTTACAGAAGCCAATTAACCTACAAACCCGCACGCCTTTGAAGTGTGCGAGGAGAACCGGAGCACCCGGAGAAAACCCACGTGGGTCACGGGGAGAACATGCAAACTCTGTACAGACAGCACCCGTGGACAGGATCGAACCGGGGTCTCTGGCGCTGTAAGGCAGCAACTCTACCGCTGCTCCGGCATGCCACCCTGTGTATTTTCCAGGCAGTAGCCTTATCTGTTATGTCGTAAATTCACAAGTTCACAGGTACTAAGAGTAGTATTAGGCCATTCGGCCCGTTGAGTCTACATTCACTCATGGCTGATCTCTGCCTCCTAATCCCATTTTCCTGCTTTCTCCCCATCACCCTTGACACCCGTTCTAATCAAGAATTTGTCTATCTCTGCCTTCAAAATATCCACTGACTTGGTCTCCACAGCCTTCTGTGGCATTGAGTTCCACCACCCTCTGACTAAAGAAGTTCCTCCTCGCCTCCTTTCTAAAAGAGCGCCCTTTAATTCTGAAGCTATGACCTCTGGTCCTTGACTTTCCCATCGTTGGAACCATCCTTTCCACATCCACTCTATGCTCTTTCATTATTCTGTAAGTTTCAATGAGGTCCCCCCTCAACTTTATAAACTCCAGCGAGTAGCTGTCAAACGCTCATCATATGTTAACCCGCTCATTCCTGGAATCATTTTTGTAAACCTCCTCTGGATCCTCTCCAGAGCCAGCACATCCTGGGGCCCAAATTTGCTCACAGTGCTCCAAATGGCAGGAACGGGGTACTGATTGGGGATGATCAGCCATGATCACATTGAATGGCGGTGCTGGCTCGAAGGGCCAAATGGCCTACTCCTGCACTTATTGTCTATTGTCTATTGTCTATAAATGCTGCCTGACCAGCGCCTTGTAGCCAGGGGCAAGATTTTAGATGGATTGCTGGCAATTAGCATGGAGCACCATCAAATATCCAAGTCATATTATTTATCTTGGATGGTTTACCTTGAAGCTTGTCCAAATATAGGCTTCACTGGCTCCTGTCTCCCCTCACGCACACGGTGGCGCAGCGGTAGAGTTGCCGCCTTGCAGCGCTTGCAGCACCAGAGACCCAGGTTCGATCCCGACTACGGGTGCTGTCTGTACGGAGTTTGTATGTTCTCCCCGTTAGTTCTTTAACTAACTTTTTTAGTTCTTCGGCTTCCTCCCAGACTCCAAAGACGTACAGGTTTTGCTAAAAACCTATTCTTTATTTGTAGGAAGGAACTGCAGATGCTGGTTTACACTGAAGATAGACACAAAAAGCTGGAGTAACTCAGCGGGTCAGGCAGCATCTCTGGAGGAAAGGAATGGGCGAGACCCTTCTTCAGACTCCTATGCTGCCCGACCCATTGAATTACTCTAGCAACTTGAGTCGTTCTTTAAAGTAAGATGGAGATTGTTTTTTGTTCCAACAGCAGTGAGAACCACAATCAATAATATCATAGCTAGTTCCTCCAGTTTGGACTGGCTCTGGAGACCTGTATTGAGCTGCACTGCTGGGTGGGAGCAGATGGGGCCATTTCACCCTCTGCTGCATTTGATTGCTTGTCACTGTCCCAACTAGGAGAGTAGATGTCCCCCTCTCCTCTCCCTGCCTTCCCTCGCCTCTCTCTCCCCCCCTCCCTCCCCACCTCCTCTCCCCCTCCCCTCCCTCCCCTCCCCTCTCCCTTGACCCTCCCCCACCCCTATCATCTCCCTCTCCCTGTCCCTCTCCCTGTCCCTCTCCCTGTCCCTCTCCCTGTCCCTCTCCCTGTCCCTCTCCCTGTCCCTCTCCCTGTCCCTCTCTCCTCTCCCCCCTCTCCTCTCCCCTCTCCTCCCCCTCTCCTCTCCCCCTCTCCTCTCCCCCTCTCCTCTCCCCCTCTCCTCTCCCCCTCTCCTCTCCCCCTCTCCTCTCCCCTCTCCTCTCCCCCTCTCCTCTCCCCCTCTCCTCTCCCCCTCTCCTCTCCCCCTCTCCTCTCTCCCCCTCTCCTCTCCCCCTCTCCTCTCCCCCTCTCCTCTCCCCCTCTCCTCTCCCCCTCTCCTCTCCCCCTCTCCTCTCCCCCTCTCCTCTCCCCCTCTCCTCTCCCTGCCCCCCTTCCGCCTCTCCCTCTCCTCTCCCTCTTGCTCACCCCTCCCTCCCCTCTCCCCTCCCCACCACCTTTCAATTGGAGTCAATGGAAGCTGCAGCTCGCCTGCATTGTGCTACAGAGAGCCTTGCACATCACAACAGCAGCAATGTATTGCTGCGGCTTTATAAGGCGTAGGTCAGGGCACATTTGGAGTATTGTGAGCTGTTTTGGGCCCCATGTCTGAGGAAGGATGTGCTGGCTCTGGAGAGGGTCCAGAGGAGGTTTACGAGAATGATCCCAGGAACGAGTGGGTAACATATGGTGAACCTTTCTACAGCACTGGGCCTGGACTCGCTGGAGTTTAGAAGGATGAGGGAGGACCTCATTGAGATTTACCGAATAATGAAATGCCTGGATAAAGTGGATGTGGAGAAAATGTCTCCACTAGTGGGAGAGTCTAACGACCAGCGAGCACAGCCTCAATATAAAAGGATGTACCTTTAGAAAAGAGATAGGCACAAAATGGTGGAGTAACTCAGCGGGACGGGCAGGATCTCTGGAGAAATGGAATGGAAGAAGGGTCTCGACCTGAAACGTCACCCATTCCCTCTCTTCAGAGATGCTTCCCGTCCTGCTGAGTTACTCCACCATTTTGTGTCTATCTCCGGTTTTAGGGAGGAATGTCATGAGCCAGAGGGTGGTGAATCTGTGGAATACATTGCCACTGATGGCTGTGGAGGCCAAGACAATGGGTATTTTTAATGCGGACATTGATAGATTTTTGTTTAGTAGAGGCATCAAAGTTTTATGGGGAGAAGGCAGAGGAATGGGGCTGTGAGTAGGGTTGCCAACTGTCCCGTATTAGCCGGGACATCACGTATTTTGGGCTAAATTGGTTTGTCCCGTACGGGACCACCCTTGTCCCGTATTTGACTGCTACTACTCGGGTCGAGGAGACTGTCGGGTCGGAGCGCCGCGTCCGGCCCTGCCTCAACCGTCCCGATGGAGTGCAGCAGCAGCAGCAGCAGCAGCAGCGCCTCGCCCGTGGCCCCGTCGGTCGGCAGCCCGGCCAGCTGTCCGACCTTCGGTCCTTCGCTTACCGCCGACACCACACCGCTCCTTCTCATGGCCGATCATCGTTCATGAGTTGGATGGGGCGCCGGACTTTGCGCGCGACGTCGCGCAGCCCGGACCAAGACTCCTCAGCTGGCCCGCCGGCTGGGCTTTGTGTGCAGTCCAGCACCCGGGGCCCACTCATCATTCACCCAGCCACGGCCAAGTCGATCAACGAATTGCCGTCGGGAATTTGTCCCGTATTTTGACCTCTTGTCCCATATTTGGGAGTGAGAAAGTCGTCAAACCCTAGTTGTGAGGGAAAGATAGATCAGCCATGATTGAATGGCAGAGTAGATGGGCTGAATGGCCTAATTCTGTTCCTATAACCTATGAACGATATGTTGAACTCTCGGCTGCTGGTTGTTTTTGTGACGCCATCTGGTAAAGGCAGCAGTTTGCTGACGTGACTTGAGATGGCAGATAAATCATGAGCTGAGAGCATCTTGCTGAGGTTATAAATATATTTGTCTCTGTTGCCCTGTGGTGCATTGTCCAAACCAGTGTCAGTGTATACACCTGGCAACGTGATGAGCGTGTAGACCGACCAGCAGTTTGTAAAGAAGTTCTAACGATGTACCCCATAACCGGGGTCTCTGGCACTGTAAGGCAGCATCTCTACCGCTGCGCCACTGTGCCGTCAGGAAAGGCTTCAAGCAACTGGGTACTTTTTAACTGAAATAGGATAATCTCAATTGTTCAGGGGCTCAGCTAATTGATATCCTTGGCGTGAATGGGTGCCGCCGGCAGTTTGACATTGGTTTCTGTTCTTAGAAACAGAAAATAGGTGCAGGAGGAGGCCATTCAGCCCTTCGAGCCAACACCGCCATTCAGTATGATCATGGCTGATCATCCAAAATCAATACCCCGTTCCTGCTTTCTCCCCATATCCCTTGATTCCGTTAGCCCTAAGAGCTAAATCTAACTCTCTCTTGAAAACATCCAGTGATTTGCCCACTGCCTGCTGTGGCAGAGAATTCCACAGACTCACAACTCTCTGTGTGAAGAAGGTTTTCCTCATCTCAGTCCTAAATGGCGGACCCGTTATTCTGAAACTCCTGGTTCTGGACTCCCCCAACATCGGGAACATTTTTCCTGCATCTAGCCTGTCCAATCACTTAATCTCTTTATGGGATTTGTACTGGTGAAGGCATTGTGAGAGAGAAATCTCCCATCACAGTCCAAGGCAAAGGAGTTACATTCAGCCCCACTGCATAACATGAATGAATCCTAGTTCTTAACGCATCTGAAGATGATTTTTCTTTTGATGCTACCGTAACAATTTCAAATCCTCTCTCAGAGCTAGTCCATAGAGAATAGAACAAGACTGAAAGGCAAAAAAATATATATATTCTTAATGGATTTGTGATAGTTTTGAGTTTAGTTTCTTGTCATGTTATTGTCATGAAAGTAAGCATGCAGGTACAGCAGGCAGTGAAGAAAGCGAATGGCATGTTGGCCTTTATAACAAGAGGAATCGAGTATAGGAGCAAAGAGGTCCTTCTGCAGTGGTATAGGACCCTAGTGAGACCACACCTGGAGTATTGTGTGCAGTTTGGTCCCCTAATTTGAGGAAGGACATTCTGTATTGTGTGCAGTTTGGTCCCCTAATTTGAGGAAGGACATTCTTGCTATTGAGGGAGTGCAGCATAGGTTTGCAAGGTTAATTCCCGGGATGGCGGGACTGTCACATGCTGAGAGAATGTAGTGGCTGGGCTTGTATACTGGGCTTAGAAGGATGAGAGGGAATCTTATTGAAACATATAAGATTATTAAGGGTTTGGACACGCTAGAGGCAGGAAACATGTTCCCGATGTTGGGGGAGTCCAGAACCAGAGGCCACAGTTTAAGAATAAGGGGTAAGCCATTTAGAACTGAGACGAGGAAACACTTTTTCTCACAGAGTGTTGCGAGTCTGTGGAATTCTCTGCCTCAGAGGGCGGTGGAGGCCGGTTTTCTGGATACTTTCAAGAGAAAGCTAGATAGGGCTCTTAACGATAGCGGAGTCACGGGAGGTATGGGGAGAAGGCAGGAACGACACGAAGCGGATGACACTAAGCTGGGGGGCAGTGTTAGCTGTGAGGAGGATGCTAGGAGGCTGCAAGATGACTTGGATAGGCTGGGTGAGTGGGCAAATGCATGGCAGATGCAGTATAATGTGGATAAATGTGAGGTTATCCACTTTGGTGGCAAAAACAGGAAAGTAGACTATTACCTGAATGGTGGCTGATTAGGAAAAGGGGAGATGCAACGAGACCTGGGTGTCATGGTACACCAGTCATTGAAAGTAGGCATGCAGGTGCAGCAGGCAGTGAAGAAAGCGAATGGTATGTTAGCATTCATAGCAAAAGGATTTGAGTATAGGAGCAGGGAGGTTCTACTGCAGTTGTACAGGGTCTTGGTGAGACCACACCTGGAGTATTGCGTACAGTTTTGGTCTCCTAATCTGAGGAAGGACATTCTTGCCATTGAGGGGGTACAGAGAAGGTTCACCAGACTGATTCCTGGGATGTCAGGACTTTCATATGAAGAAAGACTGGATAGACTCGGCTTGCACTCGCTAGAATTTAGAAGATTGAGGGGGGATCTTTTAGAAACGTACAAAATTCTTAAGGGGTTGGACAGGCTAGATGCAGGAAGATTGTTCCCGATGTTGGGGAAGTCCAGGACAAGGGGTCACAGTTTAAGGACAAAGGGGAAATCTTTTAGGACTGAGATGAGAAAAACATTTTTTACACAGAGAGTGGTGAATCTGTGGAATTCTCTGCCACAGAATGTAGTTGAGGCCAGTTCATTGGCTATATTTAAGAGGGAGTTAGATGTGGCCTTGTGGCTAAAGGGATCAGGGGGTATGGAGAGAAAGCAGGTACAGGATACTGAGTTGGATGATCAGCCATGATCATATTGAATGGCGGTGCAGGCTCGAAGGGCCGAATGGCCTACTCCTGCACCTATTTTCTATGTTTCTATGTTTCTATGAACTGATTGGGGATGATCAGCCATGATCACATTGCATGGCGGTGCTGGCTCGAAGGGCCAAATGGCCCCTACTCCTGCACCTATTGTCTGTTGTCTATTGTCTATTGTCACTCTCACAGTGAGAAGCTTTTTCTTTGCATGCTATCCAGTCAGCGGAAAGACGATATATGATTACGGTTAAACCATCCACAATGTGCAGATACAGGACAAAGGTATAACGTGAATAATGTTTAGTGCCGGAATGGAGAATTCCACGGGGATTATCGCGAACGAGTCACAAAAAGACCACTGAAGGGGAAAGAATATCAGAACCTTTTAAAAGAGTAACCTTATATCTGGTCTGAGGCTATTCATCAACAAAACTCTTTTACTGCACATTACACAAGTTGATTTGCTCCATTGTATATCTCTTGGATTTGATTAGTAAGGGAGTCGAAAGTTATGGGGAGAAGGCAGGAGAATGGGGTTGAGAGGAAAAGATAGAAACATTAAAAAAAACAGGTGCAGGAGTAGGCCTTTTGGCCTGTCTAGCCAGCACCACCATTCAATATGATCATGGCTGATCATCCAGAATCAGTACCCCGTCCGTTCCTGCTTTCTCCCCATATCCCTTGATTCCGTTATCAGCAGGTCAGCCATGATCGAATGGCGGAGTAAACTTGATGGGCCGAATGGCCTAAATCTGCTCTTATGTCTTATGATCTTCTGATGCTATAATCTACAACACCTATCCATGTTCTCCAGAGGGTGGTGGGCACACAGATCGAGCTGCCAGAGGTGGTAGTTGATTCAGGTATTGTAACAGCATTTAAAGGGGACTTGGATAGGTAATGTTTCAAGCGATTATGGGCCAAACGCGGGCAGGTAGGACTAGCGTCAGCATGGGCAAGTTGGGCCGAAGGGCCTGTTTCCACTCTGTATCTCTAAATTAAACTAAATGCCTTGTCCAACAAAGCTTAAGAAAACAGATTAGACGAAACAACCTGTTTGTTTTGTTAGACTCTGTACGGAATTTCACTGTCATGCTTTCAACAAGAAAAGTAATTATTTGGCAGTGATGAATGAATAAGTGCAAGATTATTATTTTTCTGGGAGCACGTTTTAAAACATGGAATCTGAGAGTTGATTGAAAGATACAGCATGGAAACAGGCCCTTCGGCCCACCGAGTCCACGCTGACCATCGATCTACTACCCACACTAGCTCCGTGGTTAGTTTTAGGGTGGCACAGTGGCGCAGCAGGTAGAGCCACTGCTGCACAGCGCCAGAGACCCAGGTTCAATCCTGACCTTGGATGCTGTCTGTGTGGAGTTTGCACATGAGGTCATAAGTGATAGGAGTAGAATTAGGCCATTCGGCCCATCAAGTCTACTCCGCCATCCAATCATGGCTGATCTATCTCTCCCTCCTAACCCCATTCTCCTGCCTTTTCCCCATAACCTCTGACACCCGTACTAATCAAAAATCTAACTATCTCTGCTTTAAAAATATCCACTGACTTGGCCTGCACAACCTTCTGTGGCATTCCTATGATCACGTGGGTCTCCTCCGGATGCTCCGGTTTCGTCCCACCTGCCAAAGACGTGCGGGTTTGTAGGTTAATTGGCCCTCTGCAAATTGCCCCCTAGTGTGCAGGGAGTGGATGAGAAAGTGGGATAACATAGAACTAGTGTGAATGGGTCGGCATGGACATTCTGGGCCGAAAGGCCTGTTTCCACCCTGTATCTGCAAACTCTAAGTATTGATGACAGCTTTCAGTAATGTGGGTGGGGGGCCTGGCGCGGAGTGACATTTTCAGAAGCCCTCGCAGAAACAAGATTTGAGCACTGGAGACTCTGAACTAATAATATTTGTTTTTCAAATTTCACACATGAAGTTTTGTTTTGATTGAAAGTCTCTCTGTTTATATATAATAAGCAGTTAATAGGACATTTTATACCACTGGGACAGGCCCTTCGACCCACAATGTCTGCACTGAACTTGAAGCCAAGTTAAACTAATCTCCTCAGCCTGCATGTGATCCATAACCCTCCATTCCCTGCATATCCATGTGCTCATCTGAAAGCCGCTTAAACACCACTCTCATATCTGCCTCTGCCATCATTCCTGGTGGCGTGTTCAAGGCACTCAATAGACAATAGGTGCAGGAGTAGGCCATTCGGCCCTTCGAGCCATTGAATTTGATCATGGCTGATCATCCCCAATCAGTACCCCGTTCCTGCCTTCTCCCCATATCCCCTGACTCCGCTATCTTTAAGAGCCCTATCTAGCTCTCTCTTGAAAGCATCCAGAGAACCGGCCTCCACCGCCCTCTGAGGCAGAGAATTCCACAGACTCACAACTCTCTGTGTGAAAAAGTGTTTCCTCACCTCCGTTCTAAATGACCTGTCCCTTATTCTTAAACTGGGGCACCTGGTTCTGAATTCCCCCAACATCGGGAACATGTTACCTGCCTCTAGCGTGTCCAAACCCTTAATAATCTTATATGTTTCAATAAGATCCCCTCTCATCCTTCTAAACTGCAGAGTGTACAAGCCCAGCCGCTCCATTCTCCCAGCATATGACAGTTGCCACTCTCTGTAAAATAAGAATCTTTCCCCGTACATCGGCTTTAAGCTTTGCCTCTTTCTTTTTAAAGCTCTGCCCTCTATTCTTTGACATTTTTACCCGCGGGGCAAGAAGGATCTGAACGCCTACCCTAATTAGTTTAGTTTAGAGATACTGTATGGACGCAGGCCTTTCAGCCCACCGAGTCCGCGCTGACCTTGTTCACTCCAAACACTAACACTATCCTACACACAACAGGGGCAATTTACAATTCACGAAAGACAATTAGCCTACAAACCTGTACGTCTTTGGAGTGTGGGAGGAAACCGGAGCACCCGGAGAAAACCCACCAGGTCACGGTGAGAACGTTCAATCTCCTTACAGACAGCACCCGTAGTCAGGTTCGAACCTGTGTCTCTGATGAGGCAGCAACTCTACTGCTGCGCCACCCCAATCTCCTTTAGAGTAGACAATAGGTGCAGGAGTAGTCCATTCGGCCCTTCGAGCCAGCACCGCCATTCTATATGATCATGGCTGATCATCCACAATCAGTACCCCGTTCCTGCCTTCTCCCCAATATCCCCTGACTTTACCGCTTTCCACTTAAAGCTGTGCCCTCTAGTCTTTGACATTTCCACGCTGGGACCTAAAGGTTCAGTGTGAACCCTGCTGAAATATCGGTAATGAATTTTCATCTCTCGTAGATGTGCCGGTCTGACGAAGTATCGGGCTAAGATTGAGAACAAGCGGCAGCCGAGCGTGAAGGGAACCCAACAGAGCGCGGCTGAGGACACCACGCCAACACCAATGGAGTCCACAGCAGCGGAGGCTTCACTCCAAGCAGCTGAGCCCGGGCTTGTCAACCCCGCCTTCGAAGAAGACCAAGATGAAGACGGTAAGAAGTGCTTCTGGAATGTTGTGAGTGGCCCTGCCTGGGAAATATGGCCCATAATTAAGTTTAGTGTAGTGCAGAGATGCAGCGCGGAAACAGGCCCTTCGGCCCACCGAGTCCAAGTCTGAAGAAGGGTCTCGACCCGAAACGTCACCCATTCCTTCTCTCCAGAGATGCTGCTGCCCTGTCCCGCTGAGTTACTCCAGCTTTTTGTGTGTATCTTCGGTGTGAACCAGCATCTGCAGTTCCTTCCGACACAAGACAGGCTGCTGTGATGAGAGGTAGGGCTTTGAAAGACTCGGGCTACTGCAACTTCAAATGACATCCCTGGAGTTTAACTCCATTTCCAAAACTGCTGGTCATTAATCTCCTCACTGTCCTGCCCTTCCCCCCCAAATAAACCTTGTTTCAGAATCAGATTTTTCAGAATCAGAATATCAGAATCAGATTTTATTCGCCAAGTATGTTTTGCAACATACGAGGAATTTCACTGGCCAGGTCAGTCATACAATTAAAAGCAACAGATCACTCACAAACACATTTTAACATGAACATCCACCACAGTGACTCCTACACATTCCTCACTGTGATGGAAGGCGAAATAAAGTTCAAGTCCTTCCTTTTGTTCTTCCTCGGTCGGGAGCCTCGAGCCCTCAGTTGAGGGGACGGTCTTGACTCCCGTAGCCGGCGGCGTTCGGGCCCTCCGCGTCGAGGCGTTCAGCTCCTGCATCGGTGGGTTGTCAGCTCCCCCCGCGCCGGGCGATCGAACCTCGCGTCGGGGCTGGACGAACCTTCCGCGGCGTTGGAGCTCCCGACTCAGCCTCTCCCGAGACTGCGAGCTCTTGATGGTACGTCCGCAGGCCGCGGTGGGAGCGATCCCAGGCAAGGGATCCGCTCCGATGTTAAGTCCGCGCCCCGCGGTGGGGCTCACGACAGTCCGAGGAGGCTCCCAGCTCCAGTGATGGTAGGCCGCAGAGCCTGGAGAATGTGATCCGAAAATTAATCACATCTCCGGGAAGGTAAGAGCTTGAAAAAATGTTCCCCCCGATCCCCTCCCCCCACAAAAATCAAACCGAAGTACATTAAAACAAACTCTTAACAGACGCTAAAAATAACAAAAGATGAAAAAACGAACGGACTGCCGGCAGGGCTGCCATCTCCCCGGCGTCCCGGCTTCCTGAGGGTCAGGAGGATACTTCATTTACTTTCCTGGATCATGTATCCCCAAAGCCCGAGGATATTTCCTGCTCAACAACTTATTTTTGTGAAAACTCGACTGACTCACTCCCCTGAGGACCAGTGTCTGTCTGAAGATAGACACAAAATGCTGGAGTAACTCAGCAGGACATAGAAAAATAGAAACATAGACAATAGGTGCAGGAGTAGGCCATTCGGCCCATTGAGCCAGCACCGCCGTTCAATATCCCTTGATTCCGTTCAGACTGAAGAAGGGTCTCGACCCGAAATGTCACCCATTCCTTCTATCCAGAGATGCTGCCTGTCCCGCTGAGTTACTCCAGCATTTTGTGTCTATCCATTGCTATTTGATCTATATTTGGATTTTATATTGCTGATCAATTCCACATCACCCTAGCCACACCCAGCAGCTAGATAGTGCTCTTAAAGATAGCGGAGTCAGGGGATATGGGGAGAAGGCAGGAACGGGGTACTGATTGGAGATGATCAACCATGATCACATTGAATGGCGGTGCTGGCTCGAAGGGCCGAATGGCCTACTCCTGCACCTATTGTCTATTGTCTATTTTGACTGTTGTTATATTGACTGAGAGAAGGAATGGGTGACATTTCGGATCGAGACCCTTCTTCAGCCTGAAGAAGGATCTCAACCCGAAATGTCACCCATTCCTTCTCTCCAGAGATAAGGTTCTCGAACCGAAACATCAGGCATTCCTTCTCTCCAGAGACGCTGCCTGTCCCGCTGAGTTACTCCAGCATTTTGTGTCTATCTTCGGTGTTAACCAGCCTCTGCAGTTCCTTCCTACACATCCAGTGTGTGTCTCATGGCCTGACATTTGTTTCATTGTTTCCACCCTTAATCCTGCTGCTTCTATTTAATGAGCCACTATTTATTCATTTGCCAAATGTCAAATTCTGGCTCATTCACTTTGTGTCTGTCGCCTTTGTCTAAAATTGAGCTGTCAGGTTAATTCATTCACGGGATGGCACTTCCAACCTGGAGGGGGAGCGGAGAAAAATTGGACACGGCAGCATGATGTCGCTAGAGTTGCTGCCTTACAGCGCCAGAGACCCGGGTTCGATCCTGACTACGGGTGCTGTCTGTGCGGAGTTTGTACGTTCTCCCCGTGACCTGCGTGGGTTTTCCCCGGGTGCTCCGGTTTCCTCCCACGCTCCAAAGACGTACAGGTTTGTAGGTTAATTGGCTTCAGTACAAATAGTAAATTGCCCCTAGTGTGTGTCGGATAATGCTAGTGTGAGTGGTGATCAGTGCGGACTCGGTGGGGCGGAGGGCTTGTTTCCGTTCTATATCTCTAAAGTCTAAAGGAAATCTGTGCCTCTTCAATTGTAAAGACCTGTTTAGTTTAGAGATACAGCATGGAAACAGGCCCTTCGTCCCACCGAGTTTACACCGAACACTGATCCCTGCACACTAACACTATCCTACACACACTAGGGACACTTTACAATTATACCGAAGCCAATTAACCTACAAGCCTGTGCGTCTTTGGAGTGCGGGAGGAAACCGGAGCACCCGGGGAAAACCCACGCAGGTCACAGGGAGAATGTACAAACTGCACGGACAGCGCCCGTAGTTCGGATGGAACCCGGTTCTCTGGCGCTGTGAGGCAGCAACTCTACCGCTGCGCCACCGCGACGCTCGTGTACTATTTAAGTCGTGAGCTGCTGTTTTGCCTTTTCCACTCTGAACACAGAGGCCTGGGTTTGGATTGTTAAACTACCGTCTGCCAACTCGCGAATGGGACTGGCAGACGCTGGAAGGAGAGGCAGGCAACGCTGCGGCAAGCTGGGGGTTTGAAAAGCCTTTGAAAGCCAGACGAAAATGGTCACAGAAAGTCTTCAGCGTTCAGGGTTCCGGGCTGATGGATGATTAAGAGAACGGTTTTTTTGTAAACCAGCATTTGCAGTTCCGTATGCTTTTACCAGCTGGATAGCAGTGGGTGCCATTGTTATGGAATGGAATATCTCTCCAGTGTCCCATTCACAGGAGTAACCAGGTCAGGGTGTCCTTGGAACATGTGGTGGCCTTTTAAAACCTGCATCTACCATTAAATTCAAAGTGCAGGAGTAACTCAACAGGTCTGGCAGCATCTCTGGAGAACATAGATAGGTAACGTTTCAGTTTGAGGTCCATCTTCAGACCCGAAACGTCACCTATCCATGTTCTCCCTGGGTTTCCCCTCTCATCTTACACTTACGTCCTCTGGTTCTTGTTTAAGAAAGAACTGCAGATGCTGGAAAAATCAAAGGTAGACAAAAATGCTGGAGCAACTCAGCGGGCGAGGCAGCATCTATGGAGCAAAGGAATAGGTGACGTTTCGGGTCTTCAGACTAGTTCTTGATTTTTCTGTTTTTTGATTCCTTTGCTCTGGGTGACAGTCTCCCTGTCAATTCCCCTCTTAGACTTTACTTGACTTTAGAGATGCAGCGCGGAAACAGGCCCTTCGGCCCACCAAAGCCGTGCCGTCCAGCGATCACCCCGTACACTAGCACTATCCTACACACTAGGCACAGTTTACAATTTTATCAACCCACGCGGCCACGGGGAGAACGTACAAACTCCGCACAGGCAGCACCCGTAGTCAGGATTGAACTCTGATCTCTGGCGCAGTGAGGCAGCAACTCTACCGCTGTGCCACCGTGCCGCAAGATGACCTCAAGCGTCGACTTGCCGATCGTTTCGCTAAATACGTTCAGTCTGCTTTGATCTACACAATCTCCCGGTTGCCAAACATTTTAACTCCCCTTCCCATTCCCACACTGACCTTTCTGTCCTGAGCCTCCTCCACTGTCAGAGTGAGACCAAAATCAAACAGCACCTCATATTTCACTTGGGCAGCTTACATCCCAGTGGTATGAATATCGATTTCTCTAACTTCAAGTAATCATCCTACCTGTTTTACTGTCGCTGTCTGTAACCACTGGTTATCACCTTCTCTACAGCCAACAATGTACCATTGTGGGCTCCACCTTTCCTTGATGATTGCTGCTGGCTTTGATTTGTACATTTGCATATCTTTCATTCATTCGCCCTTTGTACCTCTTCATGTCTCTCGTTTCCCTCTCCCCTAACGCTCAGCCTGAAGAAGAGTCTCGACCCGAAACGTCACCCATTCCTTTTCGCTAGAGATGCTGCCTGATCCGCTGAGTGACTCCAGCACTTTGTGTCTATCTTCAGTGTAAACCAGTGGTGGTGATCAGTCTTACTGAACCATCGCATTCCTGCTGCTGAAGGGGCTGCCACAATGCTGCAGCATCTACCTCCAGTGACAAATGGAGTCACTCAGGGGATCAGGCAGTGTCTGTGGAGATCATGAATTGCCGACTTTTTTCAGGTTGGGACCCTTTTTCATATGTTTTTAGAGGGTTTGGAGGGGGGTGGATAGAAAGCTGGAAGAGAGGAGGGGCATGACAGAACGTGTGATAAAGAACTGCAGATGCTGGTAAAATCCAAGGTAGACGCAAAATGCAGGAGTAACTCAGCGGGTCAGGCAGCATCTCTGGAGAGAAGGAATGCGTGACGTTTCGGGTTGAGACCCTTCTTCAGACTGAACGGTGTCGACCCGAAACGTCACGCATTCCTTCTCTCTACAGATGCTGCCTGACCCGCTGAGTTACTCCAGCATTTAGTGTCTACCTAGGGGCAGGGCAAAGCTTGGCAGGTAATAGGTTGCTACAAGTGAAGGGGAGGGGAGGGGGTTTGGATAGACAGATGGTTGGACAAAGGCCAGAGATGAACAGGCAGAAGGTGTGTGACAAAAGGATTGAAGGGTTGCGAGTTGTGAAGACAGAGGAAGGCACCTCACTTGGAGTCACAGAGTGATACAGTGTGGAAACAGCCCCTTTGGCCCAACTTGCCCACACCGACCAACATGCCCCGTCTACACTACTCCCACCTGCCTGCATGTGGCCCCATATCCTTCTAAACCTGCCCTATCCATGTACCTGTCTAAATGTCTCTTAAACGTTGCAATAGTCCCTGCCTCAACTACCTCTTCCGGCAGCTCGTTCCATACACCCACCACCCTCTGAGTGAAACACTTACTCCTCAGGCTCCTATTAGATCTTTTTCCCCTCACTGTAAACCTATGTCCCCCAGTGACTTGGCCATGTCTGAATTCAATGCCTAGACATGGGCCAAACGCAGGAAGATGGGACTAGTGTAGATGGGAGATATTGTGGGTCCCACTGCACTTTGTTCCTCCATTTAGTCATGATGAACCTTGCTGGAATTTTAGAGACCAGCGACCACATTGCTGTGGGTTTGGTGTTGTGTGTAGGGCTGGGAGATTAAATGTGGCATCAGTAAATCCAATGGGTTTCTTCAGAAGCCTTGTGGTAAGTGTTGTTAAGGTTATTCCTTTTTTAAAATTTGATTTAATGTTTGTTTAATTGAATTTGACTTTGGCAACTGCAATGTTAGTGCAGTATTTGAACTTGTGGCTTTGTTGGCTGGGTATTAGCTTGTCTGCTAACCTTACCGCAACACATAACATCCTGAAGGTAGACACAAAAAGCAGGAGTAACTCAGCGGGACAGGCAGCATCTCTGGAGAGAAGGAAAATGGGTGACGTTTCGGGTCGAGACCCTTCTTCAGTCTGACTCAAAAAGTCACCCATTCCTTCTCTCCAGAGATGCTGCCTGACCCGCTGAGTTGCTCCAGCATTCTGCGTCTATCTTCGGTTTAAGGCTTGGAAATGGATCGATGTTCCTTGCCAGTCTCCTGCATGGACTTGTATCAATGAGGGAGAAGCCAAAACACTCACGAACAAAGCAAAACACCAGGGGCATTTTCTTTTATACACGTTAGTTTCCTGCAAGTTTCTTGTTCCTGCTACTGAAACACAAGGATAGATTTGTTTAAGAAGGAACTGCAGATGCTGGTTTAAATCAAAGGTAGACACAAAATGCTGGAGTAACTCAGCGGGTGAGGCAGCATCTCTGGAGAGAAGGAATGGGCGACGTTTCGGATCGAGACCCTTCTTCAGACTGAGGCTAATTGCCTTGTCATTTGGTTAGTTTAGTTTAGAGATACAGCACGAAAACAGGCCCTTCGAGTCCGCACCGACCACCGACATTAACACAAGCCTACACACACACACACGGGACACTTATACCAAGTATGCAAACCCAAGCCAATTAACCTACAAACCTGTACATCTTTGGAGTGTGGGAGGAAACCAAAGTTCTCGTAGACCACTGAGTACATGCCGACCACTCACATAATCCTGCACACACTAGGGGCAATTTACAATTTTACCAAGCCAATTAGCCTACTGACTCATTACAATAGAGTCACAAGGTCAAACAGCATGGAATCAGGCCCTTCAGCCCAGCTTGCCCATTCCGACCATCATGCCCCATCGACACTAGTCCCACCTGCCTGCGTTTGGTTCATAGCACTCTGATTTCCCCTACTCTGCATACACGGTGTTGTACTTCTCCCCAATCTATTTCCCTCAAGATCTTCCACACCTCTATAAAATCACCCCTCATCCTCCTACACTCCAAGGAATAAAGAAATGACCCCTCTTCCTCCTATGCTCCAAGGAACAGAGTCCCAGCCTGCCCGGCCTCTCCCTATCGCTCAGTCCCTCCATCTCAACAACATCTTTCCCATGACAGGGCGACCAAAAATTGAATACCATACTCCAAATATTTAATATTAATTAATATATTGGAGCTGTTTGAGTGGTGGTCACTTGCCTGGTCCATCAGGACTACCGACCGCCCCACCATCTAAGGAATCTTTAGGAGTAGCTGCCAGCATCATCAAGGACCCACACCACCCTGGCCACTCTCTCATTTCACTCCTCCCATCGGGAAGAAGATAGAGGAGTCCACCAACTGTGACCTCCTGGCTCAAGAATAGTTTCTTTCCCATAACCATCAGGCTCTTGAACGCTGCACAACACTAACCTATCAACGGTAGACAAAAATGCTGGAGAAACTCAGCGGGTGCAGCAGCATCTATGGGGCGAAGGAAATAGGCAACGTTTCGGGCCGAAACCCTTCTAACTAACCTATCAACTGTGGACTGCCTTTGGTTGCACTCAGGATTATTTTTTTTTCACTAATATTGTGGATATTAATCTGTTAATTTAGACAATATGTGCAAGAGGAGGCCATTTGGCCCTTCGAGCCAGCACTGCCATTCAATGTGATCGTGGCAGATTTTTTTCCATTTATTATATATTATCCATGAGTATTTTGTTACTGCCCTGTTAAGCGGCTGTAAGTAAGAATTTCATTAAAGATAGACACAAAATGCTGGAGTAACTCAGCGGGGACAGGCAGCATCTCTGGAGAGAAGGAATGGGTGACGTTTTGGGTAGAGTCTCGACCTGAAACGTCACCCATTCCTTCTCTCCAGAGATGCTGCTTGTCCCCGCTGAGTTACTCCAGCATTTTGTGTCTATCCTCGGTGTAAACCAGCATCTGCAGTTCCTTCCTACACAGTAAGAATGTCATTATTTAGTTATCGTCACATGATACTCAAACACTCTTGATACTCAAACCGAGACACATCCCTTGTTTGTGAATACATGGCCAATAAACTCATTCATTCTTGAAACTCAAACTTAGACTCTTGACCCTATGTTTACGGAAGTGAGTTTATCCTGTGGCCAAGGATGTTATGTTTCTAAGCTACTGAAAGAGAGAGAAATCACCTTTTTTATTGCAAATATTATAACAGAAAAGCCTGAAGCAGACCAGGGTTTCGTTGCCATATTAAATTAAACGCATTGCCATCAATACTGCAGGGCACAAAGTGCTGGAGTTAAAGCCCTGTCCCACTGTATGAGTTAATTCAAAGAGTTTCCCCTGATTCGAACTCGGAGATTTACGGTAATAGCCGCTCGTAGGTACTTGGGGCTCTCGTGGACATTTTTCAACATGTTCACGAGTCTTCACGAGCTTACCGTGTTTCCCGAGTGCCTGCCGTTAGCGTTACGAGCAGCTAAGAGACGTCCCCGAGCTCCGACGTACCCGCCACGTTCATTCTACGTGCTTACCACGAGTTTGATTTTTTTTAAAACTCGGGAGAGCTCTTGAATGAACTCGTACAGTGGGACAGGGGTATATCTCAGCGACTCAGGCAGCATCTCTGGAGAACATGGATAGGTGATGTTTTGGGTCGGGAACCCTTCTTCGGACTGATTACTGGAGTCACCAAAGAAAGACACAAAATGCTGGAGTAACTCAGCAGGTCAGGCAGCATCTCTGGAGCCCTGCAATCTGCCTGTCCCGCTGAGTTACTCCAGCATGTTGTGCTTATCTTTGGCATCTGCAGTTCCTTCCTACGCGTGGTTTGACAGCAACCTGTGTATGTGCAATTCTGGCCAACGCATCGTAGGAAGGATGTGATTAAATTGGAGAGGGCGTGGAGGGGAATTCCAGGATATTGACAGCTGTGAGGAGAGATTGTATCAGTCGAATGTTGTTTTCTTTGGGAAAAGTAGGTCATAGAATCACGGAGGCATCTAGCACGGAAACAGGCCCTTCGGCCTAACTTGTTAATGCTGACCATATGCCCCACCTGCTTCTAAGCTAGTCCCACCTGCCTGTGTTTGATCCCTATCCTTCAAAACATTTCCTATCCATAAGGTCATAAGTGATCGGAGCAGAATTAGGCCATTCGGCCCATCAAGTCTACTCCGCCATTCAATCATGGCTGATCTATCTCTCCCTCCTAACCCCATTCTCCTGCCTTCTCCCCATAACCTCTGACACCCGCACTAATCAAGAATCTATCTCTCTGCCTTAAAAATATCCACTGACTTGGCCTCCGCAGCCTTCTGTGGCAAAGAATTCCACAGATTCACCACCCTCTGATCCATGTCCCCGTCCATGTGTCTTTCAAGCTAAGTGCTAAGAGGAGGCTTAATTGAAGAGTGTAAATGTACAGAGTGAACAGGGAGAGGCAAGGTCGCTTGGTGAAGGGGTTAAAAGCAAAGGGGCAGAGAGGTGTGAAGTAATGGGCAGAAGGATGAGAGGGGAGAGGGGTAAAGGTATTCTACCCAGAGACTGGTGCTGATGGGGAACTCGTCCCACAAAAGGTTGGAAGAGACAAAACCTGATTGCATTTAAACAGGCAATCAGATGTATATTTGAAGAACCATAACCTGCAGTTTCGACCCAAAACGTCACCTATTTCTTCGCTCCATAGATGCTGCCTCACCCGCTGAGTTCCTCCAGCATTTTTGTCTACCTTTGATTTTTCCAGCATCTGCAGTTCTTTCTTAGACAGCTGCTATATTTTGTCCTGTTCTGCGCAGACACAATAGGTCAAAGGGTTGCTTATATAGAATGATTTTTTAATTTCTATTCCATCTGATACATCGTCTTATTATAATGAAGTCTGAGTCAATTCATTGGGTTCTATTAAACACAGGGTTGTGCATGTTTAGTCTAGTCTAGTACACTACATCCGACCCCAGTGTTGAGCCAGGTGGCACAGCTGGTAGAGTTGCTGCCTCACAGCGCCAGAGACCCGGGTTCGATCCTGAGCTCTGGTGCTGCGGGTGTGGAGTTTGCACGTTCTCCCTATGTCCGTGACTATGTTGGCTGCTGTCTCGAGGCAGTGTGAAGTGGAGCTGGAGTCGACGGTGGGGAGTCTGGTCTGTGTGATGGACATCTAGAACTCTCTGCAATTTCCTGGGGACCAGGGAGACACGGTGGCGCAGCGGTAGAGTTGCTGCCTCGCATGCCAGAGACCCGGGTTCGATCCTGACTACGGGTGCTGTCTGTACGGAGTTTGCACGTTCTCCCCGTGACCGCGTGGGTTTTCCCCGGGTGCTCCGGTTTCCCCCCCACACTCCGAAGACGTGCAGGTCTGTAGGTTAATTGGCTTTGGTAAAATTGTCCTTAGTGTGTGTGTAGGATAATGCTCATGTACGGGGCGATCGCTGGTCGGCGTGGACTCAATGGGCTGAAGGGCCTGTTTCCGAGCCGTATCTCTAAAGCAAAGTGAGTGTTCCTGAACCAAAGCTGTAATCTCTAGCTCGATGTGACAGCGTTTGTAAATGCGATCATAAATGAAACACTCAGGTTTTTTTTTGCTTCTTTGCAGACTTGCCGCGGCTGTCCAGCCTTCTGGCCGAGACGACCATTGTTGAAATTCATCGGGCTGACCCTCAGGAGGAGCTGGGGATCCAGGTAGTCGGTGGGAAGGACACACCCCTGTGCAACATTGTCATTCAGGAGATCCTTCGTGACAGCGTTGTCGCTCTCAATGGGAAGCTTGCACCCGGAGACCACATCACAGAGGTATGTGGTCCACGGACAATTCTGGAGCAACGGGCAGCTATTTGTGCAGAGCCTCCTGCGTTATCCTTTTACAATTATGGAATGTGACAAGAGACAGTGAAATTCCATGCTTGCTTACCCGATGTACACATATAACGGCCACCTACGGCACTGACAGAGTTACAAAGCATGCCGGCCCCCTCCTTCGTTTAGAGATACAGCTCGGAAACATGTCCTTCGGCCCACCGAGTCCGCGCCGACCAGCGATCCCCGCACTTTAACACCATCCTACACCCACTTGGGACAATTTTTACATTTACACCAAGCCAATTAACTTACAAACCTGTACGTCTTTGGAGTGTGGGAGGAAACCGAAGAACTCGGAGAAAACCCACGCAGGTCACGGGGAGAACGTACAAACTCCGTACAGACAGCACCCGTAGTCGGGATCGAACCTGGTTCTCCGGCGCTGTGTTCACTGTAAGGCAGCAACTCTACCGCTGCGTCACCGTGACCGCCCTCCCCGACGGTGGTCCCCCCCGCCCCGGGTCTGCCATTGTTCTTCCCCCTCCCCTCACGGCGGTTCCCCGCGTGGGTCGACCACCACCAAGGCTTCTGTCGCCAGAGACCCGGGTTCGATCCTGACTATCGATGCTGTCTGTACGGAGTTTGTACCTTCATATATAGATCTGTGTGGGTTTCCTCCAGGAGCTCTGGTCTCCTCGCACACTCCAAAAACGTGCGGGTTTGTAGGTTAATATAATTGTAACATGTCCCTGGTGTGTGCCGGATAGTGCTAGTGTGCGGGGATCGCTGGTCGGCGTGGACACGGTGGGCCGAAGGGCCTGTTTCCGTGCTGAATCTCTCAACTTAAACTAAACTGAACTAAAGCATCTGCTCAGGAAGGAAAACATCAATATGGTTTCGATTCATTGCAGGGTTGTGGTTTAACGGCAACGTAGATATGTGGGATAGGACATAGACATAGTTTAGTTTAGTTTAGAGATACAGCTCAGAAACAAGCCCTTCATCCCACCGAGTCTGTGCCTACCGAGATCTTCAGTTTCCTCCCACATTCCAAAGAAGTACAGGTTTGCAGGTTAATTGGCTTGGTAAATGTAAAAATGTGGGTGTAGGGTAGTGTTAATGTGCGGGGATCGCTGGCTGGCGCGGACCCGGAGGGACGAAGGGCCTGTTTCCGCGCTGTATCTCTAAACTAATCTAAACTACCTGCACATCTTTGGAATGTGGGGGGAAAACTCACGCGGTCACGGGGAGAGCGTCGAAACTCCGTACAGACAGCACCTGTGGTCAGGATTATAGCTGGGTAGACAAAAGTGCTGGAGAAACTCAGCGGGTGCGGCAGCATCTATGGAGCGAAGGTAATAGGCAACGTTTTGGGCCGAAACCCTTCTTCAGACCGGGTCTCTGGCGCTGTAAGGCAGCAACTCTACCAGTGCCATCCGAAGTGTAACTCTCTGGTTCCATCCCACCTTTTAGGTGGGACAGTTTCTTCCCAGCTGTTATCAGGCAAGTGAACCATCCTGTCCACAGCTACAGAGCGGTCCTGACCTACCATACAGGACGACAGATGGCGCAATGGGCTAAGTGTTCGGCTGGCAACCGGAAGGTAGCCGGTTCGAATCCCGCTTGGAGTGCATACTGTCGTTGTGTCCTTGGGCAAGACACTTCACCCACCTTTGCCTGCGTGTGAATGTGTGTGTGTGTGTGTGAGTGATTGGTGGTGGTCGGAGGGGCCGTAGGCGCAGATTAGCAGCCACGCTTCCGTCAGTCTGCCCCAGGGCAGCTGTGGCTACAGAAGTAGCTCACCACCACCGAGTGTGACTGAGGAGTGAATGAATAATGCGATGTAAAGCGCCTTGAGTATTAGAAAGGCGCTATATAAATCCAATCCATTATTATTATTATTACCATCCGTCTCATTGGAGACCCTCGGACAATATAATTAATCAGACCTTACTGGACTTTATCTTGCACTAAAATGTTGTTCCCTTTACCCTGTATCTGAACACTGCGTACATTGTAATCATGTATAGTCTTTCCGCTGACTGGTGAGCAGGCAACAAAAAGCTATGCACTGTACCTCGTTACACGAGACAGTAAACTAAACTACACTTTTTGGGGTTGAATGATTGATTGGCGGAGTAGAATGGAGGGGCCTCATGGCCGAATCCTGCTTCTATAACTTATGAAGTTGCCCCGGTTATAATGGATCTTACGACGCGCTGCGATGATGCTCTTATCTGCTTCCCTCCGCCCCAGGTGAATGGAGTAAACATCACCAGCGTCCCGCACAGCTACGCCGTCAATGTCCTGCGGAAGCCGTGCTCCGTCGTGCGCCTCTCCGTGCTCCAAGAGAGGGGCTTCGCCGTCCGAGGGTCGGCGCAGGAGAGAAGCGGCGGCGGCGGCAGCAGCAGCAAAGGCGCACCGAGGCAGACTGTGCACGTGGCCTTGCACAAAAGAGACCGCAGCGAGCCCCTGGGCATCAAACTCATTCGCAAAGGAGACGAGGCCGGCGTGTTTATCCTGGATCTTCTGGCAGGTGGATTGGCTGCTCGAGATGGGAAGCTGCACAATAATGATAAGGTGCTTAAGATTAACCAGCAGGACCTCGTCACCGGCACCCCAGAGATGGCCGCACACATCATACAGGTAAATGCAGCCGGGCTCTTGAGTTAGGATCAAAAGATGTCTTTCATGACTTTTTCCATGAATTCCACTGTGGAACTCATTGCCACATTCAGCTGTGGAGGTCAAGTCAATGGATATTTTTAAGACGGAGATTGGTCGATTCTTGAGCAGTGCGGGTGTCAGGGGTTATGGGGAGAAGGCAGGAGAATGGGGTTGAGCGAGAAAGATAGATCAGCCAAGATTGAATGACAGAGTAGACTAGATGGGCTGAATGGCTCCTTGAACCTATGAACGTCGCAACAGTTCCCGGGACAGAGAGGGGGGGTCAAAAATAAATGAGGATTCCTTAAGATCCAAAGTGAAGGCTTTGATTTGTGCAAAGATGGTACAATACGATACGATAGAACTTTATTTATCCCAGGAGGGAAATTGATTTGCCAACAGTCATAAAAACACAAGATACATGAAACGTGAAATTAAAGTGACGAGTGGAAAGGATTGGGGATGTGCAAAGATTGAGGTTGGGGGGGGGGAGAGGGGAGTCAGTCTACACCACGACAGAAGGGGGAGGAGTTGTACAGTTTGACAGCCACAGGGAGGAAGGATCTCCTGTGGCGTTCTGTGCTGCATCTTGGTGGGAACCAAGTTTTGGCATCTGTGATGTGACACTATGCTGTGTATAACGTGGACCTCGCTAAGCTAGGATTTTTCAATCTTAACTGGTTCACTGCCAAGTTCACCATTGGCCATGACCCGAGTATGCTTGGGTGTGGCACTCAACAGGTTAAGGACAACGAATATTTGTTTCTTTGTGAAATAGATGAATACTTTTCTGTTCACCCCTTTGTCAGTCCAGTGAGGGAGTGGTCAGCTTTACCATCCAGAGGTGCGTTGACCAACAAAGCCCGGAGATTATTGAGGAAGCGGGCTCGAGCAACAGTAGCCCCTCTCGGCAGGGGAACAAGTCGCTGCCGCATCATTGTCGCCGGCGCTCTCACTACCAAAAGGTAAGCGGCAGGGGGGGCAATGCCCTAAACGGCAAATGACTAAACACACGTACCGATTCCACATTGGTTTATTTTCCCTTTCAACAGTCGATGTTTTAACATAGAACACTGTGTGCAGCGCAGCGGAGCAGCAGTAGAGTTGCTGCCTTATGCCACTGCCCCATTTAGGCGGCTACAGGCGACTAGGCTGTCGCCACATGGTTGCCGGGGTGTCGCCAGTATGGCCGTGAGTCGTCTCCTCAAGCCGCCCAAAGAGTCGTAGCGTTTTTTCTGGTCGCCGCTGGAATTTGAAATGTTTAAAACTTTTCGGCGACAGTTGGCTTGACGCCAATGAGCGTAGCTTGGCTTCTCCTGAGGTAGGCGCTGTCGTAGATTGTCGCCAGGATGACGTAGGCTGTCGCCGGTGCTGACCAGTGAATTCCATTGGCGACAACCTACGTCAACCGGCGACAGGTGCCAGCGACGGAATTGTCTTCCCTTGTGGTAGCTTGTCGCGGTTGGACGTAGGTTGTCGTAGGTGTAGTCGCAGGTGAACGTCCTAATGGGTCGCCAGTTGTCGGTAGCTGGATGTCAACTAGGTGGACAGTTGCCGGAAAAAATCGCCTAAGTGGGACAGGCCCATTACAGCGCCAGAGACCCCGGTTTGATCCTGACTATGGGTGCTGTCTAGTTGGAGTTTATATGTTCTCCCTGTGACCGTGTGGGTTTTCTCTGGGACCTCCGGTTTCCTCCCGCACTCCAAAGTCGTGCAGATTTGGAGGTTAATTGGCTTCTGTAAATTGTCCCTAGTGTGTAGGAAGGAAGTTGAGTATGGTTGGTTGGTGGGTTGGTTGGCGCAGACCCAGTGGGCCGAAGGGCCTGTTTCAACGCTGTATCTCTAAACTAGACTAAACTTTAAAAAATGGATACATTTTCAAATCCCTCGATACCCAAAAGTTTGACCAATTTTCTTTCCTCAGGGGGTTTCAGTTTTAACTATTGGTTCGCAAATCTATAATTTATTGTCAAATGTTAGATTCTTTAGAAGTATACGGCAATAAAATTCTCAGGGCAGCAAACTAACTTGTCAACAAACAGCCTAAAACGTTTTTGCTGAATTCGGCCAAACGACTTTTGCTTTAAATTGCCACATTAGCCAACTACCATGAGTTGAACATTTTTTGTTTAGTTTAAAGATACAGCGTGGAAACAGGCCCTTCGGCTCACCGAGTCCTCGCCGACCAGCGATCCCCACACACTAACGCTATCCTACGCACATTAGGGACAATTTACAATTTTACTGAGGCCAATTCACCTACAAACCTGGATGTCATTAGAGTGTAGGAGGAAACAGAAGCTTCTGGGGAAAACCCACAAAGGTCACAGGAAGAGCATACAAACTCGGTACAGACAAGCACCCGTAGTTAGGATCAAGTCAAGTCAAGTGAGTTTATTGTCATGTGTCCCTGGTAGGACAATGAAATTCTTGCTTTGCTTGAGCACAACAGAACATTTTAGGCATTTACTACAAGGCATTCTATAAATATATACACAATGGTCAATATACTGATAAAGTGCAAATAACAGTATTGGCTAGTAAAGTTCAGTGTTATGTCCGAGCCAGGTTTAATAGCCTGATGGCTGTGGGGAAGTAGCTGTTCCTGAACCTGGTCGTTGCAGTCTTCAGGCTCCTGTACCTTCTACCTGAAGGTAGTAGGGAGATGAGTGTGTGGCCAGGATGGTGTGGGTCCTTGATGATGCTGCCAGCCTTTTTGAGGCAGCGACTGTGATAGATCCCCTCGATGGAAGGGAGGTCAGAGCCGATGATGGACTGGGCAGTGTTTACTACTTTTTGTAGTCTTTTCCTCTCCAGGGCACTCAAGTTGCCGAACCAAGCCACGATGCAACCGGTCAGCATGCTCTCTACTGTGCACCTGTAGAAGTTAGAGAGAGTCCTCCTTGACAAACCGACTCTCCGTAATCTTCTCAGGAAGTAGAGGCGCTGATGTGCTTTCTTAATAATGGCATCATTGTTCTCGGACCAGGAGAGATCTTCAGAGATGTGCACGCCCAGGAATTTGAAGCTCTTGACCCTTTCAACCATCGACCCGTTGATATAAGCGGGACTGTGGGTCCCCATCCTACTCCTTCCAAAGTCCACAATCAGTTCCTTGGTTCCTTGGATCGAACCCGGTCTCTGGCACTGTAAGGCTTTACTCTTTTAATCCTCTAACGGTACAGCTATTTCATTTCAGGATTTATCACAGGCTTCAATGTGCGTCGAGAAAACAGTTCTGGTAAAAAAGGAACCTCGTGATTCCCTGGGTATAACAATATCAGGCGGCCGTGAAAATAGGTACAAGGTTCCGATATACGTGACCAGCATCCAACCGGTCGGCTGCCTGTACAGGGACCGCAGAATCAAGAGAGGTGAGATTTTAAGAGTATTTTTGTAATGGTTGCTGGCTGCATCATCATACATCACACTCATAGTCCATAACATATACAGTGCACCATTGTCGTATGCTTTTAGATTTCACGCAACTCCACGCAGTGTGTATTTTAGGTTCAAAAGTGATAGGAGCAGAATTAGGCCCTTCGGCCCACTTAGTCCACTCTGCCATTCAATCATGGCTGATTTATCTTTCCCTTTAACCCCATTCTTCTGCCTTCTCGCCATAACCCCTGACACCCGTACTAATCAAGAATCTATCTATCGCTGCCTTAAACATATCCACTGACTTGGCCTCCACAGCCTTTTGTTGCAATGAATTCCACAGATTCACCACCCTCTGACTAAAGAAATTCATCTTCATCTTCTTCCTAAAGGAACGTCTTTTAATTCTGAGGCTATGACCTCTAGGCCTAGACTCTCCCACTGGTAGAAACATCCTCTCCACATCCACTTTATTCAGGCTTTTCTCTATTTGGCAAGTTTCAATGAGGTCCCCCCTCTTCCTTCTAAACTCCAGCGAGTAGAGGCCCAGTGCCATCTATATGTTAACCCGCTCGTTCCTGGGATCAGTCTCGTAAACTTCCTCTGGGCCCTCTCCTGAGCCAGCACATCCCTCCTCAGATATGGTGCCCCAAATTGCTCACAGTACTTGGTGTTACAACCTGATTCATTGAATTGATTGAAAGATGCAGCATGGAAACAGGCCCATCGGCCCATCGGGTCCGTGCCGACCAGCGATCCCTGCACATTAACACTGTCCTACACCCACTAGGGACAATTTTTACAATTACCAAGCCAATTAACTTACAAACCTGTAGGTCTTTGGAGTGTGGGTGGAAACTGAAGATCTCAGAGAAAAACCACGCAGGTCACGGGGAGAACGTACAAACTCCGTGCACCCGTAGTCGGGATCGAACACGGGTCTTCAGCGCTGCATTCACTGTAAGGCAACAGACAAGTGCTGGAGTAACTCGGCGGGTCAGGCAGCATCTGTGGGGGGAATGGATAGACAATGTTTCAGGTTGGGACCTATCTTCAGACCAATCTGAAGAAGTGTCCAGACATGAAATTTTGATCCTGACTACGGGTGCTTGTCTGTACGGAGCTTGTACGTTCTCCACGTGACCTGCGTGGGTTTTCTTTGAGAACTTCGGTTTCCTCCCACACTCCAAAAACATACAGGGTTGTAGTCTAATTGGCTTGGTATAAATGTGAAAATTGTCCCTAGTGTGGGATAGTGTTAATGTGCAGGGATCACTGGTTGGCGCGGACTTGGTTGGCCAATGGGCCTGTTTCCGCGCTGTATCTCTAAACTAATAAACTAAACTGAAGATAGTGACAAAATGCTGGAGTAACACAGCGGGACTCTCGACCTGAAACGTCACCCATTCCTTGTCTCCAGAGATGCTGCCTGTCCCGCTGAGTTACTCCAGCATCCCATGCCACTCTTGCGGTGGCTTGTCATTTTGATGCGTTGAATATTTTCTGCCCCTAGGAAATGTGCTGCTGAATATCAATGGAGTGGATCTCACGCAGTTGAGTTACGGTGAAGCCGTCTCAGTTCTCAAGTTAAACGCAGCCTCTTCGACGGTGATGCTGAAAGTGCTGGAGTTGCCCGATTCAGAGGTGGCGTCGACATCAGACGAGCTTTTGGAGGCGGGGAAGGAGAACAGTTACGACTGGTCACCATTATGGGTCATGTGGCTAAGTTTACCAAGGTGATGCCAGACTATCAAAATGATCGACGCATAATTATTCCTTTGTTGCATAAGTATTGTAGTGGAGTAGAAACAAAATGGCAGATAATGTAATGTAAAACGGTTGTGATTAAATCGATTGAACAATTAAACTACAACTTTTAAAAAGATTTTAAAATAAAAATAGATAAGAGAATAATTCATAGGTTATAGGAGCAGAATTAGGCCATTCGGCCCATCAAGTCTACTCCGCCATTCAATCATGGCTGATCCATCTCTTCCTCCTAACCCCATTCTCCTGCCTTCTCCCCATAATCCCTCACACCCGTACTGATCAAGAATCTGTTCATCTCCGCCTTAAAAATATCCATTGACTTGGCCTCCACAGCCTTCTGTGGCAATGAATTCCACAGATTCACCACCCTCTGACTAAATAAATTCATCCACTTCTTTCTGAAGGTACGTCCTTTTATTCTGAGGCTATGACCTCTGGACCCAGACTATCCCACTAGTGGAAACATCCTCTCCACATCCACTCTGTGCAGGCCGGAATATTGGATAACGTTGTTTGATTGTTTTTTCGGATGTTGGGAGCCGATTATTAAAACTTAAGACCATTCAGTATCCTTGAAAAATGTTGATATATTTCAAAATTGAAAATCTGATCAAAATATGACTGCACATATGCACAAACCCAAAAAAACTGGGTTGGAAGGAACTGCAGATGCTGGTTTTCACCAAAGATAGACACAAAATGCTGGAGTAACTCAGCGGGGCAGGCAGCATCTCTGGAGAGCAGGAATGGGTGACGTTTTGGGTCGAGACCCTTCCTCAGACTGAAGAATGGTCTCGACCCGAAACATCACCCATTCCTTCTCTCCAGAGATGCTGCCTGTCCCGCCGAGTTACTCCAGCATTTTGTGTCTATCATGTTATGAATGAATTTTATTTGTGAAATATAGCTAAAGTAATGAAGTTCCCAGCACTTCCTCAGTAGGATTTGTAGCATTAGCTACAGGTGAGGATGGCTTGCTCTTAGGACATTATACATCACTGATTATCAGCATGTAGCAACAAAGAACTGCAGATACTGGTTAATCCACAAAAGGACACTAAGGATGCTGAGGTCACTCAGCGGGTCAGGCAGATAGACACAAAATGGGCCAGGCAGCATCTCAGGGGAGAAGGTATGGGTGTCGTTTTGGGTCGAGACCCTTCTTGAGACACAGACACAATGAAGAAGCGTCTCGACCCGAAACATCACCTATTCCTTCTCTCCAGAAATGCTGCCTGTCCCGCTGGCTGAGTTACTCCAGGATTTTGTGCCCAAATTGTGTTGTTGTACTTGACAAACAAACCAATTAATTTTGTACTAAAAATTGATCAGGTTGATTAAACTTGATTTAATTGTCAATAGACAATAGACAATAGGTGCAGGAGTAGGCCATTCGGCCCTTTGAGCCAGCACAGCCATTCAATGTGATCATGGCTGATCATCCCCAATCAGTACCCCGTTCCTGCCTTCTCCCCATATCCCCTGACTCCGCTATTTTTAAGAGCCCTATCTAGCTCTCTCTTGAAAGTATCCAGAGAACCTGCCTCCACCGCCCTCTGAGGCAGAGAATTCATACAAAGAATTACCGTAAATTTGTTGTCTTGCAATAGCTGGACTTGAACTAAATGGTGTCTTTAGCGTGAATGATCTTAATGCACAGAAACGTATTGACCTTTTTTGTTCTCCGTTTGCAGTTACCTTCACTGTTGTAAAGACATTACTTTGATTAAGAGCAACTCTGAAAGCTGGGGATTCAGCATTGTTGGGGGCTTCGAGGACAGGCAGGAAAACCATCCTTTCTTCATCAAAACCATTGTACCCGGCACGCCAGCATACTTTGATGGTAGATTAAAGTAAGTGAAATTCAATAACAACCAAGGTGAAGCTTGGCTGCACTAAAAAAAATAATTTGGCTGCAGCTTTTTAATCACGTCATCAGTAACGCTCAGAGAATTTGCGTAGGAAGGAACTGGTTCAAACTGAAGATAGACACAAAATGCTGGAGTAACTCGGCAGGACAGGCAGCATCTCTGGAGAAAAGGAATAGGTGACGTTTCGGGTCGAGACCCTTCTTCAGACTGAGAGTCAGGCGAGGGGAACGAGAGATATAGACGGTGATATGCTCAGAGAATACGTTGGTGTGTTAAAGCCCTGTCCCACTGTACGAGTTCATTCCAAGAGTTCTCCCGAGTTTGCCCTGATTCGAACTCAGAGATTTACGGTAATGGCCGCTCGTCGGTACTCGGGGCTCTCGTGGGCATTTTTCATCATCTTGAAAAATCTTCACAAGTCTTCCCGTGCTTACCTGCCGTTAGCGAGTCTTCCCGAGTACCTGCCGTTAGCGCTAAGAGACGTCCACGAGCTCCGACGTACCCGCTACATTCATTCTCCGTGCTTACCACGAGTTTTTTAAAACTCGGGAGAGCTCTTGGAATGAACTCTCACCGTGGGACAGGGCTATTAGGCATTGGTTACACTCCAGTTGGAGTGATGTGTGCAGAAGTGGTAACAAAATCACAAGACTTGAGAAACAAAGGAGTTTGTTATCAATATTTTCAACTTTTTGAAAAGTTCATAGTGACCTAAAAGATTGATAGCACACAGAATTTATTTTTTAAATTGAAATGAGCACCACAAATCAACTTATTTTCTGGGCACACACGGGGCGGCAGATGCTGGAAAGTGGAGCAAAAGTAAACTGCTGTGAGAACTCAAAGACACAAAGTGCTGGAGCAAATCAGTGGGTCAAGCAGCGGCTCTGGAGAACATGGGATAGATGGCATTTTGGGTCCGTATCTTTCTTCAGACTGATTGTGGGGGTGGGAGGCGAGGAGAAAGAAAACTGGAAGAGAGGAGGGGGCAGGAGAAAGCTTGGCAAGTCTGAAGAAGGTTCTCGACCCGAACCGTCATCCATTCCTTCTCTCCAGAGGTGCTGCCTGACCCGCATTGAAGGGGTTTTCAATAGGCATATCCCCCACAACCCCTTCCCCCTCCCCCACCTGGACATGCACCTATTTCTCCCATTTACCCCTCCCCTTCCATCTCCATTCCTTCCTCTGACTTCACAATTTGCAATTCTTCAATCCTTTTGTCTCACACCTTCTGTCTTTTCATCTCTGTCCAACCATCTGCCCTGGATGCTACCTCCTGGATGATTTTCCAGAGATGAGGCATACAGTTGTGATTAAATAAATCACAACTGTAGCCTCATTAAATAATGTGGCTAGCATCAACCCCAATTTTCTCTCTCTCTTTATAAAAAGTGGTTGCAGCTAGGTCAGTTGAAAGACAATTTGGATTGAATTCCAATTGGAATAGATCGGGTAGACGCACAGTCTCTTGCCCAAAGTAGGGAAATTGAGAACCAGAGGACATTGATTTAAGTTGAGGAGGTAAATCTTTATAGATTCCTGAATAGGAATCTGAGGGTGACTTTTTCCACACAAAGGGTGGTGGGTGTATGGAACGAGCTGCCAGAGGAGGTAGTTGAGGCTGGGACTATCCCAACGTTTAGAAACTGTTAGACAGGTACATGGATAGGATTGGTTTGGAGGGACATGTGGGCCAAACACAGGCAGGTGAGATTAGTGTAGCTGGGACATGTTGGTCGGTGTGGGCAAGTTGGGCCGATGGGCCAGTTTTCACGCTGCACCAATTGTGCACTAGAACATTTGACCCAGTGTGTTATTACCACTAATGGTCACCTCCAATATTAATTGTCCTGAACGGACATAGAAACCTAGTGCCCATTTGTGTTCGCCATTGTATGAGAACTTAAAGGTGCAATTTACAGTGTTATTTTATCTCTTAAATAATGTGGCAGTGATAATCTAGTCAAGAACACTCTTATCTCCATAGCACCTTCTGCTTGCAACTAGTTAAGTGAGGGAGATTTGAGGTATGCTCCTTCCTATAATTCAATACTGCTGTTGGAAGCTATATAAGTGAACCTTGAAGGCATGACTATAGGTGAAAGCTGAGCCCTAATTTCATTGTGCCGGTCAGTTTTTGAGCTATGCATTTTAGTTAAGTAACTTATTGCAGAGCCAAGGTACATGTAGGTAAGATCTGATTGAGTGGCAGAACAAATACCGAACAGTGTGCTGTTCTTTTGACCATCAAAGCACATGCTGCCTTACAGCGCCAGAGACCCAGGATTGACCCTGACTACGCGTGGTCTGTAGACCACGTGAGTTTTTTCCGAGATCTTCGGTCTCCTCCCACACTCCAAAGACGTACAGGTTTGTCGCTTAATTGGCTTGGTGTCAATGTAAATTGTCCCTAGCACATGTGTAGGATAGTGTTAGTGTGCGGGGATCACTGGTCGCTGCGGACCCGGTGGGCCGAAGGGCCTCTTTCCGCGCGCGTATCTCCGAACTAAAACCAAACTAAAATAACTTGTGCTTTGCAGCTTCCATGTTCAACGAAGCAGGGTCTAACTCTCTCTATTCTCCATAGGTGCGGGGATGAGATCGTCGCTGTGAACGGTGTGTCTACAGCAGGCATGAGCAACTCGGCTGTCATCCCAATGCTGAAAGAACAGAGAAACAGAGTCACTCTCACGGTCGTATCGTGGCCTGGGAGCTGTGTGTGAAAGTGGCAAAACAAGAAATCAACACACGGTTTTAATCAGGAAAGCGAGAGAGCAGTGGAAATGACCAGATCACCAAAGTGCATTTGTCAACACGTTTCAGCGGCATGGTACCGGATATTTGAGATTTTAAAATCAATTTATAAAAGGCAGGAAAGGTGTCGGGGATTGTGAAAAGTCCTGCCATCAATTTCTAAATTCTTAACCAAAGTTTCCATACCAAGTTATACAACTGCCACGTATCTGGACTACACTGAGCACAGCTGTACAGCTCCCACAAAATGGAATCATTCATTATCTGATCTTGCTCCTGCCAATTAAAAGCATTTAGTCACAGACTTGAACATAATTTTTTTTTTTGATCTAAAAAGATTAAATACAAGATTATCATTTTACATAAGCAGTCGAGCTGTACATTTAAATACCAGTTCACTTTTCTCAGATCTACTTCAATGCAAAGTGAAATTAAAGTTGTGAAGTTTGAGATGAAACTTCTGCCTCCTGTCTTCACTGAATGGTGATTTCAATGCTATTGTCGCATGAACAACTTAAAGGGAACCATTAATGGAGGACACCCATAGTTGGGGTAACATAAAACAAGGGGCGGTGGCGGTGGCGCAGTGGGAGCATAGCTGCCTTGCAGCGCTCACAGTGCCAGAGATCCCGACGACGGGTGCTGTCTGTACGGAGTTTGTCGGTTCTCACCGTGACTGCGTGGGTTTCCTCAGATGTTCGGTTTCCTCCCACACTCCAAAGACATACAGGTTAATTGTCGTGGTATAAATGTAAAAAAATTCCCAGCGTGTATAGGGTAGTGTTAATATGCGGGGATCGCTAGTTGGTGCAGACTCGGTGGGCCGAAGGGCCTGTTTCCGCGCTTTATCTTTAACCTAAATTAAGAAAACAACAGCCAAGGTCGGATTCTTCTTCTTAAGGCCTTTGCTCCTCTAGGGAGCATAGGCTATTGACAAATGTCCTCCACCTCACTCGGTTGTTGCCAGTACTTTCGAGATCTCCCCAGTTGAGCCCACTCTCAGACTTCTCCAGCTGTTCCTGGGGCGACCACTTTTCCCTTTACTTTGGGGGTTCCATTTCAGGGATTGCCGGGTGATGTTTGTGGCAGGTTTCCTGAGGGTGTGTCCAATCCAACTCCATTTTCTCCTTCGAATTTGTAAGTCAATGGGCTCCTCGCTTTTCCACAGGTCCACATTTCTTACTTTGTCTCTCCACCAGATGTTAAGTATTCTCCTAAGGCAAGTGTTAATGAATGTTTACAGCCTGTTTGTAGTGTGTTTTGTTGTTTTCCATGTCTCTGATCCATACAGCATCACCGGTTTCACATTTGAGTTAAAGATGTGTATTTTGGTGTTGATTGAGATGTGTTTTGAGCTCCATCTTCCCGAGCATGTTAAACACCACCCTAGCCTTATTGATTCTACTTTCTATGTCTGCCTCTGCCCCTCAGGTGATGGTCCTCCAGGTTGGGCGTGGGGTTAACTACCCCATCCTGGAAAAAAGTGTGAGTTACAGAAATTTTGATGAATGAAACAGCCAAGGTGGTGAGGAGAAATGGGGGATATTTTGACTCGTGGGCTAGTTTCAAACAAGGAGACATAACTGTTAGGAGTAGGTCATTTAAAACTGATGCATGTAGATTTTTTTCACAGAGGATGGTAGAAGCTGGAACAGTAGTATTTAAGGTGAAGGTGGATGGCTATTTGATGAATGGCACAGCACGTTTGGGAAAACCCGGTGGTCTATTCTTTACTTTTAGACTTTAGAGTTACGGCTCGTAAACAGGCACTTCGGCCCACCGAATCCTCACCGACCTGCAATCACCCTGTACACCCGCACTACACTCATGGGACTCTTTTAAAACAAATTTTACTAAAGCCAATTAATCCACAAACCTGTATGTCTTTGGAGTATGGGAAGAAACCAAAGCACCCAGAGAAAACCCACGCGGTCACAGGGAGATAGATACAAAAAGCTGGAGTAACTCAGCGGGACAGGCAGCATCTTTAGAGAGAAGGAATGGTTGACGTTTTGGTTCGAGACCCTTCTTCAGACTGGTTAGGATAGGAGAAATGAGAGATATAGACAATGATGTAGAGAGATAAAGAACAATTAAATATATGAAAAGAAGGGAAAACGTACAGTGCCCTCCATGATGTTTGGGACAAAGACCCATCATTTATATATTTGCCTGTACTCCACAATTTGAGATTTGGAATAGAAAAAAAATCACATGTGGTTAAAGTGCACATTGTCAGATTTTATTAAAGGGTAATTTTATACATTTTGGTTTCACCGTGTAGAAATTACAGCTGTGTTTATACATAATCCCCCCATTTCAGGGCACCATAATGTTTGGGACACATGGCTTCACAGGTGTTTGTAATTGCTCAGGTGTGTTTAAATGCCTCCTTAGTGCAGGTATAAGAGAGCTCTCAGCACCTAGTCTTTCCTCCAGTCTTTCCATCACCTTTGGAAACTTTTATTGCTGTTTATCAACATGAGGACCAAAGTTGTGCCAATGAAAGTCAAAGAAGCCATTATGAGACTGAGAAACAAGAATAAAACTGTTAGAAACATCAATCAAACATTAGGCTTACCAAAATCAACTGTTTGGAACATCATTAAGAAGAAAGAAAGCACTGGTGAGCTTACTAATCGCAAAGGGACTGACAGGCCAAGGAAGACCTCACAGCTGATGAGGTCACCAGTTCTCTCTACAATAAAGTTAAACCCCAAACACCTGTCCGACAGATCAGAAACACTCTTCAGGAGTCAGGTGTGGATTTGTCAATGACCACTGTCTGCAGAAGACTTCATGAACAGAAATACAGAGGTTACACTGCAAGATGCAAACCACTGGTTAGCCGCAAAAATAGGATGGCCAGGTTACAGTTTGCCAAGAAGTACTTAAAAGAGCACCCACAGTTCTGGAAAAAGGTCTTGTGGACAGATGAGGCAAAGATTAACTTATATCAGTGATGGCAAGACCAAAGTATGGAGGAGAGAAGGAACTGCCAAAGATCCAAAGCATACCACCTCATCTGTGAAACACGGTGGTGGGGGTGTTATGGCCTGGGCATCTATGGCTGCTGAAGGTACTGGCTCATTTATCTTCATTGATGACACAACTGCTGATGGTAGTAGCATAACGAATTCTGGAGTGTATAGACACATCCTATCTGCTCAAGATCAAACAAATGCCTCAAAACATTGGCCGGCAGTTCATTCTACAGCAAGATAATGATCCCAAACATACAGCTAAAGCAACAAAGGAGTTTTTCCAAAGCTAAAAAATAGTCAATTCTTGAATGGCCAAGTCAATCACCCAATCCAAATCCAATTGAGCATGCTTTTTATATGTTGAAAAGAAACTGAAGGGGACTAGCCCCCAAAATAAGCATAAGCTAAAGATGGCTGCAATACAGGCCTGGCAGAGCATCACCAGAGAAGACACCCAGCAACTGGCGATGTCCATGAATCGCAGACTTCAAGCAGTCATTGCATGTAAAGGATATGCGACAAAATACTAAACATGACTACTTTCATTTACATGACATTTCTGTGTTCCAAACATGATGGTGCCCTGAAATGGGGGAACTATGTATAAACACAGCTGTAATTTCTACATGGTGAAACCAAAATGTTTAAAAATGGCGTTTATTAAAATCTGTCAATGTGCACTTTAACCACATGTGATTTTTTTTTCTATTACAAATCTCAAATTGTGGGGCACAGAGGCAAATAAATAAATGATGGGTCTTTTTCCAAAATATTATGGAGGGCACTAGTACAAACACCATACAGACAGCACCCTTAGTAAGAATCAAACCCTGCTCTGTGGTGCTGTAAGGCAGCAGCACTATCGCTGCATCATCGTGCTGCTTTATTCCAGCTCTTATTTTGTGATCGTACATATACAGGCCCATTGGTTATTACATAGTTGTATTTTGAACGTAAAATTAAACCAATTCTTCAACATTTAATTATTCAATCAGGTCTGACGGCAAAGCTTTTTGAAAGTTACAATTCGATCATTTGAATCAAGACTGTGCTTCATCTGCCCTTCTTCAATTTTTTCTTCCCCAAAGTTTGCACTTGCAACAGATTTTCAAATTGGACAGATTACATTTTTTAGAAAGTTAAATCTGCCTGCTTGGATTTGACATTCTGAGTTGAGAGAATTACGCAAACTATTTAGAAAAAAAACTTTTAATGTTTGTTTTCCAAGCACACTTTACAAAAAAATCCCAAGTGTAAGTACGTAGAAAGGAAGGATCAGGCTCCTCGTTGAGCTGTTAGGCATCAGAGTCCATGGAGTTGTTTTTTCCCCCCACAAAGTTGCATTCACCAAACCTGCACATCATGAATATGTCCCAGTATGGAGACCAGTTCAGCGACTGAGTTATTCCTTTGTCTCTGCCTCAGCTGCTGCAGTACCTTCACCCCCTGCCTCCTTATCTTCTTTGCTCCGTTTATTCTTCTTGTGTTTGTGACGTCTGTGACTTTCTCCTTCCTCGTTCTCATGCTGCTTGCTGTGAAAGCAAATTACCACCAGTAAATATCTCTTTGGAAGCCAGAGAGTTTGGTAATCCATGATTATCAAATGAGTAGCTACTTGGGATTACAAAAAAAAAAGACAAAGTGCTGGAGTAACTCAATGGATCAGGCAGCATCTCTGTAGGATATAAGTAGGTGACGTTACCAGTCGGGCCCCTTCTTCTGAAGAAGGATCCTGACCTGAACGGTCACCTATTTATGTCCTCCAGAGATGCTGCCTGGCCCGCTGAGTTACTACAGCACTGTGTATTTTGCCATAAGTAAATTTAGTTTTTCCATTGGAGGAAGAACCACAAATCCTAGGAAAAAAGTTTATACTTTCCAAGGCTATTGGATCGAACCAGTTATAACACACATGAACATTTCCAATCATGTCAGGAAAACAGATTGATTTTCTCCTCAGCGACGACTTCTGCAAAAATGTGGTAGTGGAAAGCAGTAAAGATATGAACAATGATCACTTGGGTTAAATATAGCAGGTAAATGATGCAATCACCAAGAGCTGAGAAAATAAATTTGGGGATTGATCACTACACGACACAAGTAAACATTATTAATGTTCACACATTTACAGGTTCCAGAATTTCCTCAATGGAAGTAACGGGAGAAAAATATTTTTTTTTTCCTCTGAACAACCCATGATTATTAGCACCCAACACTTTGGGAATTTGAAACAAGAGCAACTATTCAGTATATTCTTCGATTGAGCTAGACATTTTCCTGTTAAAGCTACTCCCTTGCTGCCTTTATATGCTGAACTGAAAGAGTTGCTAATGAGAAAATAAATGTGCAAGGCCAGTTAGAGCAAAAAAAAAAAGCATGAGTATTTTAAGCTTTGGGATAATCATCGCACTGAGGCTAGGTGTATGAAAGCAATCATATAAAACTAGTCTTTCCTTAAAAGTCTGGAGGAGTTCCTGGATTCCATTAAACATTTAACTCTCTGCAACTTCATAACAAGAACACCTCAAGCCACAGGGAGGAGCAACCCTACATGGTGCAATGGTGAACATCGTTTTACTCAATTTGTGGTATGTTTCGATATGATAAAACTTTATTCATCCCGAGGGAAATTGGTCTGCTGACAGTCACAACACACTAGGTATTATACAGCACGGTGTCTGGTGGCACAGCTGTAGAGTTGCTGCCTTACAGCACTTGCAGCACCGGAGACCCGGGTTCGATCCCAACTACGGGTGCTTGTCTGTACGGAGATTGTACATACTCCTCGTGACCTGTGTGGGTTTTCTCTGAGATCTTCGGTTTCCTCCCACATTCCAAAGACGTACAGGTTTGTACGTAATTTGGCTTGGTATAAGTGTAAATTGTCCCTAGTGTGTGTAGGATTGTGTTAATGTGAGGGGATCGCTGGTCGGTGCGGAGTCGGGCCAAAGGGCCTGTTTCCGCGCTGTTTCTAAACTAAACAGCACGGATCTGGTACCAAGGGTGCCGGAAAATCAGTGGACCTGCACACAGTGCCGTTATCCCGTGTGAATCATCATCATCGTTGAAAACATCAACGGGCACGGTGCCTTACAATGCTATGTACGACAGTGATCGCAACTTCTGAAGTGAGGATGGCCGTTGGCTCGACAAGAGCTCATCCGCCCTTTGACAGGTCTTGTTTTTGGTCCTGGTGGGGGTCCACAGCCCCCTCCTCACCTGGCAAACCAGATGAAGGAGACGGTTTAGCCCAACCATGGAGCAGGCAGCACGGGATTACATGGTAGCCGTGGCGGGGGGAACTCCATCAATTCAGTCATGAATGGCTGATCTCTTATTTTGAGAGTTGTACCAAAGGTTATTGATACCCTGGCCAGTGGAAAAAATTATCTAAGCATCTAGCCTGGCAAGCCCTCATTGGAAATGTCTATATCTCACAGAAATTACCTCTTATACCTCTAACCATAAGTGAATTCTCAGATGCTAATCCACAGCAGGGATCGAACTGGTAATTTTCTTAATGCATGCTGTTTTTTTTGTGTGGGAATACAATAACTACGAGCAATTTTCAAACCATAATTAAGCAATCCCTTGATAGTAATCATTCGCGTTCAACTAGATTGTAGCTTGACCACATTACCAGGACTGGAGCGTGCATTTTGCTACTAACCATTTAATTGGTACTTGCATAAGAATAACTATCACTACACAAATTGCACAGAAGTAGAGTTTCTGAAGAGGTACACACCGCCTTGACGACTTGTGCTTGGTTTCATCCTTATCTTTGTGCCGCCTTTCCCTGTGGCGATCTTCTCTATCTCGACTGCGATCTCTGCTCCGATGATACTCTCTGTCATAGGTCCGTTCTCTGCTGCACAAACAATATTGGGCATGCTTAATAAATCATCGAAGAGATGCAGAAGTGCAAGTTCTCCCATTAATAGAAATAAAATCCAAATAGATGTGGGCCATGTCACCACGTGCAATTAGATCTGTGTAATTAGTCAAAATGCTCTTGCATCCAACATGATAATAGCAACAGGGAGAACAAAAATATTTTTTTTTTAAAACGTAGGTTAAGGAAAATGTCAATTTAGGTACGATAATTAATAAAAAACAGACGATGAATTAGTTAGTTTAGTTTATTGGAACTGAACCAGCAGACACTCCGACATGGGTTATCTCCAAGAGCTTCGGTTTCCTCCCACACTCCAAAGACATCATGGTTTGAAGGTTAATTAGCTTGGTAGAGATGTAAAAAAATTGTCCCGTTAATGTGCAGGGATCACTGATTGGTGCGGACTCGGTGGGCCTGTTTCCACGCTGCATCTCTAAACTAAACTATGCTAATGTGCGATGGCACCAATCTGACAGAATGAAATAAGCACGATTGGCATAATGAACGGTGAGGGAAAGGGTGGGACAGAGTCGGGGCAGTGATAGTAATCATGAGATCTGGACTATTGAGTTCAAAGGCCTTTATGGCAGCAGGAGAACTTACATTCACTTAATAGTTTAGTTTAATCGCTACGCGTACCGAGGTACAGTGAAAAGCTTTTTTGTTGCGTGCTATCCAGTCAGCGGAAAAACTATACATGATTACAATCAAGGCGTCTGATTACAGGTTTAAAAGAGTGGAGAGATTGTAATGAATGATTGCAGATCCACTTCTGGGGCCAGCACACAGAGAGTGGCCTGGTTTGGGCGCCATCTTGCGTACAATGTTAGGGCAGTATCAAGAAGTAAAGGGGTCTCTGTATACATCCAAAGATCTCTAAAGATGGGAGCACAGCAAGATACGGTGATGAATGGGATACTTGCCTACATTAGTCAGGACATGGAAAACAAGAGCAGAGAGGTGATGGTACAACGTTAGAAAACATTGGTTAGGCCACAATTGGAGTATCCAACAGTTCTGGTCTCCCAGTAACTGGAACCGTGAAACTGCGGGGTTAATTGCTATAACTCGTTTAATTAATAAATGCTCCTCAAGGAAGAAAATCTGTTATCCTAACTGGTCTGGCCTTCATCTAACTCCAGACCCATCAGTGTATCGGAAGGAGCTGCAGATGTTGAAGACATGTTAAACCGAAGATAGACACGAAAAGCTGGAGTAACTCAGTGGGTCAGGCAGCATCTCTGGGGAAACCAATAGGTGATGTTTTGGGTTGAGACCTTTCTTCAGACTGACAGTCAGGGGAAAGGGAAACGAAAGATATAGTGTGGTTCTCTATATGCTCATGAACTGCTACCTAAATTCAAAAGCAATGAGGCAAGGCCATCAAAATATGACATTGTTGATGATGTCAACATCCTACAAGCAAACAACATAACATTTACTTACTTATAATAGACACAAAATGCTGGAGTAACTCAGCGGGGCAGGCAGCATCTCTGCAGAGAAGGAATGGGTGACGTTTCGGGTCCCTAAACGTCCCCCATTCCATCTCTCCAGAGATGCTGCCTGTCCCGCTGAGTTACTCCAGCATTTTGTGTCTATCTTCGGTTTAAACCAGCATCTGCAGTTCCTTCCTACACATTTACTTACTTATATTCGGCCGTTGGGGTTGGGCCTCGATCTCGCTCACGGTTTCTGGGCTCGCGTTCGGGCTCGCGCTCTCGCTCGCGTTCTCTGCGTGGCCCTTTGTACTCCCAGTGGCTATTGGTACTTTTATCCACCTTGTTTATCCAGGATGACTGGGCTGTGGTGACTGCTGGATATACAATTAAGCCAGCTTCTGGGAAATAAATGTCAGGAAAGCAAAGTGGATGTTAGCAGCAAGATTCTGGAAACAGAGAAGGAGATTCAGTTGCAACAAACAGTTTTACAATAATACATTGAAAAATATGCAATGTAAACTTGAAAAAATGGTGAAATTAAAATGCATTGTTTTGGTTTAGTGACAAGGCATGGAATTGAAACTCATTTCTTTTACATATTTGGAAATTAGTCAATAACCAAGCATCACATTAAAGTGGTGGAGATGAATGGAGGACAAGGATGAATCCATTACATTCTTCTCAGATTCCTCCAATCTTCTCTATAACTTAATCACTACTAACATGACAAATGGTAAATCCAAGATCACTAGATTTTAGTTTAGTTTAGTTCAGAGATACAGAGCGGAAACAGGCCCTTCAGGCCACCGAGTCCGCAACGACCAGCGATTCCTGCACATTAACACTACCCTGGGACACTAGGGACAATTTACCCTTATACCAAGTATACAAACCCAAGCCAATTAACCTACAAACTTGTACGTCTTTGGAGTGTGAGAGGAAACCGAAGATCTCGGAGAAAACCCATGCAGTCATGGGTTTTCCGTACAGACAGCACCCATAGTCAGGATTGAATCCGGATCTCTGGCGCTGTAAGGCAGCATCTCTGCCGCTGCGTTACTGTTTTGTTCTGATTGATATTATGTTTATGAATATTGTTGCAGCCTTATTTGCCATCATATCGTGTTTTCTGCTGGTTGTTCTGTCATCTTCAATAGACTTACAGAATACCTTTACATTCACCTTAATCCTGTTTTCCAGTGATTTTTCTTATGGCCCTCCTAAGCCTTCGTAATTATCCTTTTAACCCCCTCCCTACACTTTTTATATCATTGACAGACATTTCCTGTCATTAATTCCCTATACACGTTCTATATGCTTCCTTTTTTCTTTTTATTCCTTGGCATCTAGAGTTCCTCACACTTACTATCCCTGGCTTTTAACTTTAACAAACATATTGTTCTGGAAATTCCTACTGCAGCTCCTTTGAATGTATCCAATTGTGCTGATATATAGACTTACTTGCAAGCAGAGGCTCCCAATCTATCTTTTCCAGCTCATGCCTTAGGTTAATGAGTGGACGTCTCTCCAGTCTATTTGGCTTCCCATTGCCCATCAGCTTAATTCTGCATTCCACTCCCACTTCAAAGGTTCAAATTTATTTGACACATGCACCATCAGTTGCAGTGAAATTAATTTACCATCGTTTAGTTTAGAGATACAGAGAGGAAACAGGCGCAGACCAGCGATCCCCGCACACGAACATCATCCTACCTACGCGAGGGACAATTTACAAATTTTACCAATCCAATTAGCCAGCAAACCTGTACGTCTTTGGGAGTGTGGGAGGAAACTGGAGCTCCCGGAGAAAACCCACACTGATCATGGGGAGTACATATAAACCGTACTGACAGCACCCAGAGTCAGGATCGAACCGGGGTCCCTGGCGCTGTAAGGCAATAGCTCTACCGCTGCGCCACCATGCCGGCCTACTTGATCGGCAGCATTCTGCTTCACCGGTTTTCCAGGAACTGTTGTACTCGGCATTTCTTAACTCCAGAATTGTTCGTTTTCTCTTGAGGCCTCATTCCTCTTAACCTATTTACATCTCTTGATTAACAAGCCTTTACTACTCAATTTCTGAGACAGCACCAACAATATTTATGTTACCTGAGTTCTCTTGCTCTGCTCCCCTTCAAAGATATTCCCTTTGTTCCCTCTGCCTGATAAATATCATACTTATACAAAGATATATCTTATAGAATTGATGAACAATTACCTGTAGGATTAAAGGGAAAGAGAGGGGGTGGCCTGTTGTCAAAACCTGGAGGAGGAACACTGTAAGAGCAGGAAATATAAATTAGGCACAAAATAATTTTCATACAGTATGTCATTTTATTACCATTCATGTAAATTAAAATATAAATACACATCCAAGTGAAAGTGACTTATTATCAGAGCATCGCAAAATAAAAAGTTATGTTCAGAAACGTGCGATTCTGTTCAGCAAACTATTAAAACGTTTAAAAGGAATTTGAGTTTACAGTGCCCTTGAATTCAAATCAACATTTCAATTTTTCGTTGTGCTACACCGATTAGTTTCAATTTCATCTTGGAATCTGAAATAGTTTTCTGTTCTTAAATTTCACACAATTTGAAATTATTTTTTAAACTTTAAATTTACGGATAACAGTGCTGGATATAGCAAACGTCAAATAAAACTACTGCCACCAGTTGAAGGCAAGAGAATAATTCAAGAGAATAAATAGTCCATCACCATTTCTACTCTTTTGCTCATATCATGTCTACTAACCTAGTTAAACCGTCTCCATTCAATACAGCTAGATTTAGAAGAATATTCCTTTAATGCAGCGGTAGAGTTGCTGCCTTACAGCTCCAGAGACCCAGGTTTGATTCTGACTACGGATGCTGTCTGTATGGAGTTTGTATGTACTCCCTATGATCGTGTGGGTTTTCTCCGGGTGCTCCAGTTCCCTCCCACACTCCAAAGACACACAGGTGTGCAGGTTAATTGGTTTTGGTAAAAATTGTAAATTGGTGTGTAGGATAGTGCTAGTGTATGGGGTGACACTGGTCGGCGCGGACTGGGTGGTCTGATGGGCCTGTTTCCACACTATATCTCTAAAGTCACAGCTTTTACTCTGCAACGTCATCTCTGGGAGACAAATAAGCTCCCAGATTGGCAACTCTGTACATGGATCCTCTCTGGTCATCTAATGTAGATCTTTCTTTGTTGCTGCTTCCACTAATTAAGTAATAAGAAGGGGTGGGGGGGCGAGAATTGAGATTGATCAAATTGCTCATGTGAGCCTGAACCGATTGAATGGGTCGAATGGCCTCTTTCTGTGATAGCCTCTCTGAGAGATGCATTGGTCATTCAGATATTAAAATAAACATCTGCAATCTCATAACAGCTATTCTATTTTTAAGCAGTTTGCCCGAGTCAAAGAGCTAAGTCAGCAAAGAAATAATAGCAACTCCGACAACTCCAACAACCCCAATCACCGCTCCTACCGCATTAATGGATAGGACAGGTGTAGTAGGATATGGGCCAAACGCAGGCAGGTGGCACTCGTGTAGATGGGGCATGTTAGTCAGTGTGAGTAAGTTGGACCGAAGGGCCTGTTTCCACGCTGAATGGCTCCATGACTATGACACAGTCGATCAGCAAGCCTTCCACTCGCCTCCTTCCTCCACAATTGGAACAGTGCTGCGGTCTGCCACAGCAGTCGTCTACAGAGGTCCCAAGCTACCGAGAACAAAGGGGGACCCGGAGTGGAGGGCCACCGAGAACTAAGAGGGGAACGGGGGACTCGTCGTGGGTGGCCGTCGACAACTAAGGGGGGGGGGGGGGGGGAAACACAATTGGGGCAAAAAAGTGTAACCTTTAGTGTAACTTTTAGCGTAACTTGTCATGCCTAGGTCAACGCCTGTTTTGTAACTAAGTATGCCTAGGTATCCAAAACAAAGCATCTCACTCTGACTTGTCACGTCACATCAAAAGACAATAAAAGTATCTCGATCTGAATGTTCCCAATAACTTCTCTCAGTCCAGCATGGTTTATCAGGCTGAGGGCACAATCTCAGATCAGTGCTCAGGTCTTCTATTTTCTACAATAGAAAGGCTAGCCTGTTCCACCTCGCTGGCATCCTTTTTGTTATATTTTCGCAGTGAACTTTCTTTGCATCTTTAGTTTATAAATACAGCGTGAAAACAGGCCCTTCGGCTCGAGTCCACGTCAACCTGCGATCTCCATGCACTAGTACTATTCTGCACACTAGGGACAATTTACAATCTTTACCAAAGTCGATTAACCTACTAACCTGCACGTCTTTGGAGTATGGGAGGAAAGCGGAGCATCTGGAGAAAAACCACGCGGACACGTGGAGAATGTAGAGAAAGCACCCGTAGTCAGGAACAAATCCGGGTCTCTGGCACTGTAAGGCAGCAACTCTACCGCTCCACTACTGTGCCACCACTTACCAACTATGTTTTTAGTGTTTAGTGCATATGTATCCCAAGATTCTCCATATGCTCAGTCCACCTTAACTTCTGTACAGCGGTGAGACCAAGCGCAGGCTCGGCAACCGTTTCGCTGAACACCTCTGCTCAATCCGCCTTAACCTACCTGATCTCCCGGTTGCTCAAATCCCCCTCCCATTCCCAATCTGACCTTTCTGTCCTGGGCCTCCTCCATTGTCAGAGTGAGGCCCAGTGCAAATTGGAGGAACAGCACCTCATATTTCGCTTGGGCAGCTTACACCCCAGCGGTATGAACATTGACCTCTAACTTCAAATAGCCCTTGCTTTCCCTCTCTCTCCATCCCCTCCCCCTTCCCAGTTCTCCCACCAGTCTTACTGTCTTGTGGCTATATTCTATCTCTGTCCCACTCACTCCCCTGACATCAGTCTGAAGAAGGGTCTTGACCCGAAACATCACCCATTCCTTGTCTCCAGAGAGGCTGCCTGTCCCGCTGAGTTACTCCAGCATTTTGTGTCTACCCTAGATTCTCTGAGCTGCTGATTTACAAACTGGGGGGGGGGGGGGGGGGAGTCTTCCTTGTGAAGAGAGATTGTTAGGTGAAATGAACAATTAGTATTTTAGAAGTGACAAGTAGAATGGAGTGATCTAAAAACAATAAATCTCTCCAAAGTGCGGCTCATTGTTGTGTAGGGCAATCAAGGCTATTATCCAAATCTTTGCCGAATCATTCTTCTGACCAAAATAAACCACCCAAGGACGTTTATTAATTTGCAGAATCGTTCTTCTTACTGAAACAAACCACCTCGGGACAAAATTTATTAATTTCCCTTGTGTCCCATTCAACCTTCGGTATTATCAACACCCCGGTTTAGTGCTAACTGCAAATTTTGAAATTGCACTCCTGGTTCCAGAGTATTTATAGACAATAGACAATAGGTGCAGGAGTAGGCCATACGGCCCTTCAAGCCAGCACCGCCATTCAAGGTGATCATGGCAGCTCATCCACAATCAGTACCCCATTCCTGCGTTCTTCCCATTCTTCTAGAGCCCTATCTAGCTCTCTCTTCAAAGTTCCCAGAGTACAGGCTTCCACCGCCATCTGAGGCAGAGAATTCCACAGACTCACAACTCTCTGTGTGAATATTTATATAAAATACGATGGTCCTAGCGACAATTTCTGTGGAAAGCAATTGTATCATTTACTAGTCTGAGTGGTTTACTCTGAACCTTCCTCTCCTGTTTTCTGTTTTGTAGCAAGCTTGCTATTCAATTGATTAACAGCTCTCAAGTGCACATTTAACCCTATTCACGTTAAAATCTAAAATTTCTGCTATAACAGGATTCAAACACAAGCATGGTACTGAATGGATAGTGCTGCAGAAGCTATCTGAAATGTGAAAATGATGATCTGAATGCAAAGTCTTTCTTTCACTACACTGCAATGTTTTTTTTCTCCACTCTGACTAACACAAGACACACGTGAGACAGATCTGATCTTACCCTTCTATGTTTGGCAGCAGTAAAGATGGAGGGGGCACAGTCGGTGGTGGAAATAATGCTGCAAGAAAAAAGCAAGTTCATTTTACAAAGTCAATCAAAATCAGAAAAATATATCATTTAATAATTAAACTATGCCTCATAAAAACTAAAAAAATTGTTGTCTGGCAGCATGGCTTAGAGGGTTTACTTGTTATATTTCTAACAGTTTGATGAGAGCTGTTCGATACATTGCAGTTCTCCATTTTAGTTTGATTGGTTAGTGTCAATGACTGTTTCTGCGATAGTTTCGACATTTATCTTGCCACTGCAGAGCAATAAAGAATAGAAAAGTACAACATTTTATCTCAGATCTGCGCTGAGATAGTATATCTCAGAATGGGCATTAATAAGAGTTTTAAAGTGATCTCAACTCTCTGGCGTCACAACGGGAACCCGTCAGCCGCGCCTGCGCAGTTGGGGGCTATGGATGAGTGGTGGAATATTGCGTTTGGGGACCAGCCCTCCAGTGTGACAGGGACCCAACGGGTCCCACTTAGTCTAGTTAGGTCTAAAAATTAGCTACTCTGTTTCTATACACACAAGAGCCAATCACCATTCACTGGTAGGAAAGATTTGCAGATGCTGGTTTACACAGAAGATCGACACAGAATGCTGGAGTTACTCAGCAGGTCAGGCAACATCTCTGGAGAAAAGGAATAGGTGATGTTTTGGGTCAAAACTTTTCTTCAGATTGAGAACCCTCTGAATCTATTCCTTTTCCTTTTCTCCAGAGGTTTTGCCCGACCTGCTGAGTTACTCCAGCATTTTGTGTCAACCATTTGCATTACAATAAGCAATGACCTTATCCAGACTCTTTCAGGGAATACTGCAAGAGACAAGTGTATCTGTATTATCCATTTACATTGTGTTCAAGTCAAACAAAAAAAAAGTGAATTTTGCATTTGTGGGTTTAAATGGGCTCGTATAGTTTTTGCCTGCTGGTAAAATTTCTTCAGTTAGAAGATTACTTCATGAGAAATTGAAAGGTGTTTCCATGCAAAAATACTACCTACTTATCATTTTCTCAACTGTGAGATGATCTCTACAGTATTACGTAATATTTGTAAGAACAAATTTGAGATAACGGGTGGTGGGTGTATGGAACAAGCTGCCAGAGGAGGTTGTTGAGGCTGGGACTATCCCAGATGGACAGGCATATGGATAGGACAGGTTTGGAGGGATATGGACCAAACGCAGGCAGATGGCACTAGTGTAGCTGGGACATGTTGGCCGGTGTGGGCAAGTTGGCCCGATGGGCCTGTTTCCTCACTGTATCACTCTAGGACTCGAACGATTGCATTATTACTTCAGAATGGAATAGAATAGAATACTTTATTGTCACACGTGACAACGCACAGTGAAATTCTTTACTTGCATACCCAAGGTATGCAAATAGCGGCCACCTACGGCGCTGAACAGAGCTCAGTGGAAAAAGATTACATTGCCGAATGAGACAAAGTCATTTCATGAGAATAATCAACCTCAGTGTAAATCCTTTGACAAAACCAAATGCATTTCCCACAGTAGTATATGTTCATTGAATGCAGGATTACCTGGTATGGATCCAGGTGGGGGCATTCCTGCAAAATACAAAAAGTTTAATACAAACCAACTGCATAAAACCATTTGCTGAGTCGTAGCATTCATTTTAATTGATAAAAAGAAAATACTTCAATTACCTGGAAGAGAGGTTCCTTCTGAACCATCCCGAGGCAGTAAAGACAAATATTTTTAACCTAGTGATAATGTAGCTAAGTTACAGTAAAAAGCACTAACATAGTTTCACGAGATGAATAAAAAGTGAATTCCACTGCACTCAATGTTTCAATATTTGTGCAAAAATTGTCACCCATTGGAATGATGTGAGCTAATGACGGCGTAGATATCTCTAAATAAACAATAATCCTGATTTCATTTTCTCAACTAATTTGCTAGTCTGACACCAAATACGGCCTGTAACATCGAGAAGCCGCGGACTCCGGTAAGAAAGTGGCCGATTCGGGCACTCCAAGCTGCAAAGTGTGTTCCATCCGTCCCGACGTCGGAGCTTTGATCATCCCGACGAGAGGGCTTGTACATCGGGCCGTCCGTAGCGGCGACTGCGGAGGGTCAAGGCCCCAAACACGGGTGAACAATAGGAGGAAGACTGACTGAACTTTATTGCCTTCCATCACAGTGATCACTGTGGTGGATGTTTATGTTAAGTTCTATCGATCTTTTTAATTGTGTTGTGTTCATTTAATTGTATGGCTGCATGGTAACTCAAATATCACTGCACCTTAACTGGTGCATGTGACAATAAATGTGAATCTGAAATATGATTTTACACTGCATGGAACCAATAAGAATACCAAAAATGTTATTTTTACTTTAGCAAGACTTTTTTAACCCAGTCTACAAAGGAGATAAGCATTCTCCTGCTAGACATGATTCCAACTAAAGAAAACAATGTTTTTCTGGAAATAGCAATACATGAAGCCTTTTGAAAATGAAGAAACACGAGATTAGAGACAATTTAAAATGTTTAAAAAATTCCCCATGACTTTTAAGTCGACAAATCACGGCATTATAAATTCAGAAAACCATGTCAAATCACAGCAGGTTACAAGTTGAAACAAACGACATGAGAAAAGCATTGGCAGACTTCATTTCTGGTGGCAGCCTTTAACATGTGTGACTTCTCACAAAGCACTGATCGAGGCCAGGTTTACTCACAATAAAAACCCTAGTATTCTTCATTGGGTACAGATCAACCACCGATTTTCTGGCAAATCTGGTTCGGCGCCCCCTTTCATCCGGACAAAATGACGAGATTAAAGCCCCCTTGAAGACCCCCCCACCCCCGAAAATGTGGTGCCTACGCCGGGTGAGGCGGCCGATCTCAACCTCATCAGGACTTCTGGGCCAATCGGCGGGTGGAATTTACCCCCTGCGGCCATGGCTCTGGAATTTTTCCGCCGGCAGATCTATTCCCATCGCCGACTTGTGCGGCCGACTTTGCGGGACAGTATCTCGGACCCCCAAAGGCAGTGAATTCTGTTGGTCCGGCAAAACGGATAATACAGCAAGGCTCTGGAACCAAGGGTGCCAGGAAATTGGTAGTGAACTTTTAATACAACTTTAGAAAGTGCAATGGTATTTCATGCTGCTTTACCTGGTGGGTGCATGGGTGGTGGCCCACTTGTGACAGGAGGGGGTGGGTGCATGAAATGACAAGGTGGTCCAGGCATCGGAGGGGGAGGACCTGTCGGGGCTGCAAATGGCGGCCGTTTGTTTGCATGATCTCCAAGAACCTAATCCCCAAAAACAAAAAACAAATCTTTGTATGGAACAGCCAATATATATTCAAGTATCACAATTTCTTATGAGGAAGATGACAAGTTTGACAACAAACCATTCAAACAGTTTGTAAGTGTCACAGAGTCACACAGCATGGAAACAGCACTTGCCCACGATGACCAACATGCCCCATGCACACTAGTCTCATCTGCCTACGTTTGGCCCATATCCCTCTCAGCCTATGCTATCTATGTACTTGTACAAATGTTTTCTAGACGCTGTGATAGTGCTACATTCTTAGATAAGTGAGTCCTGAAGGAATATGTGCTTATCGTTTATTGATAACTCCAAACTACGATTAACTTCCCAACATAAGAAACACTTTGAAATAGACACAAAAAACTGGAGTAACTCAGCGGGTCAGGCAGCATCTCTGGAGAACAGGAATAGGTGACTTTTCAGGTCGCGACCCTTCTTCAGGGGAGAGGGAACTGAGAGATATGAAAAGGTACATGGAACAAATTAATGAAAGATATGCAAAAAGACAGATCAAAGCCAGCAAAAATGATCAAGAAAAGGTGGAGCCCACAATGGTCTATTGTTGGCTGTGGGGAAGGTGATAACGAGTAATACAACCAGTGAAACACAGCAAGCCGACAGTGAAACTAGTACGACGGTTAGGGTGGGGGAAGGATAGAGAGAGAGGGGATGCAAAGGTTACCTGAAGTTTGAGAAATCAATATTCATACCACTGGGTTGTAAGCTGCCCAAGCAAAATATGAGGTTCTGTTGTTGAAAATGATGACATTGATGCAGTATTCTGTCGCACGCACCAAACATCTCATACAAACACCTCAGAATTTGTTTTCAGAATGGAGCATCTCCACTTTCACATTCAGTCAGGAGCACCGAAGCAGGAATGGGCTGCACCCGGAATCTTTTGCAGCAATGTATCCCGCTGAGTTACTCCAGCATTTTGTGTCCATCCTTACACATTGAGGCCACTTGCTTTCAACCAAAAATAATTCAATCTTGCTGTTGATGTTTGTATCAGAAAGAAAGGAATGTACCTGAATTGCAGTTTCATCCCCTCCGTGCCTGTCTCGCCGCCGTCCTTCTACCCTTCTGATCGAACCCGTGTATCCGCCAATAACGTCAATCGTGCCGGCCAGTTTTCTGCAGTAAATACTTCATTTTACATTAAATCTGACAGTTCCAAAGAGTTTGGTCCAATAATAATTTTGAGAATTAACACATATTTTAAAATACAAGGTTGATATTGTCATGATATTGTTAGTTAACGACAATAAACATGAATAATCTGTAGCACTTCCACTATTTTCTGTTTATAATTATTGCAAAGCAGTGAGCAAAATAAATCAACACTGTCAAACAAATGTACTTTAGAAGTGAAGGAGCAGTGTCTCTCCTGTTCGTTTTCAAATCGCTGCACTGCAAATATGATGCACTCGCTAGTCCTCTTAAAACGTATTTATCAAATCTTTTTGTTTAAGCCTGACAGATTGTGCCTTTAAGAATGAACTAAACAGTGCAAAGCTATAAACCTATTATTTATGTGTAGGAAGGAACTGCAGATGCTGGTTTAAACTGAAGAAGAAGATAAGACACAAAAAGCTGGAGTAACTTAGCAGGTCAGACAGCATCTCTGGAGAAAAGGAATATGAATCTAAAGAAGGGTCTTTACCTGAAATGTCACCTATTCCTTTTCTCCAGAGATGCTGCCTGACCCGCTGAGTTACTCCAGCTTTAAAATTTCTTCATTCATAACACGGAGTCCCACCCAACTTAAAAAAAAGAAAATATCAGCTCTCCAGCTGAATCATTGTCAATGTTTATTCATTAATAAATCATTTAAAGAGAGTGTCTTGCCCAGAGTAGGTGCATCGATGACCAGAGGACATAGGTTTAAGGTGGAAAAGATTTAATAAGAATCTGAGTGGTAACTTTTTCACACAAAAGGTGGTGGGTGGGTCTATGGAACGAGCTGCCAAAGGAGGAAGTTGAGCCAGGGACTATCCCAACATTTAAGAAACAGTTAGACAGGTACATGGATAGGACAAGTTTGGAGGGACATGGGCCAAACACAGGCAGGTGTGACTTGTGTAGCTGGCACATGTTGCCTGGGTGGGCAGATTTGGCCAAAGTGCCTGTTTCCACACTACATTACTCTATTTGGAAGCAATGAAATTCTGTGTTTACATTTCCAAAATGAAACCTCTCCTTCAAAGCATCACAAACATCTCAATCCCCACACTGCTCCCATCTGCCCAGCACTTTGTCATTGTATCAGCCTTGACCATTGCCTCTGGAAACTTGTCTCAGGTAACCACCACCACCTGTGTGAAAAAGCTTGCCTCCAGATCTCCTTTAGATTCTCCTCCTCTCACCTTAAACCCTTTGCCTTCCAGTTTTAGACTCCACAACCTCGGAAAACTTTTAGCTATAGACACAAAAAGCTGGAGTAACTCAGCGGGACAGGCAGCATCTCTGGAGAGAAGGAATGGGTGACGTTTCGGGTCGAAACCCTTCTTCCCTAGTAATGCCCATAAGTTCAACAACTTCTGATAACAACTGAGCTCAGTCTGACGAAGGGTCTCGACCCGAAACGTCACCCATTCCCTCTATCCAGAGATGCTGCCTGTCCTGCTGAGTCTATCTTCGGTATAATCCAGCATCTGCAGTTCTTTCCTACAAATGGAACCGCACAAAGACATACAGGTTTGTAGGTTAATTGGCATCTGTAATTTATAAATTGTCCCTAGTGTGTAGGCTGGTGTACAGGGTGATCGCTGGTCAGCGTGAACCCGCTGGGCCGAAGGGCCTATTTCTGCGCTGTATCTCTAAGGTCTAAAGAATTTCTTCTGCACTGAGCTCCATCTCTGCCTATTGTACCTGGTTTTAATTTTCATTTAACATTACAACTAAATACTGGGTTGTCTCCAGTTGTTCTGCATCTTACCTATTGGGTGGTGGGCCTGCTTTCATCCTTGCTCCAGGTGGAGACATGAAATCATCCTTCATTTCCACTTTAGGCAAATTGTTTTCCATTTCTTTCTCCATGATGCACACTCTCACTTGCTGAAACTAAATAAAAGAAATGTCTTAAATAATATCTTTAACAGCAGATATGCTTTTTTTTAAACAAACCCCCACATGGATAAAGAGACTACATGTAACAATTGGACAAAGAAAATGTTCAGCACATTTCTCATTATCAAGGCCAGCCAAGACATTTATTAAAATTACCCATTATTCCCAAATGAACATTCATATTTGTATTTGTGACAATGCCCCAAAACAATTCAACTGTCCATGAACTGCTTCATCATTGTGAGGATGAAACCTGCTACACAAATTGATTATGTTGGTTGAAAGGTACAGCATGAACTAGTCCCTTCAGCCCATTAAGTCCATGCTGACCATGGATCACCCGTTTATAGACACACAATGCTGGATGAACTCACTGGATGAAGAGTCGAGACCCTTCTTCAGATCCGTCTACACTCGTTCAATATTATTGCCCTTGAGCATCCAGTCCCTACACACTATTCAGAGTCCAATTAATGTGCAAACCCCAGCTTTTTCTTTGTGCACATAAAACTGTAATTTCCAGCGAGAGAACTTGGATTCTGTGGAGTACGCTCTACACATATCTGTGAACGCCAAATGTGGAATGTTTTCTGTCATGCATTTTATCACATATGCCAACTTTGACAAGGAAGCTTCCTTAAGGTTTTTGCTTCTTTGGAGTTAACTAATTCAGGACAAAGAGAACCTGGGCCTGATGCCTATAAAATGAAAAGATGGACCCAAGCAATTTTTTTTAACATAACTTTGAACTTACTCCATCCAAAACAGTTTTAATAATTCAATATTAAATGGTATAAACTGCTTACAAAATAATTATTATACTTTTTAGTTATTAAGCAGTTTATCTGTACCAATATTTTGTTCTCCGGCACAGTTGCAAGGATGGGATCAAGTCCTAACTGAAGTCTTCGTTGCTTTTCACAATATGCTTTCCAGGTCTCTTCAGTATAGCCATAGTTAAAGTAGTCCGAAAGGTCAGCACCTACGAAAAAGAAACAAAATATGTACATGCTGCTTCAGGGTCAATTAGTCCCACAGTAAATTTGACTCCATCGAATTACACCCTCTTTGGAAATTATACTGGAACAGGGAGGCAGCTTCAAATTTCCATTCTCAATTTTACAGGAGATTTACAACATTAGAAAATGTAATAGGCACAATCAAGATTTCTTATGCTAAAACACAACAGACAAAAAAATCCAGTCTGATCATTTTGCCCAACTATGACATAGCAAAACAGATTTGCCTTTGTATATGTAACAGTAGTGATCACTTTAAAATTAATTAGCTTACTGTGAAGTATTCATCAGGAAGGCTGGCTCCGTCCAGGGGGCGGAGTTGGATTCATGGGAGGTGGTCTTGGAGGGAAGGATGCTCCTCCCCTCCAAGGGAAAAGGGGAAGTACAACGGGATCTGGGGGTCCTTGTATATTAGTCTATGAAAGTAAGCATGCAGGTACAGCAGTCAGTGAAGAAAGCGAATGGCATGTTGGCCTTTATGACAAGAGGAATCGAATATAGGAGCAAAGAGGTCCTTCTGCAGTTGTAAAGAGCCCTAGTGAGACCACACCTGGAGTATTGTGTGCAGTTTTGGTCCCCCAATTTGAGGAAGGAAATTATTGCTATTGAGGGAGTGCAGCGTAGGTTTACAAGGTTAATTCCCGGGATGGCGGGACTGTCATATGCTGAGAGAATGGAGCAGCTGGGCTTGTACACTCTGGAGTTTAGAAGGATGAAAGGGCATCTCATTGAAACATATAAGATTGTTAAGGGCTTGGACACGCTAGAGGCAGGAAACATGTTCCCGATGTTGGGGGAGTCCAGAACCAGGGGCCACAGTTTAAGAATAAGGAGTAAGCCATTTAGAATGGAGACGAGGAAACACTTTTTCTCACAGAGAGTGGTGAGTCTGTGGAATTCTCTGCCTCAGAGGGCGGTGGAGGCAGGTTCTCTGGATGCTTTCAAGAGAGAGCTAGATAGGGCTCTTAAAAATAGCGGAGTCAGGGGATATGGGGAGAAGGCAGGAACGGGGTACTGATTGGGGATGTTCAGCCATGATCACATTGAATGGCGGTGCTGGCTCGAAGGGCCAAATGGCCTACTCCTGCACCTATTGTCTATTGTCCTCAAACTGCAGAGCATCTTGGACAATACAGCTCAACCCCTCCATGACACACTGGTCAACCTGAGGAGTACCTTCAGAAACAGACTGGTTCCGCCAAGATGCAGCACAGAACGCCATAGGAGATCCTTCTTCCCTGTGGCTATCAAACTGTATAACTCATCCCCCTTCTGTCATGGGGTCGACTGACTCCCCCCTCCCCGCCCCAACCTCCCCTCAATCTTTGCACATCACCAATCCTTTTCACTCGTCACTTTAATTTCATGTCTCCTGTACCTTGTGTTTTATGACTGTTGGCAGATCAATTTCCCTCCTGGGATAAATAAAGTTCTGTCGTAACGTATTTAGAATGTCCATGGAACTGATGACACTAAATAAGTTTGTTATCATCGTCACATGTCCTGACGTGCTATCCAGTCTAATCAAACCATACACAAGTACAAGTAGAGCAAAGATAAAAAACACCAGATTGTAGAATATGATGTTGCAGCTACAGAGAACCTATAGATAGAAATATTGCATATTTGCAATGTAAACTATTTTAAACACTAAAAGACAAAAAAAAGAGGTTCCATGTTTAAAACATACCTGGTTTCCTCCATGGTTTATCTTCAAATGTGTCCAAGTCTGTTTCAATCACAGGAATTCCATTGATGCTTCCAGGGGCATCAAGGTCAATGCCTCTAGAATGTAGTTTTGCTGTGGCAAGAACAAAGACCACATTTTAGAATGAGTACAATTTATTATTATTCAAATTGTTTGTGCATTGATCTGCATAATTCCTATAACAGCCTATTCTGTGAGTTAGCAGCAAATGTACCAGTTACCTCTATGTGCACATTCACTTCACACTACCAATATTGACTACTTGGACATATCAGGAATCTGATCAAAATTACGACAATATTACTCATATTATGTTTCCTTATGATAAAGGAGGCTATCACATCCATTTTAATACAACCAGTTGCGTTCTGCCACTTGTATCTTGATATTCTCCTACATAGGGCGGCACAGTGGCAGAGCTGCTGCCTTATAGCGCGAGACTCAGATTCAATCCTGACTAAAGGGCCTGTCATCGGGCGTCATTTGCGCGTCACGCAGATGGCGCGCAAAGATTTTTTACATCCCAAAATCCTGGGGCGCCGCGCATGACGCATGCGTCGTGACGTGTAAATGATGTTGCGTAAATGACGCCCAAGTGGGACAGGCCCTTAAGGGTGCTGCCTGTATGCAGTTTATACATTATCGCTGTGACTGTGTGGGTTTTCTCCGGGAGCTCCAGTTTCTTCCCACATTCCAAAGATGTGCAGGTTTGTAGGTTAATTGGCTTCCACAAATTGTCCATACTGTGTGATAGAACTAGTCAACTGGCGGCCTTATGGTCAGAGTGGACTCAATGGGCAGAAAGGCCTGTTTCCACGCAGTATCTCTAAACTAAACTACATTGAATAAGCCTATTAACATCACTTTGTTCCCTATTAGCAACCTACACAGATTTACAATAGTCATCCGAATATCTAGCATGTCTTTGGGACATGGGAGGAGACCAGAGCACCCAATGAAAACCTATGCAATCACAGGGGGGAAATGCAAACTCCACACAGACCAACGCAGAGCTCAGGTCAAACACAAGATGCTGGAGCTGTTGGACAGCTTAAGTAGTAGAGCTAATAGGCCTTGATGTTTCAATCCCTGTAATAAGTCAGCACTCTTGCGATTTGCTGTGGGATTGGAGTGATGAAAGGTAATAATAATAATAATAGATTTTATTTATATAGCGCTTTTCAGGACTCAAAGTCGCTTAAGGGTAGGTACGTCATCGGGGTCATCAGGTGGGCACCCTCCTTCTTTGACGTTTCATTGATACGCCCACAACATCTCCAGAGGGCTCAACGGTGATACCTGGATGCTTACACCGCCGCTGTGTTACACTATCACTAAAAATTATTGAGTGAACAAAATCTTTCAAAGAACATCATTATTTTTCTGAGGTGCTTAATCTATGTTATCCCAGTACACGGTTCAGGACATCCCATTTAGTAAAATGACATTAATGGAGAGCATAAAAGATTGATTCAGATTCAAGGCCGGGAAGGTTAAAAAATAAAAAAAGGTTTTGAGGAAGGAAAACGGAGATAATGAAGACAAATAGGAAATTTATTGTAACGTTTTTTAAAGAATGTCTAGCATTTTGGTAGAGCAAGCAGGAAAATACTACTTCTGGCCAGAACTCAAAAATGGGAAACTTGTTACAACAAAAAAGAGGAGAGATTAGGAGATATTTGAACTGTTGTTATGAGTTTTGGCCACGGCGGCAAGTCAGACTGAAACATGGTATCATTTTAAGTGGATGCACAAACAAGAACCAACACTATGAAATTGGTGAAGCACAACAGTGGAATAGCTCTTGGATTCCTTATCTCAAAATGTTTGTTTAGAGATACAGCGCGGAAAACAGGCCCTTATACATTTACATTTATACCAAGCCAATTAACCTACAAACCTGTATGTCTTTGGAGTATGGGGGGAAAACCCAAGATCTCGGAGAAAAACCCACACAGGTCACTAGGAGAACGTACAAACTCCGTACAGACAGCACCTGTAGCCAGGATGGAACCCGGGTCTCTGGCGCTGTAAGGCAGCAACTCTACTGCTGCACCACTGTGTCAGCACACATATACAACGCTTCTTCAGCGTTGTATATTTCTTCTGTGCTCCATTATCTCATTAATATAAGGGTTTATGAATAAAAATATGCATTCTTAGACAAAACAAATTCCAATTATCCATCAATTGCTGAATAAACACCCTTACTAACCTGCAGAAGAACCATAGGTACGTCCACTCTTCAGATTCAAATTCATTGGCGTGCCCCTATATAAATTTAAAATCAATAAATTAAAACAGTTTCCAAAACAACTTAAAAGCCATCAGTACACACAGTATACTGTTTCTAGTACACGTCTGTCATTATTCATTATTCTATCTCACTGTATTGAATAAATAACGTGTTTTCATATATCCCCAATTTTTTTTAAAACTTCTCTTTGTTCAAAAATGAGATGGTTGGGATACTTAGAAGACACTTTCCTTCTAACTATCGTAAGCATCATAAGCAAATATCAAAATATATTTTATGTTTTATTATGGCACAGGAGGTCAATTCTAAATCCTAAATCTGAAAACTCCCTACAAACAACACCTAGGTGCCTGGAGCTAAGAGGCATTCGTACTAAATGCTACACCAGGCTGCCCTCTCACATCTACAAATGATCCCTAGAATACGCGACGACCAATTTAGTAATATTCGGAAGGGCTTGCACCGTTTAATAATTTGTGCATAATAAAATTACGCTTCCAAGATGGCGCCCAACCCAGGCGACTCTTTGTGTGCTGTCCACAGAAGCAGATCTGCAATCACTTGTTACAATCTCTCCACACTTTTAGATCTCTACTCCTACAGCAGCATTTCTTATTTTCACTAAACATTATTCCCGCATTATGTATTTGTACACTCGAATGTAATCATGTATTGTCTTTCTGCTGACTGGCACAATTCTAAAATGGTTTAATGGCTCTGCAAGGATTTGTGTGTTGTTTGTTCAAAGGGGTAGGTTGAAAAAGTGTTGAAAACAGTTGGGATGCTGGGCTATATTTATGGAGGCAGAGTGTGTAAGAACAAGCAAGCTATTATGAACTGTTATAAAATACTGGTTGGCCACAAGTGGACTACGTGAGAGGAAATAGTAGGGAAGATGCAATTATATTCAATAGATATTTGGACCTATGTGGATACAAAAGGTTGAGAGAAATATGGGCTACATGTAGGCAAATGGAAGTAACTCAGAAGGGCACCTAGATTGTCATGGACTAGCTAGGCTAAATGGCTTGTTTCTGTGCTGTATATCTATGACCCTACACATAGAATACAATATATTTCAATACTCTGTGAAGGAAGGAACTGCAGATGCTGGTTTACACCAAAGATAGACACAAAAAGCTGGAGTAACTCAGTGGGTCAGGCAGCATCTCTGGAGAAAAGGAATAGGTGATGTTTCAGGTTAAGACTCTTCTTCACACTCAATATTTCAATACTCTGGTATGTGTGTGTTTTGCAAAACAAAGCCGACCATAAATATGGTATTTTTGGAACACATCGGTGGGTAGAAAGTCAATCTTGGGTTATTAAGTTAAAGCGAGAATAGATAGAGTTAGTTTCATTCTAGTTTTAAGTAATCAACTTGAGAGGGAGATGATGATAACTTTTCTCTTAATGTGGCGGACGAGGAATAATTGGCAGGAAATCCTGCAGAAGGTGCCATAAATTCAAGAGATGCACTGATGAAGAAATTTAGGAATGTGATGAAGTGGTAGTGAGGTTAGCCCTAAGGCTAATTTTCAGTGCCAACGTCAGTGAAATAAGAGAATATATCTGTGAAATCACTTACATATACTGTGGTGCACCCGTTTTAATGTTGCCAATGGTGACCTTCACATCATCGTCATCACTGTCACTATCACTGTCATCCTCGTCACCACCATTTTGTGACAGCTAAAAACATAAAAAATCCTTTACAATTATAAGTGTCCTAATATCCTCTTGATACAGATCAGAACAATAATATCGTAATTATCTTATCGAGGTGACATTGGTCAAATGCACACCTCCAGATATAGGGACTGTTTTTTCCCCAGCAGTTATCAGACAACTGAAATCATCCTACCGCAACCACAGAGCTGTCCTGAACTACTGTCTACTTCATCGGAGACCCTCGGACTCTCGGACTTTACTGGCTTTACCTTGCACTAAACGTTATTCCCTTATCATGTATCTGTACACTGCCAATGGCTCGATTGTAATCATGTATTGTCTTTCCGCTGGCTGGTTAGCACGCAACAAAAGCTTTTCACTGTACCTCGGTACATGTGACAATAAACTAAACCGAAACTGAACTGAAATGTGAGAGAAAGATGTGTTCAAATCAATTTGCTGTTGCTAGGTGGTTGATGATTTATTTTTCAAGATACTGCAGTAAATCACAAAGTATCATTATTATAGTAGGATTCTTTACGTTGAGGAAGGATCCCACAGGACATTGATGCACTGGCATTTTAAAAGATTATTCAAATCTAGCAGTTGCCAGATGAGAGAAAGATTTCTCTGTGATGACTGGAGGAATGCTTTCAGAGCAAGGCCAATGTTGTTTCCAATCCGTTCCTAGGTGGCTACAGTCCATAATACAGCTATCCATCATATGACTGGCACTAGAGTCACAAGGATGACTAACCCAGGAAACGGAAACCTTATAGTGACAAGGCATTCCCTTTGACGTAGGTTTCAGGACATAATGTCGAGGAATAATGGGAGACCATTTTCAGCAAGTAATTTTCCACTTCTGATGACAGAATTTTAACTTGAAAGGACAATACTTATTCACATTCAGCAGGAGTCCTTCCCAGAAAACAAGAAACCAATACTGTTCTCACCCAAAGGCTCCAGACATGGACTTCCCTGGAGTGAGCATGGAATAATGGTCACATGCTGAAAATATCATGAAATCCCTCCTCTTTCTCTCAGCTTTTTTTTTGCCCCTCTATGCCCATTCATTCTCAATTATTAAACGTGCTCAATTATTAAACTTGTGCTGAATCATTCATGATATGCATTAAGCAAACAGATGGTTCATTTTTTTCTGTTTTCATCATTCAGCTGCTGACCAATGAATTAAAGTATTTAAAATAATATATCCCTGTAGAGAAAAGAATGTAAAGAGTCAAATTTAGTGTTTCTAATGAGTTGTCTGTGTGGGTGATGGAAGCAGGTATCTCACAATATTTAAGTAGTATCTATATTAGTACTTGAATTGCAAAATCATACAAGGTTACCGTATGAGAGTAAATGGGATTGGTGTAGATGAGTAATTGATGGTCAGCATGGATATGGCTGGCCAAAGGGTCTAATTTTTTGCTGTGTAACTATTATTTCTACTTGGTTCCTGTCTCTACCTTTGGTTTTCTCCACTCTTCCATTCCTCTTGGAAATTTACCTCAGCTTTTATTTTTGGACCTCGCCACCAGCTTTCCCCGTCATTCAGAAGTAATCAGAGCAACTGTCTTTTGGGAAAAGAACCTAAAGCCTCATCAAATGCTTGCCCCGTGAAACTGCAATGGAATATCCATGCCTTTCACATACGGAGTCCCTCAATCACACTGGTGATGAATTGTTTGGATGCATTATTTCACAGCAATGAAACTAAAACGATTTTACAGTTAATGTATCTGTGATGAAAAATGTTGAACACGCTCTACCCTGTCATCCTCTTCTGTTCAATTTTCACAGTCTTGTTCATCGATTCACAGCATTTAATTACATCACTTTTCACTTGACGATTCATTATATTTCGTTATTTACCGCTAGTAAAAGCAGAAATTGACTTTGCAGGCAGAACAGGTGTCGAATCCTTCAAATTTTTCTCTTATCAGCAAAATGGAGAAACTAATATGTAGGAAGGAACTGCAGACGCTGGTTTAAACCAAAGATAGACACAAAATACTGGAGTAACTCAGCGGGTCAGACAGCATCTTTGGAGAGAAGGAATGGGTGATGTTTCGGGTTGAAACCCTTCTTCAGACTGACAAGTGTGACAATCTTTTCAACCAATCCTACTATTCAGGGGAACAATATGGTAACAATTTAAAACCTATTACAGAGAATCTGAATTTTCTCGTTGAAATATTACAATATTTGTGAATTGGAACTTTACCAAAACAAATAAGGAATGTCATCTAATGATGGGAAATGCTATTCCAAAACTTACACCGTCGGCCATTTCCAAGTTGTTGACCTTAAATTCAAGTGACATCTCCTGCAGTGGTTTCAAAGAATCTTCATCCCTGCATAAGCAAAATGCCAAGTTAAATCAGAACCAAAAGGATTGGCATACTTGAAAGGTAATTAAAAAAATTACAACATTGTGTAACTACATTCTTTCCTTTAGATTTACCAGCAATGTATTAATCTTTTATAATTGTTGCCTGGAAACTAGCAGTTCCAGTCATTCTACGCAAGTAGCCATGCCTTATTTTGTTAGCCTATTTACTGTGCATTCAAGGCCATTTGCCCACCAAAGTTTCCTTTATAGTTGGTTTCCAAATTTTCAGTTAAATTTTTTTTATTTGTGAACTGCTCCTTTGTGAAGATACACAGCTCACAAATCTTTGTCACATGATAAAGCACATCCCATTTAGGTTGCCGGGTGGAATTTTACATGGGGCAGCTTTTGAATTAGATTGTAGTTTAACAGTTTCTGCTAACATGCAAAACGTTCATGTCAAATGTACCATGAACAGGAAATTCTTTGTGTTTTTATCTCATAGAATGGGAGTAAAAAAAGAGGAAATATTTATGGTAAAAAAAAGGGCATTTTCACAAAGCTATTCTTAAGAGTCACAGAAAGCAATTTTTTTTAGTTTAGAAATACAGGCCCTTCGGTCCACCGAGTCCGCACAGACCAATGATCCCCACACATTAACACTACCCTACACACACACTAGGGACAATATGTTTTTACATTTATACCAAGCCCATTAACCTACAAACCTGTACGTCTTTAGAGTGTGGGAGAAAATCGAAGATCCCGGAGAAAACCCACGCAGGTTAAGGGAAGAACATACAAACCCCGTTCAGACAGGCACCGGTCGTCAGGATCGAACCGGGTCTCTGGTACTGGAAGGCAGTAGCTCTACCGCTACGCCACCGGGCCACCCTATAATTCTATGTGTATCTGACAACCTTGTTTTTTTTACTAGTTACACAAAAAAATGCTTTCCTGAACACAGCAACAATAACAGTTCAAGGTGAGCTGGGGATAAAAAAGGTTCAGTCACAGGAAGCAATAGCTTGAAAAGTAAGACATCAAGTTTAGCAGCTTGCATGTAAATAATTTGAAAATCTGTACAAATGCAACCAATTCAGAATAAACTAAACTAATTCAAGAAAGTCACAACAGAAGATCATGCTGATCACATCTGAAAAGTCAAATGATTAAATAAAGCATGTGTTTCAGAAATACAGGGATGTTAAAAAAGTTCAACGAGCCATTTCAAAGCTTTATAAGCAAATAAAAAGATTAAAATTAGACAACTGATTACTCAATTGTACTATGTGTAAGAAAGAACTGCAGATGCTAGTTTAAATCAAATATAGACACAAAATGCTGGAGTATCTCAGCAGGACAGGCAGCATCTCTGGAGAGAAGAAATGGGGAGAACCCATTCCTTCTCTCTAGAGATGCTGCCTGTCCCGCTGAGTTACTCCAGCATTTTGTGTCTACAGTCAATTGTACTTCATGTTTAAATTCAACATTCAACTTCCCAATGAAGTAAATACCTGAAGCACCCAATGGAGTATTGTATATTAACACTGAGATTCTTACCCGTCAATCAAAGACATCTCTTCTTGTTTACCAGGGGTTTCATCTACAAACAAAGGATAAAAGGCATAATGCAGACAAATTATCTCAAAATTAATGATTTGGAAAAATAACCAGCACTGTGACTAAGTGCAACCATCACATTATCATGAAAGACCCACACCTCCCTGGTCATGCTCTCAAATCAATACTAGCATTGGGAAGGTGGTACAGGGGCCTGAAAACAATGACCTCAAAGATCAAGTACAGCTTCTTACCAGTAAAACATAGCACAACACTAACCACTACCTCAGTCTGAAGATGGGTCACGACCCGAAACGTCACCTATTCCTTCGCTCCATAGATGCTGCTTCAGGTCACTGAGTTTCTCCAGCATTTTTGTCTACCTCAGCAACTATGATCTGCTGTGGACTTTGTTATTGGTTGCTCTACAGACTTTGGTTTTGCACTATTATGGTCTGGTTATCTAGTATTACTGATTATTAATTTACTATATTATGGAGTATTATATTTATTTGAGTGTTTTGAGTTAATCGGCCTGTAAAGCTGCAGCAAGTAAGAATTTCATTGTTCCATTGCCGACAATTAAATGCTCATGACTCTTGACACTAATACCAGCGACATAAGCGACTGCAAAAGTTAATTAACAGAAGAAAAATAAATGAACGCTAAATGGACATCAGCTGTTTGTTCGCTCTTGCAGTGTCAACAGTGCTATCAATCCTTAATGCAGACTAAATAACATTTAGTGTCCAAAATGTTATCCCTAGATTGCATAAAATGTTACAACATGAAGAGATGTTATAATGTAAAAAACAGAAAAAAAAGGATTAAGAACGTCAGATTCAACAGCATATGCCCATGAGTTTGATCCAGGAAACCCCCCCACATCTTTATGGAGAGTCTTAGTGAGGGGTTAGTGAAAGGGGTTAGTCAATCTGTTCAGGGCCAGATTGTTTTTAATGATTCAAGAAATTATCAAGCCTGCATAATATTTGTTTTGTGGGGGAGGCAGTAATTGCAGATACCAAGGCGACAGGGAATTTTCGTCAGCAGCTGAACTGAATCATCGAGGAAGGTGGTTACTCACCTAACCCAGTGTTTAACATGGATGACAATAGACAATAGATAATAGGTGCAGGAGTAGGCCATTTGGCCCTTTGAGCCAGCACCGCCATTCAATGTGATCATGGCTGATCATCCCCAATCAGTACCCCGTTCCTGCCTTCTCCCCATATCCCCTGACTCCGCTATTTTTAAGAGCCCTATCTAGCTCTCTCTTGAAAGCATCCAGAGAACCTGCCTCCACCGTGAGGCAGAGAATTCCACAGACTCACCACTCTCTGTGAGAAAAAGTATTTCCTCGTCTCCGTTCTAAATGGCTTACTCCTTATTCTTAAACTGTGGACCCTGGTTCTGGACTCCCCCAACATAGGGAACATGTTTCCTGCCTCTAGTGTGTCCAAGCCCTTAACAATCTTATATGTTTCAATGAGATTCCCTCTCATCCTAAACTCCAGAGTGTACAAGCCCTGCTGCTCCATTTAAAGCGACTTTGAGTCCTTGAAAAGCGCTATATAAATAAAATGTATTATTATTATTATTATTCTCTCAGCATATGACAGTCCCGCCATCCCGGGAATTAACCTTGTAAACCTACGCTGCACTCCCTCAATAGCAAGAATGTCCTTCCTCAAATTAGGGGACCAAAACTGCACACAATACTCCAGGTGTGGTCTCACTACGGCCCTGTACAACTGCAGAATGGATGCAGATGAGATAGGATTGGAAGAGGATGTGAGGGATGACACAATTACTTCAGGTTTTGATGCAGCCAAAAGACAACCTTCACCTTCACCTTGGAACTAACGCAGAAATTAACTGCAAGCCTCTTGTATTTTACCATTCATAGAACCTGAAGGCTTCAAAGAGCTCCTCAGTGGCTGATCTACCAATGGTGTGGCCATTTAACAAAAATGCCTTTATTCAGACACTGCTTTATTAAACAATATTATGCAGAGAATGAGCAATACAATAATATACATGGACATCTAGTTAACATGAAGGCTATGGCCAATAGTAGTCGTGGCCAAAAACATTCAGTGTTTTTTTGTACCCGCAGACACTACTTCATCGAGTAAGAAGGTACTGCAAATGCTGGTTTACAAAATGTGGAGTTACTCCAGGATTTTGTGACTACTTCATTGTTATAAGCTCTGGACCAAGATGCTGCTGCTGCTGCTACATTCAAGGATTACTACTTGCAGTGCAGAGTGAGGCATGTCACTTTGGAGCTAAGTAGCAATGATGAACATGCTATTCAGTGTCTAGAAGTGGTGTGAGATCAAGATAACCATGGAAGCTTTTAGTGCTTATCTTAGCAATAAATTGTACAAGGAGAAAATTATGGCTAGAGTTTGTGCATGTCTCCTTTGGGTTTACAAGCCACTGAAAAATATTCAAGAAAATAAGTTTAGCAACTGAGACTAAGTTTGATGAAGTACAAGAGCCATGATGCGAAAGGAACATTGTGTTTTTATTATCTTCAATTTTATTAAATAAAATGTAAATTGCTAATAAAAGTATTTATTTAAGGTTTATATTGATTTTTTTAAGCAGTGGTTTTTAAACACAGTTCCAGTTTTTACATTGAAACTAAATAAGAAATATCTCTATGATGCACAACTTTTTGTTTAACTGGATATTTTCTAGAAATGTTATCGTAAATCAAAGAATAAATTTACCAAATGTTCCAATATTCAATGATGAAAAATTGGCCATGTGGCAGATTTTCTGTTGCCTCAAGACTGCAAGCTGCTTGCTCTTGGGCCAAGATGTTTCTTCAGTTGTGGCATCGGGGATGTCGCCAGGTACGGCAGTGACCACACTGATACTCAAAGTAGAGTGTATTCCGTCACATATTTTATTTACAGTGGTAAGAAAATTTCTACCCACAGAAATCATTTTGTTCCCAAAATAGCATATTTATGGACGGCTTTGAATTTTGCAAAACATACACAGACCTGAGTATTGACGTTTTGAGTGTGAAGATGGGCCTTAACCCGAAACATCACCTATTCCTTTTCTCCAGAGATGCTGCCTGCCCCGCTGAGGTACTCCAGGTTTTTGTGTCTGACTTGAGTTGGACGATTGTATTTATGTATTGTATTATCTGATCAGATTGGACAGCAGGTAAAACAGAGCTTTGTGCTGTACCTTAGTACATATGACCATAATAAACCTAAACCTTCAGGTGAGATGTTAAACTGAGTCCCTGTACACTCTCTCAAGTGGGCGGTAGAGTTTCCATGACAGGTAGGTGAGTTATATCCCTGGTATTTTGGCCAATATTTATACACTTGCTTCTGCAATCTTGTTGTGCGGATGTTGATTCTTGTGATTCATATTATTTCTCAGAGATTCGTTTAATAAAATTATTTTCAGGTTGTTAAGAACTCTTCAACAACATTAAGGCGCGAAAACTATAATGATTTACAGAACCATTCAAAATAAACTGTTCTCTCTAACTGACACCTTTTGAGGAACCAAATCCAAGTTACTGTAACTCAGCAGGTCAGGCAGCATCTGTGGAGGGAACGGATAGATGACATTTCAGGTCAGGACCTTTCTTCAGACTGATGAAGGATCCCAACCCGAAACTTCATTAGTCCATTCCATCCACAGATGCTGCGTGACCTGGGGACAGGGCTTTTATGTTTTGCTCACGATTCCCGTATCTGCAGCTCCTTGTGTCTACAAGCTAGTATACTTGTTTAATGCAGAATTTTAAATAGATATAAAAAGTACAACTGCATTCGTCTGCAAGCGGTTCACCATTGGGAGAACTTGGTTGTCCTCTGCCATTGCAAATAAACTTGTTTAAAAGTTTGGTGTGCAAATTAGTGAATTGCTTGCAATGCTCTCGAGTGCATGAACCAAGTGTAGACATTGCCAAGGAGGTGCTAACACTGCTAGGGCAGCGCAGTGGCGCAGCTGGTAAAGCTGCTGCCTCACAGCGTCAGAGATCCGTGTTCGCTCCTGACCTCGGGCGCTGTCTGTGTAGAGTTTACATGTTCTCAATGTGACCATGTGGGTTTCCTCCAGGTGCTCCGGTTTCCTCCCACATCCCAAAGAAATGCGGGTTTGTAGCTTAATTGGCCTCTAGTGTGTAGGGAGTAGATGAAAAGGGGGATAAACATGATGCTGGTGTGAACAGGTGATCGATGATCGGCATTGACTCGGTGGGCCTAAGGGCCAGTTTCCATGCTGTATCTTTCAATCAAACACTACTGGGTGTAACCCTAGCAATATTGAATGCATACTAAGAATGTGTTAACAGTTTTGCATGGGCTTTGTTTTCCATATATGTCTTATCATGAATAAAGTTTATTATTGAAATTTAAAAAAGACATTGCCAAGGAAGGGTTGTGAGCAAATTAACTGGGTAAATCCTGTCAGCAACAAATGACGCTCTTGCTTACCATGCTAGTGTATCGCATTGTTGCTTCGATTTGAAGACATTATTTATGAAGTAGTAGGGGGGAATGGGCAAAGTGAAGGCCCGTCAGAAGTCTTGCTGTTTGCACATGAAAGATTAACATGGCACAGCAGCACCATAGCCATAGAAAGAGCTTGTGAAACAACCATTAGTAGGAATCTATTTTGGAAATGGCTTAATAAACACTTTTGAAACCTGAAGGGTTGGCTCAACGGTACTGTAACCATGGATAGAGTTTGTGATAGAACCCCTAGCAGTGATGTATTTTGCAAACGTCTTTTAAAAGGGGGAAAAAGACATTGCAAAGAGTTTAAGTGAAAGTACCATTGGCAGTAGTCTATTTTGGAAATGGCTTAATAAACACTTTTAATAACCCCCGGAGGGGTGGCTCAACTGCACTGCAACTATGGAAAGAGCTTAAGTGAAAGATCTATTGGCAATGATCCAGTTTGGAAACTTTATTTGCAGGAAAAATTGAGATTGCAAAGAATTTGAGTGATAGAACCCTTAGCAGTGATCAATTCTGGAAACGACTTTCAAAAGGGGAAAAGAGGCATTGCAAAGAGCTTAAGTAATAGAACCATTAGCAGTGATCTATTTTTGAAATGTTTTGGGGGCGGGGGAAGAAAGACATTTTAAAGAGTTTAAGTTATAGAACCCTTAGCATTGATCGATTTTAGATATGTTTTTTGGGGACAAAAAAACATTGCAAACAGTTTACGTAATAGAATCCTTTGGCAGTGATCTATTTTAGAAACATCTTTTAAAAGAGAAGACAAAACATTGCAAAGCGTTTAAGTGAAAGAACGAAGATAGACACAAAAAGCTGGAGTAACTCAGCGAGACAGGGTGACGTAGAGAGGAGAACTTCTTCCAATATTAGGGGACCGAGGATCTAGTGGGAAGGAGGAACTGAAGGGAATCCGCATTAGTCAGGAAATGGTGTTAGGTAAACTGTTGGGACTGAAGGCAGAAAAATCCTTGGGGCTGCATCCCAGAGTATTCAAGGAGGTGGCCCTATAAATCGTGGAAGCATTGGTGATCATTTTCCAATGTTCTCTCGACTCTAGATCAGTTCCTGCAGACTGGAGGGTAGCCAATGTAACTCCACTTTTTTAAAGAAAGATGGGAGAGAGAAAACGGGGAATTATAGATCAGTTAGCCTTACATCGGTAGTGAGGAAGATGCTTGTGTCAATTATTAAAGATTAAAGATTAAAGTAGCACATTTGGAGATCAGTGACAGGATTGGTCAAAGTCAGCATGGATTTATGAAGGGGAAATCATGCTTGACTAATCTTCTGGAATTTTTTTGAGGTTGCAACAAGTAGAATGGATAAGGGGGAGCCAGTGGATGTGGTGGATCTGGACTTTCAAAAAGCCTTTGACAAGGTCCCGCACAAGAGATTAGTGTGCAAAATTAGAGCACATGGTATTGGGGTAGGGTATTGACATGCATATGGCAGACAGGAAGCTAAGAGTAGGAATTAACGGGTCCTTTTCAGAATGGCAGGCAGTGGCTAGTGGAGTGTCGCAAGGCTCAGTGTTGGGACCCGTTATTTACAATATATATTAACGATTTAGATGTGATTAAGGAATTAAATGTGACATCTCGTTTGCGGATGACACAAAGCTGGGTGGCAGTGTGAACTGCGATGAGGATGCTACGAGGCTGCAGGGTGACTTGGATAGCTTGGGTGAGCGGACAGATGCATGGCAGATGCAGTATAATGTGGATAAATGTGACATTATCCACTTTGGTGGCAAGAACAGGAAGGCAGATTATTATCGGAATGGTGTCAGATTAGGAAAAGGGGAGGTGCAACGAGACCTGGGTGTACTTGTACATCAGTCACTGAAAGTAAGCATGCAAGTACAGCAGGCAGTGAAGAAAGCTAAAGGAATTTTGACCTTCATTGCGAGAGGATTTGAGTTTAGGAGCAAGGAGGTCCTACTGCAGTTATACAGGGCGCTGGTGAGACCGCACCTGGAGTATTAGGTCTCCTAATTTGAGGAAGGACATTATTGTTATTGAGGGAGTGCAGCGTAGATTCAGAGTCCAGAACCAGGGATCACAGTTTAAGAATAAGGGGCAGGCCATTTAGAACTGAGACAAGGAAACTTTTTCACCCAAAGTTGTGAATCTGTGGAATTCTCTGCCACAGAAGGAAGTGGAGGGCAATTCACTGGATGTTTTCAAGAGAGATTTAGCTCTTAGGGCTAAAGGAATCAAGGGATATGGGGAAAAAGCAGGAACGGGGTACTGATTTTAGATGATCAGCCATGATCACATTGAATGGTGGTGGTGGATCCAAGAGCCGAATGGCCTACTCCTGCAAGTATTTTTCTATGCTTTCTATGTTTCAAAGTAGACATACCTTGAGGAGATTTTGCAGTGGAGCAGACAAAATGTGCAGGAAAAAACTACAGATGCTGGTTTAAATCGAAGATAGACACAAAAGTACCGTTGGAAATGATCTAATTTGGAAACGTGTTTTTTGGGCGCAAAGGGAGATTGCAAAAAGTTTAAGTGATAGAAGATAGACACAAAAAGCTGGAGTAACTCAGTGGGACAGGCAGCATCTCTGGAGAGAAGGAATGGGTGACGTTTTGGGTCGAGACCCTAAGTGATAGAACACTTGGTAGTGACATATTTTACAAAAGTCTTTTAAAATGGGGGGAAAAAAAGACATTGCAAAGAGTTTAAGTAATAGAACCATGAGCAGTGATTTATTTTGGAAACCTTTTGGGGGGAAAAAGACATTGCAGAGGGTATAAGTGATAGAACCATTCTTATAAAATGATTTTTTTTTTAAAGACATTGCAAAGAGTTTAAGTAATATAGGTTGGGAGAGTGGGCAAATGCATGGCAGATGCAGTATAATGTGGATAAATGTGAGGTTATCCACTTTGGTGGCAAGAACAGGAAAGTAGACTATTATCTGAATGGTGGACGATTAGGAAAAGAGGAGATGCAACGAGACCTGGGTGTCATGGTACACCAGTCATTGAAAGTAGGCATGCAGGTGCAGCAGGCAGTGAAGAAAGCGAATGGTATGTTAGCATTCATAGCAAAAGGATTGGAGTATAGGAGCAGGGAGGTACTACTGCAGTTGTACAGGGCCTTGGTGAGACCACACCTGGAGTATTGCGTACAGTTTTGGTCTCCTAATCTGAGGAAAGACATTCTTGCCATAGAGGGAGTACAGAGAAGGTTCACCAGACTGATTCCTGGGATGGCAGGACTTTCATATGAAGAAAGACTGGATAGACTCGGCTTGTACTCGCTAGAATTTAGAAGATTGAGGGGGGATCTTATAGAAACGTACAAAATTCTTAAGGGGTTGGACAGGCTAGATGCAGGAAGATTGTTCCCGATGTTGGGGAAGTCCAGAACAAGGGGTCACAGTTTAAGGATAAGGGGGAAATCTTTTAGGACCGAGATGAGAAAAACATTTTTCACACAGAGAGTGGTGAATCTGTGGAATTCTCTGCCACAGAAGGTAGTTGAGGCCAGTTCATTGGCTATATTTAAGAGGGAGTTAGATGTGGCCCTTGTGGCTAAAGGGATCAGTGGGTATGGAGAGAAGGCAGGTACAGGATACTGAGTTGGATGATTAGCCATGATCATATTGAATGGCGGTGCAGGCTCGAAGGGCCGAATTCAAGATTCAAGATTCAAGATTTCCTTTATTGTCATTCAGACCTTTCGGTCTGAACAAAATTGTGATGCCTGCAGTCATACACAGAACCAATAATAACAAAACAGACAATAAACACAAATTAAACATCCACCACAGTGAGTTCACCAAGCACATCCTCACTGTGATGGAGGCAAAGTCTTAGTCTCCGTTCAATGGCCTACTCCTGCACCTATTTTCTATGTTTCTATAGACACGAAAAGCTGGAGTAACTCAGCGGGAGAGGGCAGCAGCATCTCTGGAGAGAAGGAATGGGTGACATTTTGAGTCGAGACTGTCTGAAGAAGGGTCTCGACACCAAACATCACCCATTCCCTCTCTCCAGAGATGCTGCCTGGTCCCGCTGAGTTTTATTGTGTGTGTCTATCTACTCCTATAAACTTGTGAGTTGGTGACCTGGAAGGCGGGTCAGGCTTGAGGGAAGCACATTTCGTGTTGGGCCGACACAAAGGGCATCGTCCCTTTAAGGAACGGGAAGGGGGTGGGGGAGTCGCGCGACCAACTGCCACCGACTCAACCGCCGCCGCCGCCGCTGCCGCTCGCGCTTCCCGCCCTCCCGTACCTCCGTACAGCCAGCTCTCCTCCTCGTCGTCTAGGCCGCTGCCCGATGCTGCCTCGGCCGAGCCCAGCGCCTCCATGTCGGTGGCCATTGCCGCGCCAAGAAGGGAGGTATCTCCCGAAAAGTGCAGACCCCCTCCCCAAGTAAAAGACGATGCAAAATAAGATTGCGTCGCGTCCCTCAGTCGCGGACGGTCAATGGCGGGCAGCCCCAGTCGCCCATTGCCCTCCGTCCCGCGGCCGCACGATCCGCTCTATTGAGTCCGCACCGCCATGCCTCGGCGCCGGCGCGCACCTCCGCTGGGTCCTAGCGCCCACCCGCCTGACTCACTCCCTGTGTCAGAGTTGGAAACAGACCCTTCGGCCCAACTTGCCCACACTGGCCATGTCCCAACTACACTAGTCCCACCTGTCCGCGTTTGGTCCATATCCCTCCAAACCTGTCCGCGTTTGGTCCATATCCCTCCAAACCTGTCCTATCCATGTACCTGCCCAATTGTTTCTTAAATATTGCGATAGTCCCTGCCTCAACTACCTCCGTCCTCTGGCTCAAAATGTTGGAGTAACTCAGCAGGACAGGCAGCATCTCTGGAGAAAATAGGTGACATTTTGGGTCGGGATCCTTCTTCGAGATATGACAATAAAACACTCTTGACCAAGGGTTCCCAACCTAGGGTAAATGTATCCCCAGGGGGTGAATTTCGCCTACCTACCCAGGGGGTAAATTTGTTGATTGTGGATTTGTACATTTTTTCTCATTGACTGACTGTTTGGTTCTGGTATACCGGTCGGTATCTGTTCATCATTAGTTGTTCATAAATAAGTGAAATAACATTGTTATGTGCTATTAAAGTTGCCAGGAGTAAACGGGACGAAAAAGATTGGGAATCCCTGCCCTTGACTTTTGGGTCAGGCAGCATCTCTGTCTGATGAAGGTTCCCGACATCACCGATTACTCTTCTCCAGAGATGCTGCCTGGCCCACTGAGTTACTCTAGTACTTTGTGCTATCATCTCTTAATAAGATCTGTTTTGATGCAGATTTAAATAATAATGTCTGGGGTTATGGGGCAAAGGTATGAGAATGGGGTTGAGAGGGAAAAATAGATCAGCCATGATTGAATGGTGAAGTAGACTTGATGGTTCAAATGACCTAATTTTGCTCCCAGAACTTATGAAATAAAAATATTTATTATTGTCACATGTACCGAAGTACAGTGCAAAATTTTGGTTTGCATGCTATCCAAACTGATTAGATATACGATACTTAAATACAATCAGGTCAAACACAAGAACAATAGATAGAGCAATGGGGAAGATAGAGTGCAGAATATAGTTCTCATTATTCCTTTAATCCGGTATCTGTACACAGAGGACATCTTGATTGTAATCATGTATGGTCTTTTTGCTGACTGGATATCATGTAAACAAAAAACCTTTCACTGTAACTCAGTACGTCTTCATCTTGCGTATGGCGTGCACAGCCTAAAGTTGTAGGACAACTTGTTCTATTTGATCTTATTTGATTGTGTACTTTGTTGATTGTTGATTGCATTCGTTGTAACAGGGCAGACCACGTGAAGGTTGCAATCGTCCACCCCTGACAACAATAAACTAAACTAATTTATTTTCTTTGATTTGGCATGAACACGAGCATTCTCGCAAACTTTTTTGTTTGTCGGAGGTAGATTTCTTTTCAGTTTCTTCCCAGCAGTTATCAGGCAACTGAACCATCCTATCCCCAACTAGAGAGTGGTCCTGAGCTATTATCTACCTCATTGGAGACCCTCAGACGATGTTTAATTAGACTTTACTTACACCAAACATATTCCCTTTATCTGTACACTGTGGACAGCTTGATTGTAATGATGAAGTCTTTCCACTGACTCAATAGTACACAAACAAAAAGCTTTTCCACTGTAATTCTGTGCATGTGACAATAATAAACTAAATTAATAATTTACTTTAAGAATCAGAGACGATTTGACACTACCACGAGCACTCTCAAAGTTTTTTTGTCAGATGTCATTTCTTTTGTTTCTTCCCAGCAGTTATCAGGCAACTGAACCGTCCTCTTACCAACTGAGCCAGTCTGACCTACCATCAATCAAGTCTGCTTCAACGCAACTTTTATTTTTTGTATTCTCAGATGCAGCCGGTAGGGTGGCCACTAATAGAGTAAAGTTAAACTTTGTGACTACTGGTGAATGAGGGAGTTAGGTTTCCTGATACCACTATTAATTACTTCATCACAGAGCCCAGGCAGGAAGGAGCCATTGCTTTTGCTAGTTTTCTATTTCACATTTTTCTGCTTTCTCCTCTTATGTTCATGCTCCTTACCTTGTTACATGACAGCTGGCGGTAGGGCTGTTCGCCATGGACGATGAGGTTATGCGATATGTAATAATTCTTGATATTCACACTACTATATAACTCCAAAACAATTTAGAAACTGGAAGCAACCCTTGGAGGTGGTTTCTGGTGTACATTCAAACTCTCTAAAAGAGTTGTGTCACATGGCAAAACTGCTCTTAACTTGCTGTTTAGGTTCTGTTCAGTGATCTACAAGTATAGACCTTCAACTGGAAAAGGTCTTTATAGATAGGGTAGATTTTAGGAGTCTTAAATCTTATACTAAAGTTACTTTAAAAGTACTGGAGCAAATGAAGTCCTACAGCTTGGAAACAAAACCTTTAGCCCAACTCGTCCACGCCAACCTAGTGCATATCCTTCCAAACCTTTCCTATCAACAACGTACTTTTACAAATGCAAAAAAAAATCATTCCAGATTAAAGAATTTAAGCAGTCTTAAATTTAAAAAAAGCATATGTCCATTGAACAAATCTGCTTTAATTTGGAAAACTTCCCTTGAATAATAAATGAGAATAGTGTTGCCAGTATATTGCCATAGATTTTGCTGGAAAATATTGAGTTCCTTGTATAATTGCGAGTGCTGCCCTGTGTTACCATGTAACTTTGGGCTTTCTATACAAATTTAATTCCTGAAATTTCAGTAGTCTAGTGCTCTTCAAATATTAGATACCCCAGAATCCACTGAGAGCACACTGCATAGCTTCTCCTGTACTCAAGTGTTGGGAAACTGCTCCAACAAGCCACACTAAAGCTGTAGATGCAAGGAACTGCAGATTCTGGTTTACGAAAAAGACAGTGCTGGTCAGGCAGGATCTCTAGAGAACATGGACAAGGAACGCTGTGCTTTGGCACCCTTCTTTGGATCTGTCAGAAGAGCCCCGACCTAAAACATTACCTCAAGAGTCAAGTCAAGAGAGTTTATTGTCATGTGTCCCAGATAGGACAATGAAATTCTTGCTTGCTGCAGCACAACAGAATATTGTAGGCGTAAATACAGAACAGATCAGTGTGTCTATATACCATGGACCACCATATATAAATAAACAGATAAAGTGCAATAGGCTGTTATAGTTCAGAGTTTGTTTGAAGTTGTGTTTAATAGTCTGATGCCTGTGGGGAAGAAGCTGTTCCTGAACCTGGATGTTGTAGATTTCAGGCTCCTGTACCTTCTACCTGATGGCAGCGGAGAGATGAGTGTGTGGCCAGGATGATGTGGGTCCTTGATGATGTTGGCAGCCTTTGAGGCCCCTCGATGGTAGGGAGGTCAGAGCCGGTGATGGCCTGGGCAGTGTTTACAACTTTTTGCAGCCTTTTCCGCTCCTATCCATTTCTCCAGAGATGTTGACTGATCAGCTGAGTTACTCCAGCACGTTGTGTCCATTTTAATGCAAAGCTGGATTGGCATTTTGGCACTTCACCATTTAATTCAGAGGAAAATGGTCATAAGGGAAAGATTAGTTATAGAAACCTTAAAGAAAATAAACTGCTCTTTAAAATATTTTAAATTAATAATTTGAGGAGTTTAAATGGTTCTGGCATTCACTGATTTTTGATGTTTTTGACGTCAGGAGCAGGGTTTAGCTGGTTACCAGATTTCATTAATACAATGTATAGTCATTTTTTTGGTCCAGCACAGTGTAAAGATCCAAGGAACAGCATCCACTTATTTTATTTTATTCTGAAAAGGGTAACCCGTTATGTGCAAGGCAGTTTGTTTAATTTTATGTGATGCAAGGAGAAAACTTGGAAACAAAATGTGAGTATTTTACCTTATTCAACTTCATTTAATTAGCAAGCAGTAAAGAGTTCTGTTCTTAAGGCTGAAAGGCATATAGTACAGAAATTAGTTAGCCTGTAGGAATTAGAGGATTATGGAATCATTTAACATCAGTACCTGCCCAGAAAGTCCTTAATGCAAAATTAAAAAATTGCAGATTAATTGTATTTTTGTAATAATTACATGTGACAATGTAATAAGGGTAGCAAGAGGAGTGGAAGAAAGTCAAAACATCACTATATTTAAACTTACTTTATTTATACATGTTGATAATGACTTATTAAGATGAAAAACATCAGCTGAAAATAATACATTCCAGAAATAGACAAATAGCTAACATCTTAACTATAATAACATAATTTTTGGGAAAGTAAAGAGAAGAAAGGGAATTAAAGAAACTCAAATCACAGAGATTAAAAAAATGTAAAAAGTAATTGAACGGCCTGTTAAACATTTCTAATGCGATCTACAATTCACAAGTACAGCATTTTACTGTTTTGGCCAATACTTTTTTCACAAAACACTGGAATTTTAATCATGTACTTATCAATTGCTGTACAATCAACACTTGAGCATGTTGGTATGAACTTGGAATACAGTGCAAAGACTAATATTTAGGTATATTTCTTGTCTTCCCCTGCTTGTGTTTAATAATACATAAAGCCAACCATGATGAGCCTTTGCAAATGTAACTCCTTATTCAAATGAAAGTGTTTTTATATCCTTCTGCTGACATCATTTATAAACTGACATGCACCGACCGCTTGATAATTAATCTGTCAAATAAAGTTACTGAACAACTAAGAATGTGTGTTCTGCATTTTTCACCCAAAAAGGGTTGCCGGCAAATAATAACTTTTGAAGTAATTTACAAGTGTTGAATCCACCGTGCATCTTGATTGTTGGAACAATTATTGTTTTTAAACTCCTTTTAATCACAAGCAGGTTTGAAGAATTTGCCTCCTTAATAGCATAAAACTACAATTCAAATTTTTGTTTTCCTGCGGTTAAGATCCATTTGTGGCACATCCAAATTATAAAAACTTGAAATTGGTTATTTAAAAATATTTGAAAATGAACATTCCCTTCCTTTTAAAAAGGTCAAAGTAAAAAAAGTACATATTTTGAGTGTGCAGGAATATCAGGGATCATTCGCATAGCTATCTCCTGAATATTTCAAATTGCTATTAATTATAACATTTTTCAATCCATTTATGATAAAGTGTTCTGGCAAAAAGCACAATTAGAGTAAAATGGGCACCAAAAGGAACCTTTCAAATCGTGAAGCAGCATGCTGAGCGCACAAGTTAAAAAAAAAATCTGACATGTATTAAATTTAATCTAATTTATTCCTGGTATTGACATCTTCTTCCTGCAAGTATATAGTTTTAAACTAATCTCTTCCCCCCCCCCCCCTCCCCACTATCCCCCAAAATTAAAATGAAGAAATGCATGGCAAAATTTGGTTCATTGTTTTTAAAAATGTGGGTTAGTGTAGCTTATGGTAATCAACATGCTTTGTTAACCTGGGAACCCATTCTTAATTGGGAGCTACATTAAAACGTCTTGGTCAATTGCATTGATATATTTGCAATCCATCACTTTTATCCTAGTTTCATCCTGTCGTTACACTGGATTTTGTTGTTTTTGACAAATAGATAAAAAACTCTCACTGGTTTTAGTGGTTTGGGCAATTACTCCCACAGATGCAACCATATAATTACTTTGGCACTTCCACCTATCTCTGAACAAATTTTATTCAGTTTAAGATCTGGTTAAAAATTACATTTGACAAATTCTTAAAAGTTCTAGAAATTAAAATGTGGCATGGTGGGAGGGTGAGTGAGGGGTGAAGGTTGAAGAGAAACAGTAAAAAGTGGTCCTCTATGAACTGCCTAAAAACTGAATGGATAGTGTAAAAAGACAATGTTAATAAAGGAAATTAAAATAAATAGTATGGTGACCATCTTTATTTAAATCATCAAATTCTTGGAACCACTAGGCAGAGTGAAACCAAACAAATTAAACTTGTAGCTGGAGAGTATGACAGTAGATATTGGCCACTGCAACATTGGTTTCATTGGATCAAAAATGTCCAACACATTAAGGGTAATCTTCTACAATCAGAAAAACATTGTACTGAATGGAATTGGTCTACGGGAGTTTCCAATAATTCTGCCATTTTCAACAATATATATTTTAAAAAAAAACAAATTTGTTACCATTAATTAATTTCTTCAATCAAAATTTTGCTGAACCCTGAAAGAACAGGTTTTAAAATTCAGAGGATCAACTCTATTCACTAAAAAGTTGCTGTGATGTGTTTTAAATACAAAATTTGCAGTTCAAGTTTACATTCCTGGCTAGAAAGTTAAACCACAAATATAATTTCACTAACATTGTCTCCTGTACCTTTGGAGATGCAAAGATACTCATTCTATAACAACATGCTTTGGAGCTGAAGCAAATATTTACAATGCATTTTCCCCTATAACTTCCAAGTAGCCTGCAACTAATTTAAGTAGCCTGCAACTATTACTTAAAAGGAATCAAACTTGATGTTTAGCCAATGAAGCCAAGAACACTTTTGCAAAGGAAATAAATATTTCAGTCAATTTCAGGGAAGACAAAACAAGGTAAAGTAAAGACCAAGAAAATAAACGAGTGAGTCTAATGTGAGAGTGGTTAAGAACTACTTACGAGAGCAGTCTGATCACAGAAACCACAAGAAAACAACCTTCTTTGATTGCTATATCTTTCATCCATTTAAATGAGACACAAAATTCAATATTACTTTCAATGATTAGCACACTAAAATTGACACTTAGAATATTTGAGAAATTCAATTAGCGCCAAAAAGAGGGAAGCTTAGTTTTTGGTTATAATTATTAATCAAACCTGTACTTGCCACTGAAAATTTAGCTCAAATTGATCTGAATTTCAGGAGACAGGCACAAATAAAGATTGATGCTTCACATCAATTTTGCACTGGTGACCTCATTTACCCTTTCCACCCCCCACACTATCTACTCCACTTCCTAGGTCATTTTCAAATGCAGAATATATTAGATTTTATATTTTACTTCAATGGGAGTAATTGTTCCTACAATGCACTCTCTCTTCCAGTTACATTGCTAATCTCATTATGAAAACAGATTGAAATCTACGCAAACATTGTCACAGTTAATGAAAAAATCCTTCTATATTTCAATATTCTTAAGGTGTAGTAAAAGAGCAATATTCTGTAAACATAACATACCACACTGTACAATATGAACGGAAGCATTATGTACAAGATTGAAATTCTTTCAAAGTGAAACACCTCAGTCTTCAAGAGTGAGGGAATGCAACATCTTAAAGAAAGAAAATAATACATGTGCAAAATATGCTTGTGAAGGAAAAATACATTAGAAAGTTTTCTACACTCACTACAGTAGATTACTTAAAACAGGTGTATTGGCAGTCATCTGTTCAGGTATCTACAAGGCACTCAGGGCAGGAATGATATGGTTTTTCTTGATGGTTGGCTTTTTTTCTTAGTCCGGTCGGAATATAGGGAATTTTGGTAAGAATTCTATTAATATTACCTGTGAAGAATAAGAACAAGTTACTTTGGCCTTAAACAGCATTTAACGTTGAACATTCTGCAAATAGCAAAAAAAGCATCTGAAATGTACAGAGAACAATCGTGTGCAGTGTAGTATTACATTTCATTTAAATAGATGAATTTTACATGTATGCTGACACAACAAGTACATTTCACCAAACTAACTCTCACATGCTGTTTTATTTTAAACTAAGCAGGTCAGTGATTAGTTTCAGACTTTAACAGAACCTATTCTTCAGCCAATCACGAAGACATTAAGAATAAGGTGTGTAGTTGTGACGACCTTACCACCTTTCACTATAATTCTAGGTCTGGGACTGGTTAGCCAATTACAATAGCCATCAGAGCCCATTGTTGACAACTGGAGAGTGGCCCTGACCTACCACCTACCTCAGTGGAGACCCTCAGATTATCTTTAATCGGACTTTACCTTGCACTAATAAACATTCCCTTCATCCTGTATCTGTACACTGTAGATGGCTTGATTGTAATCATATTGTCTTTCCGCTGACTGGATACCCCGGTACAAGTGACAATAATGAACCAAACTGAAACTCAAAGACCGTGAGAAGGTATTACTGCATTATTTGCGGCGTTGGGAGCTTCAATATTTTGACAACAAATCCAAGTTAGTCTGCATTTGGGATAAGCTGGAGTGGGAGCAATAATGTTTGCATGCGGTGTTGTTGCCTGTAGCCTTAGCAGCAAGACGTTACCCATTTTAAAAAGGTGTTGTCAAACTAGTCTTAGCCAGTAGCTACATTGCATAGTCATACATGATATATTTTAAACTATGTTTCAGGGAGTAAATATTCAGTATGATTAATTAGTGTCAATCAAGCAGGCCACTGGAGTGTCAAACTTCCAGTGTCGTCATTGCACCAATTCAGATAAATAGACTATTTTATCTGGCTCATAACTTATACTTTGTTGGAAAGGGTGGTGATTGAATTGAGAGAGTCCCTTAACACAGAATACCCATCTTTTGAACTGTTGTTGTAACAACAGTAATCATATGGCTGATCTGGTGAAGTTTCAAGTCAAATGATGACCGGGGATGATATTGGCAGTGGGATAATTCGAGAATTACTGATCGTCTAGAAGAGGCAGTCAAATTTTCTTTCTAGTTCTGGTCAATGCCAGGTACTCGCATAACAATAAAAAGATGTCAATCAACACTTCAACCTCAGCTTGAATGTTGCCCAGTTGTCGCTTTATTTGCCATGGATTTGGATATGGAATGATATATTTTACAATCCAATAAATATCTTCTGAGGCCATGATGGAAAGAAGATCACTGCTGAAGCATTGGAAAAATCACTGGGTTATGGAACATCCCTGGTTATGTCCTGGGGTTGAGATGATTGGGTAACAACCAGAATCTATCACATTGGTGCTCATTATTGCTTAAATACTGTATAGAGATTTCCATGGAATTCCAGTCAATTTCTGCTTTCCAAGGACATTAAAACCATACTTTGATAAATATTGCTATCAAAGGAATTAACATCAGGGATTCAATAGCTTTTAAAAAATCTACATTTGGTCAAAATTCTAATGAGGTCTGCAGGTGACTGTTGACAGAAAAACCCAAATAGAGGTTGGCGAACAAACTCTGATAGTGCCATCATGAAAAGAACTACATGACTAGAAAGCAGTTATACTCACATATTCCATCATGTTACTGGACTCGCATTTCCTTTTACTTAACTTCCAGTGCAACCCAAGCTAATTTCAGAAATAGAAAAATAGATTTAGTTGAGGAATAAAAGCAATAAATGAGCTAAACTTTGTGCAGAAGTAATCAAACTATATGACAATTAACAAAAAATCCATTAAATTATTAAACCATCTACATTCAGAATATTGAAGGAGTTTTAAATGCTGCAAGTGATGACTCAATGATACTGGCAGCACTGAATTAGGTTAAGATTATTCTTCCTATTTCTCTCCATTTAACAAACAAGTTGTATTTCACCATAGAAAATATACCAAACCAATGTGTAACACATCCTAATGATGGTTTATACAGAATTCCTGAGAGAGATAACAAACCTGCAGGGAGAACAAAGGAATAATTCAAGGCCATGCTGAAAATCTGTACCTAAAAGATTATAGTGAATGTGAGACATTATGGGAATTAAGAGGAAAGTTCTAGACAAGTTTTTATGAGGGAAATTCACAAGAGCCCAAAATTGTCAAGAAAAGTAACAAGGATTGCAAAAGAAACACGATCATGGTTGAATCTAAAATTAGGACAAGGATTGCAATTAAATATAAAGAAGAAATTTATGAATGCGCAAATCAAAATGGTTCAGGATATTGACAGCTCCAATTTAAACAAGCTTACTGTACTTGGATAAGTACAAATCCAACTGCAATTTTTTGGTATGAAGTGCATCAGATGGGATGAAGCACAGACATTAGAGCAATTTCTGATCTTAAAATGTCTCAATGATGAATATAAAACCCAGTTCAGAAAAATGAAACATGATACATAATCTGGACTTGGAATCCTCCTGAGAAAATGCCCACAGCTTTAAATGTCAGAAGGTCCTGAAAAATGAAAGCCTCAATCTGATACCTTCATATTCATCTGAAAGAAGATGCAATATGCCCTGGACTTCATACCAGAACGGTGGTCCAGAACGATAATATAGTAGATCTGTTTGCTCCCTGTACGCATATGTGAACTGATCCAATGTCTGCAAAACACATCACTGAGGAGCAACATGTTATGGAAGACTATCTCCCCACCCCAAAAACACATGCTTGGAGATGGCTAGATGTAAATGAAGGGAATATTGGCTTTTGTTAGAAGTGAACAGAAGTGTAAATGCACTGTCATGGTGAATTAGTGAAGGAGAATGGAACAGTTGCAGAAAAGTGGTTTCAATCATTTTGGAATCAACTTGTCTGTTGTCCCAGGACCAATGCAATAATAACTCCTGAAAATTAGAGCAGATTGAATAGTTTCATCAGAGTTCAAGATTTTCTAATGCTGGTAACACTCCTGCAGTTTTAAGTTTTCATCCAGCTCTTCCTAAAAGAAACCTTCACAATTCAGCAATATAAATGATTTAGAATTAAGATGGAATAGATGCCCAAATTCTCTCAATACGAATGAACACAATACAATACTTTGAATGTGGAGAAAATATAACAACATCTTTAATACTTAATAATGTTTTTTCAGGTCAAGGTGTTGAAGTGGACAAGCAAAATACAGCGCCACCATGTGGAATGAACTGGTTGAATTTCCACATCGATAATCTTTATCAATAATCTGGCATGATAGCTTTATCTTCAAGTCATAAACCAGCATAATTACAATATGTATGCTCTGAATATAGAATTACTATTTCTTCACCTTGTGATACAATCTGTTGTTCTCCCATTCTAACAGCTTTTGTATTGATCTTCTAGTCTGAAAAATATTAAAGTTTTTTTTCTGTATTATACTTAAGAGTATTTATACAATAACATAGACAATTCGTAAAAGCATTTATCGTTTTGCTCTAGCATTACAAAAGTTGCCCATTACAAAGTTGAAGCTTGCTTTTTAAATCAAGACCATCAGAAGAGATAGTAACCAGTCTACTTAAAAACAAACACCAAAAACAAAACTAAAAGAATATTAATAAATACTATTAATAATAAAAGACACTAAATGTCAGAACTTCAGGTTATTAATTCTACTAGCTTTCATAGGAATTTCAGAAAAGCTTCAAGGCAAGAGCAAAGAATATTTGGTCCAAAAATAGAAAATATTAGAAATACAGACAGACAAATTGAACTAATGTTTCAAAAAATAAGCTGGTTTTGCTGCTGGAGTTGTAAACATTTTATGTCACATTAATTTGGGGGAGGGTTAGAGAAGAAATATACACAAATAAATTAAGATTCATACGGCAAAGGAGTAGAAATAGGCCATTCGTCCCATTGAGTCAGCTCTGCCATTAGATCATGGTTGATCTATTTTTCCCTCTCAACCCTTCTCCTGCCTGCTCCCTGTAACCTTTGACGCCCTTACTAATCAAGAATCTATCAATCTTCAATTTAAAAATACCCAATAACTTGGCCTCCACTGCCTTCTGTGGCAATGAATTCCAGTTTCACCACCCCAGAAATTCCTCCTCATCCCCATTCTAAAAGGTATACACTACGAGAAACACTCTCCTCATCCATTCTACCTAGGCCCATCATTATTGAGTAGATTTCAATGAGACCCCCCCCCCCCTTATCCTTCTAAACTCCAGCGAGTACAGGAGAGCCACCAGATGCTCCTCATACGTTAACCCATTCTTTCCCAGGATCATTTTCGTACATCTCTGTATCCTCTCGAAAGCCAGCACATTCTTCTTCAGATAAAATAGCTAAATAAATAAATGAATGGAAGTACTCCTTCTTTCCATCCTATATCTGAGACACATACAGTATATAGAGTACAATGGCATTAGTTTAAACTTGTAATTGAGGACTGCAATAAACAACCTTTCAAAATAAGTAATTTTGCCATGATTACTTCTTTTGAAACACTGGAAGATATTAGAGAACATTCCAAAGCATAGAGCAAAACAAGAAAGCAGTGAAATGAACAAAAACCTGAAAATATAGCAGGGTCCAGCAGTATCTGTGGAGAGAGAAAAGACTGATGTTTCAGGTTTATGATCTTCCATCGAAACTACATTGGAAGTTGAACAATTGAAGTTGCAGAGAAGGAAAGGTGAAAAGAACAAAGATCTATGATGGGGTGGAGACTGCAAATATGCAGGTTTTAAATTGACTAAGGAGAGTGATTAGGCAAAGTTGAGCATAGTGCAACAACTGACAGCTGAACATTTCATGACACCAACAACAAAATTGCATGGTATTCAGGAAAAGTTAACTAACTGGATACAGACTTGGCTTAATTATAGGAAACAAGGTGGTGGTGCTGACTGGCGATGTGCCTCAGGGATTAGTGCTGGGCCCATTGCTGTCTGTCATCTATGTCAACAATTTGGATGAGAATGTACAAGCATGATGTTTAAGAAGGAACTGCAAATGCTGGAGAATCGAAGGTAGACAAAAATGCTGGAGAAACTCAGCGGGTGAGGCAGCATATCTGGAGCGAAGGAAAAAAGGCAACGTTTCGGACCCGATGCTGCCTCACCTGCTGAGTTTTTTCCAGCATTTTTGTCTACCTACAAGCATGATGTGGTAAGTTTGAAGATGACACTTAAGTAGGTGGTATCATAGACAATGAAAATGGTTATCAAGAATCACTGGTGACTTGATCAGGTGGGCAAGTGGGCCAAACAAATGGCTAGTGGAATTTAATTTAGATGAGATGTTGCTGCATTTGGGGGAAAGAAAAAGGGGAGAACCTTCACAGTGAACGGTAGGGCTTTGGAGAATGTTGAAGACCAGAGAGACCTAGAAGTATAACTAGTATAGTTCAGTGAAAAGTGTGGTCACAGGTAGATAAGGTGGTGAAGAACCCTTTATTTAGCAGCAAAACATGTCAAGATATGATTGTTGAAGAATCTGGAGGATTCAAGGTGTGGCCTGTAACAACTGCAATTTACTTCTGCACCAACAGGTTCCGTAAATTGTTTGTGTTTACTATCTACCCAGTCATTAAACTCTGGCCTAGAAGCTTTGTATTTCTGTCCCACACAACTGAAAATGCAACTTGGATACTCTTTTATATCATTCCAGAAATTCAACCTTTCACATTCAATAAAGTGTTGGCTATATATATCCATATGACATTATTCTGTTGTTACAACTCACACTTTCTTACCAGTAACAGATATCCATTAAAGTGGTCCTAGCACATTTGCCGTTGTTGCTTTGGATTCTTCTTCCAACACCCCATTCCCCAAAATTAGCCCAGGCCTTGATCCCTCAATGCCTCCAATCTTTCCTGCATCCTCAACCGGGCCTCCATCGATTGACCCCCTTTCTCACCACCACCAAGTCCTCTCCTTTTACCCACTTCCCGACGATCCTGATGCAGACTCCATGCAACACTGTCGAGTATGTGAATGCAACACATGTTTAGTAGCACCCAAAGTTTTAGTCCTTGGGCATTATCAAAGTTTGCAAGGTTGGGCCATGGCCAAAATAGTCTTAAACATTGCATGGAATAACCAAATGGAATGTATGCAAGATATATATTTTTTTTAATAATCATTATCAGCAGGACTGATTCAACTTGTAAACATCAAATAAAGTTAACATTAATAACTGCATTTCCTATTGCAAAATGTTCATCCTTCAATAATGTCATGTTGATATTCACAAACTTGCATCATTAAACCACTAAATTTAGAAAACCAATAAAGTTTAAATATTTAAAAATTCTAAGTTAATAAAATGTTACTGCAATGTTAATAGTGCTTCATCTCTATACTTAGGATATTATAAATCTCATCATACCCTAAAAATGCAAGACTGCTGCATTGTCATGTGATAAGTGCTTCCATTATATGTTATGCTTCAGTTCCATCTGCTGTTCAGCAATACAATTTGAAGAGTAATAATATTCTTCCCTTAGTCAATACCACTCTAATCATTGCTATCTGTTAAATGCCACTAATATGAACATGACAAACACAAACACTGCTTTTGCCTATATAATCTCTGCACTCAAAATGCATTACTGTTGAAAGTTTCAAAAGAGTCAGTCATAAAGTGACAGTGTGGAAACAGGTCCTTCAGCCCAACATGCCCACACCGGCCAACATGCCCCAGCTGCATTAGTCCCACCTGCCCGCTTTTGGTCGGTATCCCACCAAATTCGTCCTATCCATTTAAATGATGGTATAGTCTCTGCCTCAACTACCTTCTCTGGCAGCTTGTCCCATACACACACCACCATTTGTGTGAACAAGTTCCCATTAAATTGTTTCCACTTCACCTTAAAACTATGTCCTCTGGTCCCCGATTCCCCTACTCTGGGCAAGATACTCTGTGCATCTACCCGATCTATTCCTCTCATGATTTTATACACCTCTATAAGATCATCCCTCATCCTTCTGTGCTTCAAGGAATAGAGCGCCAGCCTACTCAACCCTCTCCCTATAGCTCAGACCCTCTAGTCCTGGCAACATGCTCGTAAATCCTGGCAACATCCTCATAAAAAGAGGCGTGAGAGTTGAATAAATACAGCAGAAGGTGTTTCTGGACAAGTATGTCAATCTGAACAACTGCTTCAATCTTTCAAGCAGAAAACTTGCTTAACTCAGTTACAAATGTAATCTTCTCATTCTCTCATTAGAGAGACACTGCAAAAACAATATGTAATTGTCTGTAGCAGCTTCCTTTGTTTATTCTGGCAGCAGTGATGTTGAAACAATGCGATCATCCAATGACAGAAAATCTAATTAAGATTCACCAGAGTATCACTGTTCCAACTGCATGTTTTTTGTAGGATAACCTCCACAGCAGTCCATCAGGGTCGAGGATGACTCCTAAGTGGGTTGCACAGACCCTGCCTCACATGGTCTGAAGCAGGGTCTCGACCCAAAACGTCACCCATTCCTTCTCTCCAAAGATGTTGCCTGTCCTGCTGAGTTACCTCAGCATTTTGTGTCTATCTTCTGCCTCACATGGGACAGGCGTGCAAATTGATTGAATTACTTTCATGCGTGCAGGAACTACAGATGCTGGTTTACACTGAAGATAGACAAAATGCTGGAGTAACTCAGTCTGGAGAAGAAAAAAAGGTGACGTTTCGCTCGAGACTCTTCTTCAGTCTGAGAGTCAAGGGAGAGGAATACTAGAGATATGAAAAGGCCCACAATGCACCATTCTTGACCCTGGAAGAGGTGATAGTGAAGAGATACCAACAGTGAAACTAGAAAGACAACTACAATGGGGTTGGGACAGAGAGAGAGGGAATGCAAGGGCTACTTGAAATTAGAGAAATCAAGGTTCATACGGCTGGGTTGAAAGCTGCCCAAGTGAAATTCAGGGTGCTGTTTCTCCAGTTTGCATATGGCCTCATACTGACAGTGGAAGAGGCCCAGGACAGAAAGGTCAGGCAGGGTGGGCAGACGCAAAATGCTGGCGTAACTCAGTGGGACAGGCAGCATCTCTAGAAAGAAGGAATGGTTGACGTTTTGGGTTGAGACCCTTCAGACCCAAAACATCACCCTTCTCTCCAGAGATGCTGCCTGTCCCGCTGAGTTACACCAGCATTTTGTGTCTATCTTCAGTTTAAACCAGCATCTGCAGTTCCTTCCTACACACAAGGTCAATATGGGAATGGTGGCCGTGGATTTTGTCATTGGTATGTACCCTTAGTGTTGATATGCAAAAAAAGTAACGATGATAAAGGAAACAGGCCATTGTTAGCTGTGGGCTAGGTGAAAACAAGTTACAGACAATGAGACTCAAGACAACTTTGAAACTAGTACAAAGACTTGGGTGGGGGAATGACAGAGAACTGGGGTGGATGCAAGGGTTACTTGAGTTTAGAGAAATCAATTTCTATATCACTGGGTTGTTAGCTGCCCATGCGAAATACAAGGTGCTATTCCTCCAATTTGCATTTGGCCTCATTCTGACAGTGGAGGAAGCCCAGGACAGAAAGGTCAATGTGATCAAGTAGGCCCAGGTGGACTGAGCAAAGGCGATGGATAAGAGTCCACACCTTGAACAACGGATACGATAAATGAGTTTGGAGGAGGTGCAAGTGAACCTCTGCCTAACCTGAAAGGACTGTCAGCATCCTGGACAGAATCGAGGGAGGAGGTATAGGGACAGGTGTTGCATCTCCTGTGGATGCAGGGGAAGGTACCTGGGGAGAGAGTGGTTTGGGTGGGAAGGGATGAGTTAACCAAGGGATTGCAGAGGGAACAGTCTCTGTGGAAAAGGGTGGAAATGGGAAGATGTGACTAGTGGTGGGATCCCATTAGAGATGGCGAAAATGTCGAAGGATTATGTGTTGTGACAGCTGATGGAGTGAAAGGCATGGACTAGGGGCTGTCCCTGTTGCGACTAGGGGGAAAGGGGAGCAAGAGCGGAGCTGCGAGGTACCGAGGAGACACGTGTGAGGGCCTCGTCTATGATGGGGAACCCCCGTTCCCTAAAGAATGAGGACAGCTTGGATGTCCTGGTATGGAACACCTCATCTTGGGCATATACAGTGAAGACGGAAGAATGGGGAGTAGGGTTAGGTGATAAAGTTCCATCACAGGAGATAGACTTTCGACTGACATTTATTATAAACCTACCAATTCCTACAATTACCTAGACTATACTTCTTCCCACCCTGCTTTGTGCAGTCTCTCCCACAAAGTATTGGGAGATATGGATCAAACATAAACAGGTGGGGCAAGCATAGAAGGGGCATCTTGGTCAGCATGGACAAGTTGAGCCGAAGGGCCTGCCTTAATGCTGCATGACTCTGTGGCTACAACTGCAAAAGTTGGGTATCCTATGGCGTGACTTACACTTCTAAGCCTTTCCACCACCCACAAAGACACATCATACCATCTGCTTGTCTGGATTAGTGCAGCTTTTACAATCCTTAATCAGCTCAACATACAATGCAAAGCAGTCATTCGACTATTACTCCATTCAAGACTCAAAACATTTGTTTCCACCACCCATTACATAGCAAGGCTGCAATAAGTCTATCTCCTGTAATGGAACTTTATCACTTAACCCTACTTGAGATCTCCCAAATCCTCAATCTCTACCAGCAATGTCAAGGACATAAGGTACATGACTTGGAAATATATTGCTATTCCTTCATTGCCAGTCATTCATGGCCTTCAAATCCTGGAACACTCCACTAGCCACATTGTGAGTGCACCTTCAACAGAAGGACTGCAGAGGATCAAGGGTAAGGGCCATAAAGATGGGCAATAAACGTATCAATTGGTGAGGATCACCAGTTGTATGACATCCTGAAGCAGAGATGATGGTGACGATTTTGAGGAAAACCAAATTAAAGAAGGATCCTCAACAACCCTTTATTTGAATGACTCATGGGACTTTTGTGAAGTTAAAATTGGCCAGGTGCAGCAGCTGATGATGCTTCCCACATTTTTCTTGGACTGGTTGCATATTGACGACCAGGTCTGCTGTCTCTCTTGATGGTCAACAGCAGTCTTCCAATTTTGGGAGGAGCCTTCAAACACTGGGGGAAGCAGCTGAGGGTAATGTCCAAATACTGCTGCATCCAAACAGGTAACAATGTGAAACACAACAGCAATCAATTACAATTGATGCAAATCAATAATCTTTTACACACATGAAAACTAACCATGATGTTCTTGAACCACCCTGCACAATACTACCTCAGCATCAAAACACTAACACTTGCACTATTATGGTACTTGGATCAAAAAAACAATCATGGTCTGGTTTACTTAAACTTCTTTGTTGTTGTGTCTACAGTGCCTGTAAAGTTGCAGCAAGTAAGACTTTCATTGTTCCGGTTCATATCACTTCATCAGCTGCTACAAATGCATTAAAAATTTTGTCCCCAAAAGAAAAAAAGTTGACGATTTGAATAACAGTTTTACACAAAGTGCACCAATGTGCATCCGACCGTACAGCAGCATTCAAAGTAGCAATGAAATGAATACTAAGAGACATTTACCTACTTATGGTGAATAGTCAAAGTGACAAAGGCCAGACTGGAGGATTTAAAACAGCAGAAAAAAATTCAGAATAGTAGCTTAGAAGGGAAAGCAACATTTAAATTGGAGTACAAGATATTGGGAGCTTTGGATTTCAGCAAAAAGATGACATGTGGCTCATTTGGAGTTAGAGGAACAATGATTGTACCTGCATTGACAAAAAAATTGAATTAAGGATTGAAGGGAGTAATAAGTAAACGGGGGAAAAAAAGTAAGACTTTTAATGTTGTGAAAAAGAACACAAAAATGACATATAATCCTCCAACATATTCGCCACCTCCAACGGGATCCCACCACTGGCCACATCTTCCCATCTCTTCCCCTTTCTGCTTTCCGCAGAGACCGTTCCCTCCGTAACTCACTGGTCAATTCTTCCCTTCCTAGCCAAAGTACCCCCTCCCCCGGGTACTTTCCCTTGCAACCGCAGGAAATGCTAATTGGCGCTTCACCTCCCCCCTCGACTCCATTCAAGGACCCAAGCAGTCTTTCCAGGTGAGGCAGAGGTTCACCTGCACCTCCTCCAACCTCATCTACCGCATTCGCTGTTCCAGGTGTCAACTTCTCTACATCGGCGAGACCAAGCACAGGCTTAGCGATCGCTTCGCCCAACACCTCCGCTCAATTCGCACTAACCAACCCGATCTCCCGGTGGCTCAGCACTTCAACTCCCTCTCCTATTCCGAATCCGACCTTTCTGTCCTGGGCCTCCTCCATTACCAAAGTGAGGCTAAGCGCAAATTGGAGGAACAGCACCTCATATTTCGCATGGGTAGTTTACACCCCAGCAGTATGAACATTGACTTCCCCAATTTCAGGTAGTCCTTGCTTTCTCCGTCCTTCCCCTCCCCCTTCCCAGCTCTTCCAAAGCCTACTGTCTCCGCCTCTTCCTTTCTTTTTCCCACCCACCCCCCCGACATCAGTCTGAAGAAGGGTCTCGGCCCGAATCGTCGCCTATTCCTTCTCTCCATAGATGCTGCCTCACCCGCTGAGTTTCTCCAGCATTTTCGTCTACCTACAAAAATGATTGGCTCGTTTCTCAGCCCGAGACACAATTTTCTTCTAAATATAGAACCAACATTCTGGACAACATTCTAGACTAATAGTAGTGGTCCACACAAATTAAGTAAGCAGCCACATGTCAAAAAACATATGACAGTCATTTGGTAAACATAGCATAAAACCGTTCCGTCTGCAGGTGTAGTAAAGACAGGTAATTGAGTGTGTATTCTTTATGACAGACGATGACAGCGAGGTCAACATTTGTAACAAGATGGACATGAAAAGGAGAAGATCCAGCACTGAAAATAAGTATAGATAGAAGTGAACTCAATACCTTGTGATCAAGTTGTGTGTTAATAGTTAAAAGATATTACATATGAACACTGGCTACTCAGGGGAGATTGTAACCAGTGCTCATTGTGCTAGAACAAGAACAAAAAAAAAGTACTTTGTCTCCTTCAAGGAAGTAATGTTCCCTCAAAAGCTCCAAGTTAGTGACCAATTCGTAACATTAACCTATTTGTGTGCATGGTCCAAATTAAAAGGTACTTACTCTTTTGTTAAGACAGATGACAGGCCACAGACTGCAGCCCAAGGTGCAACAGCAACATAAACAACCACAAAGCAGCCATTTCACATTGATGGGGAGATTCTTCTTTAAACATCCATTCACTCGGCCAATGCTTGTTTTATACTCTTCTGGAGCCACCTATAAAGGGATGAATTATAATGAATTTATTTGTAGAAAAATGGGCAAGTTTCAAATTGTTAGTAATCAAACAAAAGCATTCGACAGAGGACACTGATCCCCAAATGCAGCTTTAAATCAATTTGTTTGTGTGTACAGTGTGCTTGTATGGACCAGTTAATTTTTTTTTTAAACTAACATCCATAATGCACTTGGAGCCTGCTCTGTTCCTGTTGCAAATATTGTTACAATTTAATTGAAGCGTTCAGTGAATTCAATATAAAAGTATCGAGCAGACCATCATCATTTTTACAATTTAAAAAAACCATTACTCATTTTTTCTTTCTGGCTTCAAAATGCAGGAAAGAAGTAATACAACATGAATTTGATTGATTTGTCCCTCTATTTCCATAACCTCTCATGTGTTGCTAGATAATTTTCCAGAAGTAGAACAGTTTAAAAAAAAAATCCATTATCTGTCAGAATTAAAAATCACAGTGTGTTGGGCCATTTAGCCCATCATGTTTATGCCAGATCCTTTCCTTATCAGCATTAAAAAAAAAAGTTTTGTTTAGTTAATTATTGTCATGCGTACCGAAGTACAGTGAAAAGCTTTTGGTTGGAAGGAAACTCACCTCAAAGATCTGAAACATTATTTAGGATCAAATTAGTTTAGAAGATGTAATAATCACTCAGCATTTACAGATGGTTTAATTATTTTGGAAAAATGGTTAGTGAGACAATGAGGTTGCATATTAATTTCCCCCCAGATATTTTATAACGCGGTGTGCATCTTCAAAGAAATAATCAAATCCAGCAAAGGATACAAGATTATCATATGGTTTACAAAATATGTTACAATATTACTGTCCCTTATAAAGTTAATACCAAAGCAAGTGATCCTCTAAAGAAGGATGAAAGAGATTAGCAACAACTATTTATATGGCAAACCAAGTGTTACAGTGGTCTTTAAGAGGAGCTGGTTCGGAGATAAACGGGTGCTGGGGAGAAACGAGTGCACATTAATTTCCATTAAAATGATCAAGGTATAACAGCTTTGTTTCCCACTTTTCAGATATACTCTAGCTTTTTGAATAAAAACTAAATCCACATTGAACCGTTTAACAAAAGCATTAAAATTGGTCTTGCTAACAGTGTTCCGTCATTTGGGTTTTGAGTGCAATGGGCCTATAGAGTTTGAAAATTTTAACATCAATCTAACAGCTGGGGAAAGCATGTTACAATTTACTGAATAGAGTGAAAAATGAAATATGTTACTTTTATACGACTTGTACAAGACATCCTAACAGATGAGTTAATTTGTGACACATTCCTAAATATAATCAAATGTCAAAAAACATCCTAGTTATTACCAGATAGCAACATATTTATTACAAGCCTTAAGCTGTGTATTCTGGCCGCAAGAAAAATGCGAATGACTATTCAGCTACTGGTCAGGAAGGCGTGCTTCCCACACCGCAAATGAGCCTTACTTCCTCCCAGCTTTATATTGGACCTGCCAATAAAACATGGTTGTAACATTTTACGACAGGATGCAAAAACACTTCACAAATAGTGAAAAGCCTGGCAGAGCCCAGCAGGCTAACCATACCTCATCAATCATAATAAGCCCTGTAATCTATCAAGTGTCAGGTACAGGCACAATGCAACTGGCTTGTTTATTGCTTGCACTTCTCTGCAATGCACAACCAGCTCGCCACAGGCTCGCTCTTTGTTGCAGATTTAGAGTAGGAAGGTTCTTTTCTTCCTATCACTATTAAGGTCTAGTCATCAAGTGTATTCTCAGAGTTGTATATTGTGGCATTACTCTATGCTTCCCTTAGAGAAAGTACAGGTCTAGAACAGAATTATAGTATTAAGTTAGCTAGATCCTATTAAGATCAAGTCCTAGAAAATGGTCAACTTTTGTCAATAAAATTTGTTGTGCATACCTAAAATTAATACAGTGAGCCACAGGTTTTGTTTAAAAAAAGATAATTTATTGCATACAAATTTCTTTACATAGATACCCCTTTTCTGTGGCAGTTGATAAAAGGTCATAACCTGCAAATCTATTGTATGTTAATTAAAGAATTTGGTGTCATTGGCATTTGTTCCAATAAAGTTCTTGTACTAATCAACATTTCTAACCCAAATCAACCTATTCCAACCTCAACAAATTAAACTATTTCTCTCAAGTTGACAATTTAAAAAAAAAATGATATTGAAGCTTTATGATAGCAAAAGTTTTATTCTTTTAGACATGATAAAGTAAATTTGAAGTAATTTTGGTTGAATTTCCTTAAAATATCAAAAATTGGGAAGGATATTACAATACCCTTCTTACCAAATCTAACCACTAATCAGGTATCCATCATCTTTTCCTATCCCCTCTCTTCACAAACAATACCCTTCTCTACTCCCCAACATGTCCTCCTCACTCCGTCCCTCATGAAGTTTTTCAGCAAATGCAAGTAAACATTCATGATTGGTTTCCATATAATCTGTCACAAACAATTTTATGGAACTGCTTTTTACAGCATGTGTGCAGTCAGGTTTCTTATAATTACGCATAAAAGCTCACAATATCAATTATTTTTGCTGATCTTCTGGACTGCTTGTCCTTTCTCTTCCCCCCTCCCTAACATTACTTGATCTTCAGAGATGAGACATGATCTCAATCCAATGATTCTTGCTGGTAAATATTCAAAAGCATATAACTCTGTTATGAACCTTAGGGAGATTTAAAGTTGGTGTTTAAGAAGGAATTGCAGATGCTGGAAAATCAAAGGTAGACAAAAATGCTGGAGAAACTCAGCGGGTGCAGCAGCATCTATGGAGCGAAGGAAATGGGCAACGTTTCGGGCCGAAACCTTTCTTTAAAGTTGGTACTGAGACAGTTTGCAGAATTGTATTGTAGCCAGGATTCAATGTGTTAGGAAAAGAAGACGGGATGGGGATAGTATTTTGCGGGAAAAAAAGACAAGAATTCTCTGCCAAATTTAACTTTAATTATCAAATTAACATTTGAGTTATATTTAATCATTAAATGTCATTAGAATAGATGGAATAAAAATTCTGTAGCTTTTGGAGATCATGAATGGAAATAAGAGGCATAATTTTAATGTTTTGATTTAGATTATTCATTAAAAGTAATTTAGTTCTTCAAAACTATGAGCAGCGACAACTACAGAAGGCTCAAGCAAATTTGTCCTTTATTTTTATGCCCATTTTAATTATCTATGGAAGAATGCTGCAATGATCCCTAGTTAATCCTTTAATCAAACTGATATGGCAAACTGGTAAATATTCTATACTAAAGATGGCACCTCAGTCAGTGTAGCAGTGCACCAAGTACTCATTTATCG
>CM075983.1:6781282-6856396 GCA_038087875.1 Malacoraja senta | reverse complement strand
GCATCCGCTGCTTTAGGTGTCAGCTGCTCTACATCGGTGAGACCAAACGTAGGCTTGGCGATCGTTACGCCCAACACCTCCGCTCGGTTCGCAATAACCAACCTGATCTCCCCGTGGCTCAGCACTTCAACTCCCCCTCCGATTCCGAATTCGACCTTTCTGTCCTGGGCCTCCTCCATGGTCAGAGTGAGGCCCACTGTAAATTGGAGGAGCAGCACCTCATATTTCGCTTGGGCAGTTTACACCCTAGCGGTATGAACATTGAACTCCAATTTTAGGTAGTCCCTGCTTTCTCCTCCCCTTCTCAGCTCTTCCTCAGCCTACTGTCTCCGCCTCTTCCTTTCTTCTTCCCGCCTCTCCCCCCCCCCACCCTCACATCAGTCTGAAGAAAGGTCTCGACCCAAAACTTTGCCTATTTCCTTCGCTCCATAGATGCAGCCTCACCTGCTGAGGTTCTCCAGCACTTTTGTCTACCTTCGATTTTCCAGCATCTGTTCCTTCTTAAAAACATTGTTTGTCCCTTCTTTGTCTTCCCCCCCCCCCTCCCCCCTGCACTACTTCCGAGACCAAGTCTCTTGTTCTTGGCACCCCGCCCACTGTACTCGGTGGTCCCCCACAATGGGCCCCCCTTGTTCTTGGCACCCCCCACTGTTCTTTGCGACACAGCCCGTCCAATATAGACCATAATATTACTTTAACACACGAAAGAAAGTTTACTGATAAATCATTCACCAATATTACATGACCAGTACATTTTGTTTCCTTTATAAAATATGGCATTTGGAGCTTAAAGATTTCCATGAGACATTAAATGAAGACCCCCCCCCCCCACTTCCCAACACACAGTTCTGTTTCTGGACACAGAAAATAAAGTGGCATAATTTTGGAGAAATGTGGGCAGGTTACTCCAGTGTCCTAGCTAATACTTCTCCCTCCTCAACATTAAATAAAGCAGATAACCAGGTTATTATATCACCTTTTTTTGGATAAGCTTGTCACATTCAAGATAGACACAAAATGCTGCAGTAACTCAGCCGGGAAAGGCAGCATCTGTGGAGCAAAGGAATGGTGACGTTTTGGGTCAAGACCCTTCTTCAGGCCCATATTCAAATTGGCTGCTGTGGTTCCTATACAATAACTATGGGCTACACCCAAAATACTTAATTGACTGTAAAATGTTTTGCGAAATACAAGGTAATGAAAAAGCAATGTGTAAGCATACATTTCTTCCTTTTACAATTCCACAATCCAAGCCCATGATTTTCTATTCATTAAAATGTTAGTGGTCAGGAAGTCTCGTGTTTGGCATCAAAAGTGGCAAATTACAGTTAATGCTTTTATATACACCCCTTTTAAAAAATAAAACGCTGAGACAGTGAGGTGCATTGTCCTGCAGAATCTCTTTCCTGCATTAATGCAGAACTAATATTTGTTCTATTGAAGATGATATTTTAAGCATCCATTATTAGAATTATTAAGTGCAATGGATAATTTGAACGTCAAGAGACAGAAACATTTAAAAAGTTACAGCAGTTACAACTGGATTATTTAAAACCTATGTACCAAAGATAACTACATGTTAAAAACCCCAAACCCTGCAGGTATAACCTGTATAGTTACACTTCAAACAAAAGGGACGCCTATTTATTCAAAGCTGATGACAGCACTGCATCAGTGATTAAATCAATAGGGCTGATCATAAATCTCAGGGTTTTAGGACAATTGCAGGGCTTTAAACTATTGGACGAGCAAATCACACAAATCTGGGTTGAAAATATCATGCCCACTGACACATCTTTACACAATTCCAAATTAAATCCTGTTACCTTAAATGGACTGACAGCCAAAACATTCAGATTACATAGATATCACGACACAGCTTCCTACGGAATGCTCAAGTCAAGACAACATCACGGAGAATTGAGATGGTTTTGTAATACATTCCATTACAATTTTTCTTCGAAGTGGTAAATAGCTGGAGATGTTACACGTGAAGGGAGCTGAATTGGAAATAAAATGTAATTACGAGATTAAACGTGGAATGCGAAGAAGGGATGTGCTGATGGCACTGCAGTGCTGAGGCTCTCCGTGGGAATGTTTGCTTCCACAACACATGTTTGCCCGGTTATAGCTCCTCTCTCAGCTGCTGTCAGCCCAGGCCGGCCCCACAGCGTCCATCGTGGGGCCGATAGACCGAGGAGGTCCCCCCTCTCTCCACCCCCAACAACAACAACCTACACAGCAAAAGAATGGCTGACGATTTCGGGTCGAGACCCTTCTTGAGGGATCTGAAGAAGGGTCTCGGCCCGAAACGCCACCCATCCCTTCTCTCCAGAGATGCTGCCTGGTCCCGCTGAGTTTATTCCCAGCGTTTTATCTTCGGTTTAAACCATCATTTCTCGGTTCCTTCCTTCCTTACAGCTTACACAGTAATGTGGCCGGCCCCTCGCACCACCACCGGGTCGGGCGTGTAGCGATCAAGTGCTCGTCCATCACTACCCGCTCGTCGTCCTCGTCCAGCTCGGAAATGGTATCGAAGTCGGCCATGTTGGAGTGTTGGAGTGAGTGAGGGGGGAGGGGGAGGGGGGAGCGGGAGGAGGAGGCGGGGGGAGGGGCGCGCAGCTGATGGCGGCTGCTGCTGCTGCTGCTCCCCCGACACTGCCGCTGCTACTGCGCCGGCGCCGGCCCCGGGGGCGTGCATGCTGGTCGGGGTGTGGGGGGGGAGGGGGCAGAGATGACGTCACAAGTGGCGGCGGCGCGCCTTGGGGGAATCAGGTGGATAAGGGGCGGGGCCGCGCCGGGTTGACGGACACGTGGGTAAGCGGGCGGCGGGCGCGGCGCGCTTCGACGAGGGTCACGTGGGCAAGCGGGCGGTTCGCCCGAGCAAGAGCAGGCGAGGGGGGGGGGGTCACGTGGGGCCGGCGGCGCGCTTGGACGAGGGTCACGTGGGGGTGGGTCGTCGTCCGACGATGGCGGCGGCTCCTGGAAGAGGGAAGAGTGTGTGAGTGAGGAGGGAGAAACTGAGGAAAAACAGCAGGAGTAGGCCATTCGGCCCTTGGAGACATTCAATGTGATCAATGACTGATCATCTAAAATCAGTACGCCGTTCCTGCTTTTCCCCACATCCCTCGATTCCTTTAGCCCTAAGAGCTAAATCTAACTTGAAAATATCCAGTGACCACAATGGAGAAGGAGAGAGGGAGGGGAGAGAGAGAAGGAGGAGGAAGGGGGGGGGGGGGCGTGGAGACAGACAGAGGGCAGGGGGGGAGAGAGTTTTCCTGTCACGATTATGTACCCTTGTGTCGGAACAATGAAATTCTCACATGTAACCAGCAGCAGCAGCACGACAGGTTTGTATACACGGCACTCAATAGATAATATAACAAACCGGAAAAAAAAGTTTCTTAAAAAATACAATATAGTGAAAAAAATAAATACAAAGTCCCTAGTTTCCAACCAAGCTACTCGAGAGAGTCAAGAAAATATACTACTCTGTAAACACCATTATAAACAATTTTCAATAGAGTTTTAGTGTCATACTAGACCAAGTGGGACCCGTTGGGTGCTGTTCCCCCTATGCAATATTCCACCACTCACCCATAGCCCCCAACTGCAACAATGAAATTCTTAGTTGCAGCAGCACAACAGATATTTAAACATAGTACCGAGTAGTTGCTGTAATAAACAACAAGAAGTTCAATAAATATACAAAACAATTTCGTACAAAAACAAAGCCCAAAGTCTCTAGTGCAATCAGGGCAGTTTGGAGGATAGTTGAAGTTTGTACTTGATAGCCCGATGGTTGTTTGGAAGAAGCTACTCCTAAACTTGGATGTTGTCATTTCCAGACACCTATAACTTCTTCCCGATGGCAAGAATGAAATCTGCGTTTTTGACGCAGTGCCTCTTGCAGATCATTTCAATTGTGGGGAGGTCAGAACCTGTGATGGACTGGGCAGTATCCACCACTTTTTGTAATCTTTATTCCTGGGCGTTCGAGTTGCTATACCAGGCCATAATGCAACCTCTTGTAGTCTTGAGCAGAGCTATTGCAATTCCAAACTGTGATGCATCCAGATAGAATGCTTTCTCTGGTGTATCTGTAGAAATTTCTAAGAGTCATTGGAGACATGGAAGGCCACCCGACCCGAAACATCACCCATCCTTTTTATCCAGAGATGCTGCCTGACCCGCTGAGTTCCTCCAGCACTTTGTGCCTAATGCCTAATCTGAATTACCTTAGTCTTCTGAGGAAGTAAAACCGCTGCAGTGCTTTCATGGCTGTGATGCCAATGTGGTTGGATCAGGACAAATTGTTGCTGATATTTACACCCAAAAGTGTGAAGTTCTCGACCAATGGCGGACTGGGTCTAAAAATATTGGTTGCCAGGAGATAAAGGGGGCCCACTTGATATAGGGGGCCCACTTCATCAGGGGCCCACTTGCCATCGGGCAAGCTGACACCCTGGCCAGTCCGCCACTGTTCTTGACCATCTCCACTTCAGCACCACTGATACAGACCGTAGTGTGCACTCCACCCCCCACTTCCTAGAACTTCCTACTGAATTGCACAATGAAAGTTCCTTTAGTAGTGCAAAGTTTCAAAAAAGGGATACAGCATTACCTTTACTGGAAATAAATGAGAAATGCTGACCTTGTCAATGATGCCCAGATCCTAAAAATTCTAATTTGCCATGAAAACATTCCATTTATCCCGTTCAAACAAGACACGCATTATAGCAGAATAACTTGTAGTACTTAATACATTCAAGCAACTGTGCACATAGCACGTTTACAGTAACACATGAACCACTATACAGCCGAAGATTAATCCTGAAGGAGGAAATAATAATAATAATAATAATTTTATTTGTAAAGCACTTTTCATACAATTGAATGTAACCCAAAGTGCTTGTCTGAAGCATTGGCTATTGGTATTATTGTATGATTTTGTGAAGACTGAAAGCATAACATTTGCATGTTGAATCAAATTTAACTTGAACAACTGCAAGACGATTGCCATTAAGTCAACAATGAAGGATGAGAGGGGGATCTTATTGAAACCTACCAACTAATGAACGGCCTAGCAGGGCTCTCACTTAGCTTTTTTCCCTGTTGCCAGCCGGGCAACCTCGGCAGCTTTTTAGGTTGCCAAATGACAGTCTAGGTGGTAATTTAAGACGGCTTGCATGACATGTGCGATAATGTGCTCGGACTAAGTGCGTAGTTACCAGTCGCAATTATGGTCAATGAAGCATTCACATATTATTTCTGCTTCAAATAAAGTCGCAAACTAAACATATTCACCAATCAAGTCGTGATATATACCACAATGACATGCAGCAAAATTACAATACAGTATCTCATCTCTTTTTACACGTTGCAATGAATGCAATTTCTATTATCTCTTTCCACTTCCAAACAAAAATCTGGTTGGATTATTCAGCGTATGATCAACCTCGGTGAGACCAAGCGCAGGCTTGGCGATCGCTTCGCACAACACCTCCACGCAGTTCGCAATACCCAACCTGATCTCCCAGTGGCTCAGCACTTCAACTCCCCCTCCCATTCCAAATCCGACCTTTCTGTCCTGGGCCTCCTCCATGGCCAGAGTGAGTCCCACTGCAAATTGGAGAAACAGCACCTCATATTTTGCTTGGGTAGTTTACACCCCAGTGGTATGAACATTGGCTTCTCCAATTTCAGGTAGTCCTTGCTTTCTCCCTCCTTCCCCTCCCATTCCCAGCTCTCCCACAGCCTACTGTCTCCACCTCTTCCTTTCTTTTTCCTGCCCCCCTCCCGACATCAGTCTGAAGAAGGGTCTCGACCCGAAGCGTCGCCTATTCCTTCGGTCCATACAGTGGCTTGCAAAAGTATTCATACCCCTTGAACTTTTCCACATTTTGTCACGTTACAACCACAAACGTAAATGTATTTTATTGGGATTTTATGTGATAGACCAACACAAAGTAGCGCATAATTGTGAAGTGGAAGGAAAATGATACATGGTTTTCAAATTATTTTACAAATAAAAAACTGAAAAGTGTCGCGTGCAAAAGTATTCAGCCCCCCTGAGTCAATACTTTGTAGAACCAACTTTCGCTGCAATTACAGCTGCAAGTCTTTTGGGGTATGTCTCTACCAGCTTTACACATCTAGAGACTGAAATTTTTGCCCATTCTTCTTTGCAAAATAGCTCCCCCCAACGCAACCCATTCCCCAACGCAATATTCCACCACTCACCTGTTCCCCCAACGCAGCCCTCCCGTTGGGTTCCAGCATCACACGGGAGGGTTGGTCCCCCAACACAATATTCCACCTCTCCACCAATTCCAATATAGGGGGGGGGGGGCTTTGTGGGCCAAATGGATTCTTGGGTTGGCGGCTCAGTCACTCAAGCCTGTTGTGCTGGCAGCTCACTCACTCACGGCTGGTGGGCTGGCAGTTGTCACAGCTATTCCTTGAAATTCTATTTCAAGCAGTGTGCAAGGCCACCAAATTCAAGTGCAGTTTCTTACCATCTCAAGCAGGGTGCAAGGCCACCAAATTCAAGTGCAGTTTCATACCATTTCAAGCAGGGCGCAAGGCCACTAAAGACAGCGAGTCGTGACCTCTCCGTCCTCCATCTTGCAGAGACTGAGCCACGTCCACACTTCTGGGTTTTATAGTCCCTCCCCCTCCCACCAGAAGGGGCGTGTCCTTCATGGCGTGATTGACAGGAGAGAGAATCTCAACATTTTTTAACACTATTAACTTTTATTTTTCATCGATGAGAAAAATCCTCGGCACCTGATGAGCGGAGGGGGGCTCTGAGTAAGATGGCCAAAAATCACAGCCGTACATGGTAGTGTTTTTTCTAAAATCAATATAAAGCGCAAACAGGAGGTGGTCAAGATTAGACTTTTAATTTATATGGAAGGCAAGGCAACTTTAATTAGGCAAGGCAACTTTAATTAGGCAAGGCAACTTTAATTAGGCAAGGCAACTTTAATTAGGCAACACAGCTCTAGCATTTCCAAACCAAAGGCAACACAGCTTTGGCATTTCCAAACCAAAGGCAACACAGCTTTATCATTTCCAAACCAAAGGCAACACAGCTTTAGCATTTCCAAACCAAAGGCAACACAGATTTGGCATTTTCAAACCAAAGGTAACACACCTTTAGCATTTCCAAACTATATTTTCAAACCACATTAAGGGCACTGACAGGTCAGTAAAACCACTCACAGTTTAGTAGACATGTGTTCAATGTTATTTACAGCTCTGACATCAGTGGTGGGAAGTTACTGGATGGGACTGGATGACATGATTTATTTGCGCTTGGAATAGTAAGGGACTGAGAGACGTGACGTGACGTGACGTGACGTGACGTGACGTGACGTGACGTGACGTGACGTGACGTGACGTGACGTGACGTGACGTGACGTGACGTGACGTGACGTGACGTGACGTGACGTGACGTGACGTGACGTGACGTGACGTGACGTGACGTGACGTGACGTGACGTGACGTGACGTGACGTGACGTGACGTGACGTGACGTGACGTGACGTGACGTGACGTGACGTGACGTGACGTGACGTGACGTGACGTGACGTGACGTGACGTGACGTGACGTGACGTGACGTGACGTGACGTGACGTGACGTGACGTGACGTGACGTGACGTGACGTGACGTGACGTGACGTGACGTGACGTGACGTGACCCTCTCGCTCCCCCATCTTGCAGAGACTGACTGAGGCACTCAACACTTCTGGGTTTTATAGTCCCTCCGGAAGGGGCGTGGCCTTCAGGAGAGAGAATCTCTAATAACTCTTTTATTTTTCATCGATGGGAAAAATCCTCTTGTCCTGCGCAGCGGAGGGGATCTCTGTGTAAGATGGCCAATAATCACAGCCGTAAGTGGCAGCGTTTTTTCTACAATTAATATACAGAACAACAGGAAGTGGTCAAGATCAGACTTTTAGTAATATAGATATAGATAGCTTGCCCTGCCATTCGTATGTCCTGACCAAGTTGAACCTCAAAATGCATGACTTCTCACTTGTTAAGGTTCAATTCCACCAGCCATTCTCTTGCCCAGTTTCCCAGTTGATCTAAATCCCGTGTCCTTAGCCAACCTTCATCTTCTTCTTCATTATCCACTGTATTGTCAATTTTTATGTAATCTGCAAACTTACTAATAATGCCAACAACATTATCTTCCAAATCATTCATATATGTTAAACAATAAAGCACTCAGCACCGATCCCTGCAGCGCACCAATGGTTACAGATCTCCAATCTGAAAGGCAAACCTCCACTAAACTCTCTCCCTCCTACTACCAAGCCAACTATATATCCAATTTGCTATCTCCCCCTGTATTCTACCCTTCCGTACCAGTCATCCATGTGGGATATTATCAAAGGTCTAACTGAAATCTAAATAGACAATATTAATTGCTACGCCCTCATCAATTCTCTTGATTGCCTAAAAAAACTCAATCACATTTGTCAGATGTGATCTTTCACGAGCAAAATTCTTGTTGACTGTCCCTAATCAATCCTTACTATTCCAAGTGCAAATAAATCATGCAATCCATAGTCCCATCCAGTAACTTCCCACCACTGATGTCAGGCTTACTAGTCTGTAGTTCCTTAACTTGTCCTTGCAGCCCTTCTTAAGGCACAACCTTAGCCACTCTCCAGTCTTACGGTGCTTCGCCTGTGGCTAATGAAGATACAAAATGTTTGCCGGTACACCAGCAAACTCATCCCTTGCTGCCCAGAACATTCTGAGATACACCTGGTTAGGACCCATGAATTTATTAGTAAGGGTGTTGGGTTATGGGGAGAAGGCAGGAGAATGGGGTTGAGAGGGAAAGATAGATCAGCCATGATTGAATGGCGGAGTAGACTTGATGGGCCGATGGCCTAATTCTGCTCCTATAACATATGAACATTCACCGTTATGCACCATGACTGCCAGCATCTCCTCTTTTCTCATACTATCAATATAATTCAGGATGCCACTGTTCTCTTCCTTTAACTCACTTGCTTCAATGTCCTTTTCCATGTAAATAAGGATGAGAAGTATTCATTGTAAGACCTCGGCCACCTCCTGCGGCTCCACACATAGATAGTTTAGATTAGTTTATTGTACAGTGAAAAGCTTTTTATTGTGTGCTAACCAGTCAGCAGAAAGGCTGCACATGACTACAGTCAAGTTATCCACACAGATCCTTAATGAGAACTACTCTTCCTGTTTATCCATTTGCTCTTAAGGGATATGCAGTAATTCTGGTCAGGTTTCAGAAAGAAGATGGATCTAACTGGTAACTACAGAGAGACTTTCCTGCTGTCTATCACAGGCCAAATCATTGCCACAATCACCTCCACCCAGTGACTGAAGGTCTGCACGCTGATTTACATTGTGGATTTTGTCCATTTAGAAGTTAAGTGAATATGCTCTTCATCTTGTGATACTCCAATACAAATGCAGGGAGCAATACCGCCGTATGACTTTCATCGGCCAGGACGGAGTGTGGAGTACTCACCACAAAATGGGGTGTTCATAGAAATTCATCTCCATCGCTTCATTGATGCCATGCAAGCCAGGTTCTTAACCAGCAAGCCTACAGAGCCATTCTCAATGAAGATCAGTATTAAACAAGGCTATGGAGACACAGGGAACTGCAGATGCTGGTTTACAAAAGGAAAAGACACAAAATGCTGGAGTAACTCAGCGGGTCAGGCAGCATCTCTGGAGAAGATGGATAGATGACGTTTCAATCGGGACTGAAGAAGGGTCCTGACCCGAAATGTCACCTGTGCATGTTCTCCAGAAATGCTGCCTGACTGGCTGAGTTGATCCAGCTGTCCTTCTTTGCAAACTAGCACATGCAGTTCCTAGTATCCAGAAAATATTTTATTTGTTCTTTCAAACAAGGCTGTTTTATTACCGCAATGCTGCACTTCCTATCCAACACTATTACCGAGGGAGTGCAGCTTTTATTCATTCTGCGAGGGAAATTGAACAAGCTGTGACGAATACACTCAAGAACCAAAGTCACCCAAGTCCTCAGTGGTCATGCTGTCGTGTTCAGATGATGCTTGCATTTACACTTGCTTGCAGGCTGGGATCCAAGCTGTCATCAACTGGGCATCACGTCACAGGATACCCAGGAGCTTTTGATCTGCTCTTGCAGCCAGCCACACCAGACGGACGGCTGGTTTAGTTTTAGTTTCAGAGATACAGCATGGAAACAGGCCCTTCGGCCCACCGAGTCCGCACCAGCCAGCGATCCTCGCACACATCAACTCTATTCTACATACATTAGGGACAATTTTACATGCATACCAAGCCAATTAACCTACAAAAACGTACGTCTTTGGAGTATGGGAGGAAACTAAAGACCTTGGAGAAAACCCTATGCAGTCACGGGGAAAACGTACAAACTCTGTATAGACAAGCACCCATAGTCGATATCGAACCTGGGTCTCTGGTGCTGTCAGCAACTTTACCACTGCACCACTGTGCCGTCCTTTGAGTTCATTTGAATTTCTGGTGACCCCCCCCCCGATTGTTGATTGTAGTCACCTCAGCAGTGATAATCGCATTAGATATCAAGATTTATTGGAACGTATCATCCTGAAATTAATATTTTTTTTGTCCCAATAGGTGCTGCTTGACCTAAGTATTTCCAGCATTTTCACCTTTTATCGTGGCTGGACTCTCCTAATAGTCATTTTCTGGCACTTGTGGAGCAAATGTTACTTGCCACTTAAAGTTAAAATGTTAGAAGTTAAAACATGATATGTTAACATGGATGCAAGATCCCGCACCAAGGGATGCAAGATCCCATGTTAAAAACTATTATGGCCAATATTCTGACTGAAACCAAAATTAATTTGTTGTAAGGAACTGTAGATGCTGGTTTATATTGAAGATAACACACAAAGTGCTGGAGTAAATCAGCGGGTCAGGCAGCATCTCTGGAGAAAACGGATGGGTGACGTTTCAGGTCGGCATCCTTTTCCAGATTTGTGACGTTTCAAGTCGGAACCTTTCTTCAAAATTAGTTGTAACATACGTGCTGCGAAAAAGATTACCTGTGGCACCTTCTACAACTATAATTATATTTCAGAAGTAATTTAATTCTGTTGAAAAATCATTTGGTTTTAAAAATTAACACTCTCCTTCAAAGCTGCTAAGTATTCACAGCATGATATTATTGTTTTAGATTTCCAACAATATTGTTTTGTTTTTGCTTCGGAATTAACTGAAGCATTTTGAAATCTAACATAAAATACTCCAAAGGAGCTGATTTCTTCCACAATATCTTTCCAATAGACGTACAGAAACTCATATTTTCTACTGCTTTTAGGAACATAGTGGTCCCTTGCATGAGAAATAGCAGATCCTTTATTCTAGTTCTCATGTGATGAAGCAGTTCAAGTGATGCAGTCATCTTGTGAAGTTACCCTCCTTCCTTTGAGTTCACACCTGATTAAAAGGCCTATGTGCCACCAACTGCTTGTGAAGTAACTCCTCTTCCTTTTCTCTTCACACTTGAGGCCTGGTACCACATGATCAATTCCCAAAACTTCTTAAAAGACATATATTAAATTTCTGTTTAGAGGCACCTCAAAATACAAGTCATTATGTAGTAACTGGATGGTCTCTTTACTTTACGGTTGATTACACTTGCAGTCCATTGTGGAAATCATAGCATTACTGCACTTAGGGTACAGCAAAAACAATAAAATGAAAAAGATGATGGAGGTTCAAAGTAAAAACTGAATTTGCTGAAGGGTTGTAGGCAGCAATATCTTTTCCATGGAAGTTTATATAGTACTGAATTATTTTTTTTTGGCATTCCGTTAGTGCCTGCAAACTGCAATTGTGATATTTCCTATTCCTAGAGGCTGCTGACCACTTCAGTATTTTGATGTGGTTGTAACAAGCAAAAAACTGCAAAATTACAGTCTAACCGTGTCGTCTCATGCATCAGAAATTTGACAACTGGTTTTAATCGGTACCTACTGATATAATCTGCTAATCTTCACAGTCAACAATGCTGAAGTTAAAGAGGAAAATGGATATGTATTGCAAAACACCGTTATCCGGGTATTTGTAAGTTATAAAGATACAGCGTGGAAACAGGCCCATCGGCCCAACTTGCCCACACCGACCAACACCAGATGACCCAGTGAAATCATCTGGAGAAGATAATCAAACCTGGAAGTCAGTGGAAGATTACTGTGTTGGATGTATGGTGAATAATTTTAAAAATTGATCCATCAGAAACATAAAGTCGAAAACATTTGTAAACGTAATCACGAGCCAGAAACCACTGAAGCCTTTTGTTTTGCATTTGGCAAAATCTGGCATCAGTGCTTTTCTTACATTTAAAACTTTTTCCAACCTTAAGTCATAGTGTCATAGTCATACAGCATGGAATAGGCCCTTTGGCCCAAATTGCCCATGCCAACCAGCATGCCCCATCTATACTGTCCCACCTGCCTACATTTGGCCCATATCCCTCTAAACCTATCCCATTCATGTACCTGTTCAAATGGATTTTAGTTTGAAGGGCTAGCATATGGAAATGTGCACAGGGTTTAAATATGTGAACACCATCAAGTTCAATTTATCTTACAGATAACAATGAAAATATTATAATTGCTGATTACTAATTTCTCATACCAAGAAAGACTTTCATTCACGTAGTCTAGCTCATAACTGCTGGACAATGGGGGGGGGGGCAAAGGACAATGGGGACCCGGCGTGGGGGAACCACTGTGGTGGGGGGGGTGGGGGGGGGGGGGAAGGGGGGCAAAAGGGGGAATCGGCGTGCTTTGTAACATTGTCAGTGCCGTAGGTGGCTGCTATTTGTATACATTGTGTATGCAAGCCAAGAATCTCACTGTGCCTAGTCACATGTGACAATAAAGCATTCCTATTCCCATTCCTCCTAGATTATCATTTTAAACATTTATATTCAAATCTCCAGAATAGGATTTGAACCTATAAAATTTTGACGTGGAGATGCAGTCAACTGAGCCACAACAACCATCCCTCTGATTTCATTATCGGAGAAATAATTGGAAGATAAATGTTGATTCAGACTTATTGACCTGTAATATTAACTCAGGGTTTCTCTCTCACAGGTGTTACATGACCTGTTGAATATCTCCAACATTTTCTGTTTTTATGATGTAGGTGAATTTTGTAATTAGAATAGTCCATGGGAAAAATCTCCCTGTGAAAAATGTCAGACCAGAGGGCATTAAGGTGAGAAGTTCACAGTTTAATGGAGTTGTGTGGGGCAAGTTGATTTAAATTGTGCAAAACACAATGTGTTGGAGGAACTTGGTGGGTCAGGCAACATCTGCAAAGGGAATGGACAGGTGACCTTTCAGGCCGGCATCCTTCTTCAGACCCAACCCAAAATGCCGTCTGTCCCTGCCCTCTATAGATGCTGCATGACCTGCTGAGTTCAGCCAGCAATTTGTGTTTTGCTCAAGATTCCAGAATCGGCAGTTCCTTGTGTCCTAGACTTATGCTGAGATATTATATGACACAGATGTTCTGAGTGTTGGAAGATGCATCAGTCTCTTTTCTAATACTGCACTCCATAGTCGGGAGTTGTAAATTCCATTGTAAATCTGAGGAATCTACTTCTCCTATATTATGCCTGTATATCTTGCATAAGAGTAGCAACGTGATTAATTTGAATGGAAGTTCTCAAATCCATAGATTGGATGGGAATAGGCAAGTTCAGTTGCCTGTATTTTAGTTACTTTATTTCAATGTGTTTAATTATTTCTGAGTGTTTTAACATACTTGACAACAGACTTTTAAGGATCTGAGGCTCTACGGCTCGGCAAGTGTTCTGGGGATGAGGCCTCAGCAGTTTGTTGTCTGAAGTCAACTTGCTGCTGATGCCTTCCTACATTTTGCTGGACTGCTTCTATCTGTGGGACCAGGAGCTTATTTGGCCCACCACATCCATCCTTGATGCGCATGGGTTAGCAGGGACTGTGGGCAAAGAGTGTGGGCAGTAGATCAACTCCAGCCCAACATAGCTCTTTGTTTTGTAATTTTCATCTTTTTGCAACAATTTAGATAGAAGAAACTTCATTGCACATAATATAATTGGAAAACACTATGCACGTATTTGTGTAAAGATATACAAACTCCAATAAATATGCAGAGATAAAGTAGCCTGCATGTCTAAAGGGTTACAACATACCATTGTCAGTACATTTGACAATTAAACACTCTTGACTCTCTTGAAAAATAAAGTGCTGGAAGACCTCAACAGGTCAGGCAGCATCTGTGGAGGGAACGGACAGATGATGTTTTGAGTCATCACCCTTCTGCACTCGCTGAGTTCCTCCAGCATGTTGCTTTTGCTGAAGATTCCAACATCTGCAGTCTCTTGTGTCTCCCTTATTTTTATGCTACATTTGACAGTTTTGGAAATGCAAAGTAATAAGATGACATTCCGTGACATACCAAACAATAGCTCAACAAGCAGGGGTTAGATTGATATCCTACACGATTGAAAAGCTTGCTTTATTTTGATTGTGTTTAACAAATCCCCCCTCACCCCCACCCCCCCACACACACACACATACATACCATTAAAAGCTACAAGAGTGGCAACCCAGTTCTAGTTTCATACTGGTACTCAAATGCATAAGGCTGATGTCACTTTGTTGTTGTATTATACATTTTAGATTAAAAATAAGGTACAGTACTTGCAAATGGAATCCAATTCGTTGAACAATCATCATATATTTTGGCAAAGCAGCTGTATATAGTGCCATAGCTTACAGTATAAACCCTCCATTTAATAACATAACAGGCAAAATGATGCATTCTGCTGTCTGTTCATATCTGGCGGTAACGTTTTACCTCAGTAGATAAGACTGTTCGGTGAACTTCTGTAACTCTACTGTACCATTTTACTGTTGTGTGGTGTCTTTTTAAAATTGCTGTTTTTTTCCTTTTTCTTCCCTCCCTCCCACAATTACGTAATGTGTGATTCTGTTTGTAGTTTGTTTGTTTGTTTTTGCACAATTCGTGAGCATTGCCACTTTTCATTTCACTGCACATCTCGTATGTGTATGTGACGAATCAACTTTGACTTGACTTGACTTGACTGTCGGCGCCAAAACGTGGCGACACTTGTCTACTGCCGAGGTGAGGTCTGCTGTATGATTTTACCGGGTTGTGAACCAAAAAACATTTCACTGTACCTAGGTATATGTGACAACAAAGTATCATTGAATTGAATTGACCTCCTTCGTCACGTTGCTGGAATGTTTTGATTTCAAAATGTGTATTAATGTTACATATCCATACTGATATTTAAAAAATAGGAATTATCATGCAGTGTGGGGAGGAATGTAATGAAGACTTTAAACAAAAATCTTCTGAATAATTTTAAAGTTCAAGCAAAGGTTGATTTGCACAAATAACGTCCACTGGCGATCACCTATTAACAAATCGTGATTCGCTCCCTGATATCCTTGAAAAAAATTCACATCTTCCGAAAATGTAAAGCGTCTTTTCTCTTAAATGGAGTGCTCTCTGTACATAATCCTCGGCATGTGGCTGGTTCATCCTCAGAAGCTTTGAGGTCCTTGTGGTCGTGCACTGATTAGAGTGTGACAGTTACTTGAGCCATATTCCCAACAGATGGGCCCCCCGAGATGTGGCCTCCAAGCAACATCTGGCCTGCCATCTCCACAGGACTTCCTGGACCAGGCCCGTGGTGAGTTAGACAGCCGTCAGACTGAGCCAACTGTTTCTTGGTCATCTTTCGCTCCTTAGCCCTTCGATTCTGGAACCAGATTTTTACCTGAGTGGAATCAAATGAAAACAATAAAACAATGAAGTCTTTGGATGTGGACAGGTTGTTTCCACTAGTGGGGGAGTCTAGGACTAGAGGCATAGCCTCAGAATTAAAGGACGTTCCTTTAGGAAGGAGATAAGCAGGAATTTATTTAGTCAGAGGGTGGTGAATCCGTTGGATTTTTTGCCACAGATGGCTGTGGAGGCCAAGTCCATAGATATTTTTAAGGCAGAGATAGATGGATTCTTGATTAGTACCGGTGTCAGGGGTTATGGGGAGAAGGCAGGAGAATGGGGTTAGGAGGGAGAGTTAGATCGGCCCTGATTGAATGGCAGACTCGACTTGATGGGCCGAATGGTCTAATTCTGCTCCTATCACTTATGACCTTCTAAATCATGACCTCAGCAACAATCAGTAAGTATTGTGCAGGAAGGAACTGCAGATGCTTGTTTACACTGAAGATAGGCACAAAATCTTATTCATCAGTCTATGAAAGTAAGCATGCAGGTACAGCAGGCAGTGAAGAAAGCGAATGGCATGTTGGCCTTTATAACAAGAGGAGTCGAGTATAGGAGCAAAGAGGTCCTTCTGCAGTTGTACAGGGCCCTAGTGAGACCACACCTGGAATATTGTGTGCAGTTTTGGTCCCCTAATTTGAGGAAGGACATTCTTGCTATTGAGGGAGTGCAGCGTAGGTTTACAAGGTTAATTCCCGGGATGGTGGGACTGTCATATGCTGAGAGAATGGAACGGCTGGGCTTGTACACTCTGGAGTTTAGAAGGATGAGAGGGTATCTTATTGAAACATATAAGATTGTTAAGGGTTTGGACACGCTAGAGGCAGGAAACATGTTCCCGATGTTGGGGGAGTCCAGAACCAGGGGCTACAGTTTAAGAATAAGGAGTAAGCCATTTAGAACAGAGTCGAGGAAACACTTTTTCTCACACAGTTGTGAGTCTGTGGAATTCTCTGCCTCAGAGGGCGGTGGAGGCCGGTTCTCTGGATACTTTCAAGATAGGGCTCTTAAAGATAGCGGAGTCAGGGTATATGGGGAGAAGGCAGGTGCTGATTGTGGATGATCAGCCATGATCACATTGAATGGCGGTGCTGGCTCAAAGGGCCGAATGGCCTACTCCTGCACCTATTGTCTATTGTCTATTGTCTAAAATGCTGGAGTAACTCAATGGGACAGGCAGCATCTCTGGAGAGAAGGAATGGGTGATGTTTTGGGACAAGACCCTACTTCAGACAAATTTTGTAAGATATTTTAGACAAAAAAAGGAGATCTTGCATTTATTCAGTCCTGGGTTGTAATTGGGTATTGAAGAGAAAGCAAAGAATGGGAATAAATGGATTGTTTGCAAGCTGGCAATTTCTGATTCATTGGATATCACAGGGATCCGTTCATGGATCCCAACTATAAGTCTAGTTTCGTTTATTGTCACGTGTACCAGGGTACAGTGAAAAGCTTGTGTTGAGTGCTAACCAGTCTGAAGAAGGGTCTCGACCCGAAACGTCACCCAGAGATTCTCTCCAGAGATGCTGCCTGTCCCGCTGAGTTACTCCAGCATTTTGTGTCTATCAGCAGAGAGATAATATATGATTACAATGGAGCCATTTACATTGTACAGATACATGATATAAATAATCTGTATAACCCATGCATTGTGAGGGAGGGGTCACAGGGTAAGTGGAATCTTAAATCTATAAAATTCTGCCAACAACGGGGCAGAAATCTGTACCGAAACAATTGATGCTAACGAACCTGTCTTTCAGAGAGTCCAAGTATAGATGCCAGTTCAGCTTTTCTCTTGATAGTGATGTACCTGTTGTAGTGAAATTCCTTCTCCAGCTCAAGTCTCTGATGGTCTGTATAAACCACTCTGTATTTGTCTTTTGTCCGGGTTTTACCTGGAATACGACGTTTAAAAAGTAAACACACACATAAAAAGCTAATTCAAAATGACCAGATTGTGAAAGCCGGAGTCTTTCTTTCGTTGAACCATTTGATTTTTGGCCATTCGACTGTCAGATGCTTCAATGGTATTTTCTAATCAGTGCGTACTAGTTTTGGGAGGCCAGTTTAATATTTCGATAGAAGAAGAACGAGATAGATGAGTTTGTGTTTACATATTCTGTTGTGCTGCTGCAAGTAAGAATTTCATTGTTCTGTCTGGGACATGTGACAATAAAACACTTGCAAAGTCTTGTAAAACTAGATTTCCCATTTCCAATGGTGTAGGAAGGAACTGCAGGTGCTGGTTTAAACCGAAGATAGACACAAACTGCTGGAGTAACTCTGCGAGACAGGCAGCATCTCTGGAGAGAAGGAATGGGTGACGTTTGGGCCGAGACCCTTCTTCAGATTGAAGGGTCTCGACCCGAAACGGCACCCATTCCTTCTCTCTAGAGATGCTGCCTGTCCAGATAGTTAGTTGATTGCCATCGTTATCTGATTTATCATAGCTACCGAGAATGGAATTGCTCGCATTTCAAACAACATTATAATGTTCTCCATTTGAAGAATGTAAATAAATAAAATTGCAGTTCTTCGAGATACAGATTTAATCAGTGGAGGATATCAAGTAATATAATGTTCCACTGAAGCGCTCTGACGCGCATAATATTTTAAATGTGTTGGAAAGAACTGCAGATGTTGGTTTAAACCGAGGATAGACACAGAATGCTGGAGTAACTCAGCGGGAGGGGCAGCATCTCTGGAGAAAATGAATAGGTGACGTTTCGGATCGAGACCCTTCTTCAGATTTCTTATATTTTAAATCGTTTATATCGGTAGTAATAATTAAAAGGAACTACCTTCTCGATACATACAATGTCCCACCTTTTTTTTGTGCTAATAAACCAGTGATTTTGGTCATGGGATATTGACAGATACGGAACAATTTAAAGCACATAGGGTTCGCCAAATTCAAATTTCTTCAGCAATCTAAGTAAAACATGACCATTGCTTCTATAAGCAATGAATTCCCATCAAAGCTGTTTCCCAGATAAGTAAGTTCTCAAAACAAAATGTAGTTAGGTGTACAAAATGACACCACCGAAGTGTCATTTTCGGCAGCCCAGTTTTCTACGGACTCCACCATGTCCCACATTGAATAAAACACTCCTGTTCACATTAGTTCCCAATTGCCCAATGCTGAAACAATTTAAAGCAGAACTCCAGATTTTCATAAACAAAAACATGTATTATATTATTGGAAAATGATATTTTATTTACAAATATAACTGGCAAACACGATATAAAACGTGGGTACATTATTTTTGCATTATTATCATCTACGTATTTGTTGTTTTTTATATACTGAACTTTGTGTTTATGATGGATTTTACAGAGTACAGAGATGTTTAAATATCTGTTGTGCTGCTGCAAGTAAGAATTTCATTGCCCGGTTCGGGACAACGCATTCTGGATTTTTGAAATCTCAATCTAAATGCTTTAGAGAATAGCGGGGAAAAAAAGGTCATCTCTCCTCAAAAGCTTTTACTTCTTGTAAACATTTGCAGTTCGTTAATCTAATCCCAGTAATTGAGAGATAGGAACAGACGACTCGATGAAGCACACACCCAGTTTGTGGACTATTTAACAACACCACATTCATATGATAAAACCAACAGACTCCATACAAAGAGCTACAAGCCAATTTTACAAAAGGTTGACTTTCTGGTAGCTGGATCACAGGACAATCTGTTATTTAGTTCGCATAAACAAGCAGCGGCGTCGACTTTCATCTTTAAAGCATTTTTTTTGCCTAAAAATAACATTGAAAACGTCAGCATTTACCTGAACATCCCCAGGCTCCTTGGCCGACAAATACTTAAAGAGGGAGCCACATATTTTTAAGGATTGTTATATGAGATCTGGTAATATGTGATGGTTTACTTTCTAAATGTTGCAAACGGTAAATTGGTTTTCATTTATAGTGCCGTCTATACTTGACATTTACTTAATTAATCTGGTAGTTTATACTAACTGACCACAATATCGATCACACTTTAAAAACAACACTTTTTCATAGACAATGGTATTTCGATAAATCCTCCCCAAATAAACCATTTAGGGGCATCTTCGTGAAATATGACTGCGTTGATACTAGCAATTGTCCTCAAAATAATACATCACGATTTACTTACTGTAGGTAAGTATTAACAACTATTTGAAGTGATTTAGAATGTAGAAAATATTAGACCTTAACATTTTAAACTGTTTCCCTTTACATTGTGCCTTGCCTATTGAACGGTTATATTGTATATACATATGCACATAGATATGCGTGTGTGTGTGTGTGTGTGTGTGTGTGTACGTTGTATGTAACGTATATATATGGAAAGTAAATAGATTTTGTGAGATAAATACAAATGTGATTGGTCTTAACATAACACATGCATACAAACATATACATATACACACACACACACATATATATATATACACACACACACACACACACACACACACACATATATATATATATATATATACATACACACACACACACATATATATACATAGATGTGTTTGTGTACGTATTATATATATAGTGCGTATATAAGGATCCATTATATATATATAGTACGTATATAAGGATACATTATCTATATAGTGCGTATATAAGGATACACACACACACATATATTTAATGTATCCTTATATACGTACTATATATACAATGTGTATATATAAAGTGTGTGTGTATATATATATATATACATGTGTGTGTGTGTGTGTGTGTATATATGTATATGCATGTATGCATGTGTTATGTTAAGACCAATCACATTTGTATTTATCTCACAAAATCTATTTACTTTCCATACCCTTTTTAATATTTAATGGTTTAAATGTTGTAAACGTTAAGTTGGTTCGTCACAAACAAACGAAATCGTTTTTTGGTTAATTTCGGGATATCCTTATAAACCATTAATAAAGGTTTTCAAATCCAGCATCGTTGGTCCAACTTAGAAATAATTGGAATGTATGCCTGCACACTGGTCACGGATGCAGCATATTTGCATTTGAACAAGAAATGACCCGTCTTGGTGGTGTATCATGGGTTAAAATTCAACAGGTTACACGAAGCCTATGTAAATATGACCTCGGTTTATAACGCGGCCATCCGCACGGGTATTATTCACCTTTGCAATAAAATTCAGGGACATTGCGGGCCAGACAATGCTGCGAGGACAAGATTCATTATTTATTGTGAAAATCGGCACTCTTTCCGGTAATATAAAGAGTCCATGTTCCCAGATAATGAGGAGTTAGGAAGCGTAACAGGGGCGCATATCAAAGCGAAGAGAGTGTTGAAAGAGCATGCCGCCTGAATATGACAAATAACAATGTAGCGACTGAAGAAACGAGACCTCACAGCTCGTTTACAGGATGGCAAATTAGCATTACAACCGCGACCGGCGCCTGACTTCATTCCCACCTCCTGCAATTTGCATGGGATTCTAACACTGCTATCTAGAATAAGGGTCTCCATTAAATAAAACTGAAACCAAAAGTAGATCTGATTTCGCGACACTCGATAGGTAATATTTATCTGAAACTAAACTTATTGTGTTCAATTGATGCAAATTTGCTGCTGGCTAATGGCATACAGAGTTAAATTGATTTTATGCCACTAACATTTCTGTTGATTGAATACAAGCCAACATCTCTATTTCTGGAGAGATACTTGTAACCATTGAATACTACAAGGAGTGCATTTGGTCCACCGTGTGGGTATGTGCCAGGTGCCACCTGCAATGAGCTTTTTACTGTGCCTCGGTACACGTGGCAATAAACTAAACTGAACTGAACTCAATATATATATTTTTCAAAAGCCTTTTCCAATCGCTGAATATTGCGAGGAGATACGTGGAAACTAGAGTGGGTTGAAACATGCTTGTGGAGTGCCGGGGGAGTCGCCACACCAGTGTGACAACAGGAATAAGGTGGAGCCCTGCACGATGTGTAGGAATAACGTTGGCAGCTTGGGAGAATTGACCCGGCTTTGTTCACACATACACACACACACACACACACACACACTATGTAATAACCTCTGTGTGACCTTCGAGCAAGAGCTAGAGATGAAGCATTCTCCGCATTCGCCAGTTGCCTTCTAAACACCAAGCTGCCCGGAGCTAACACCTTAAACCTCCTACATAGACACAGAATGCTGGAGTAACTCAGCGGGTCAGGCAGAGTCTCCGGAGAAAGGGAATAAGGTCGGGACCCTTCTTTAGACCCGACCCGAAACGTCACCCATCCCTTTTCTCCGGAGATGCTGCCTGTCCCGCTGAGTTACTCCAGCATGTTATGTCTATCTTCGGTATAAACCAGCATCCTACACCTTAAACCTCCTTCTTTGCCAATCTGATCGTTAATATTGGGACTGATTTCCAATATTCCTCAGGAAACGAACTCAGTAGAGGTGTGTCATTTCACTGGCAGACGACGACGTTTAGATAATATCGAAATAATTGCCAAACGCCATAAGCGATTGAAGGGCATCAACTTTGGTAAAGGTCTTTGAAGCTGATGGCACCTCGAACGATTACAATGTGTGTGATCTGTTCCTAGTTTCTTCCACTTTGTTCTAATTGGAGAAACCAATCTTACTTGAAATTCTCTGAATTTTTGTGTGAAATGTCGCTGGCATAAAGCTAGCTGTCACCAAATGGACATTAATGACTGGTAATAATTAATGACATAAAAATAATTGATTTCAAGTATTTTCTAATCATCGGAAGCGCCTTCGCCGAGAACACGTTTGAAGGACGGCTCGGTGTAGTTTTCTCAACCTTATATGATACAGTATCCAAGACCACTAGATACGTCCACCGACAATTGTTGAAGAGAGGGTGGTGGGAATAGGGAACGAGCTGTCAGAGGAGGTAGATAAGACACGAAATGCTGGAGTAACTCAGTAGGTCAGGCTGCATCTCTGGAGCGGAGGAAGACACCTGGATCGGTTGAAATGGATATGGGCCAAACGCGGGCAAATGGGACTAACTTAGATGGGGGCTAAAGGACACAAAGTGCTAGAGTAACTCCGCGGGTCAGGCAGCTGCTCTGGAGAACATGGATAATGTAGGTGACGTTTCGGGTCGGGGCCCTTCTTTAGATGGGATATCTTGGTTGGCATGGACGAGCTCGGCAGAAGGGCCTGATTTAGTGCCGTAAGATTCTATAAAATGATCAAAATCTGACTGACTAACTCTGTCAAAAATATTGTGGGGAACACGATGAAGGGTTCGTTACATGCGATTGGGCAAGATTTCTTAGACGGCCTTGTCCCACATATTGGCAGTTCCCCCTCATCATTAAAGCAAAGCAAACCTATAGCATGTTGCTAATTTGCCGACCTCTACGCGGAATGAAACACTCCTTTCACACGCAGACATTGATAGGTCTATCAGAGCATCTGATAGGTGTTTAAAGACACAAAATGCTGGAGTAACTCAGCGGGTTAGGCGGCATTTGTGGAGAAAAAGAATGGGTGACGTTTTGGGTCGAGACCCTTTGAAACGTCGCCTATTCATTTTCTCCAGAGATGATGTTTGGCCCAAAATATACTCCAGCATATTTTGCCTATCTTCGGTAACCAGCATCTGCAGTTCCTTCTTACACATTTAGTCTGAAAGGTGTTTAAAGCATAGATCCAGCATTTCATAGTTCGCAAGAAGACACAAAATGCCGGAGTAACTCAGCGGGACAGGCAGCATCTCTGGAGAGAAGGAATGGGTGACGTTTCGGGTCGAGACCCTTGTTCGCCTTGTAATGCTGTTGCCTTGTCATTGTTCTTTCGGTCTAATGTAACGCTAGCCTTAGCGACTGAGCACCCAGAAACAATTAAGTACGGGTTGCTGAATATCCCGCGGTCTAGGCATAAGCTCAGGGGCGACCGCGCCTTTGCGGTTGCAGCTCCTAGACTGTGGAACAGCATCCCCCTTCCCATCAGAACTGCCCCCTCCATCGACTCCTTTAAGTCAAGACTAAAAACGTATCTATACTCCCAAGCCTTTCTTGACGTCCTCTGAGCGAGGGCTATATGTACATATGTATGTAGTTTGTTTGTTTATATTATTCTTATAACAAATGTAAAGCACTTTGGCCAACGAGAGTTCTTTTTTAAATGTGCTATATAAATAAATGTGACTTGACAAGTAAGATGCAATTATTACCCTTCATTAACCTGCCAATAACTTCATTTCTTGTTAAACCAACGTCAAGAATCCTGAATTGCCAGAAAGGCAACCATATTAGCCAAACCAGAGTGGGAAATAAAGACTAATTCTTCCCTCCTCGGAAAGACCAAGTGCTTGATCTTGCCACTGGAGGTTTAGTACACAACCAATAAACACGATTTTACTGCGGGAAAATAAAAACGGAACAGCGACTGTAAAACTGTTAGAGACCAACCCCGCCGAAGAGATGTGAAGAAATGTCTATAAAAGTCTAAAAGAAACACGAGACATTCTGTAAAGCAAATAATCAACTCTGGACTCTGCTCAGATTCGAACCAGCATCGCCCCGGGACAGTTTTCAGTGTCGATGAAAGCAAAGGGCCAACACTACAACTTTCTATAAGAAAGAAGTGTCGCTGTATTGACACTTTAAAATAAGATATCCTTGTTTATTTCAACCGTTAAGTCACTTGATTATTGCAACTGCACACAGCAATTGACATTGCAATGTCCCTCGCGTTGTTCCTATCATTTAACACCTAGTCGTTTGACTTGTTAACACAACCTGCAGAACTTAGGAGAGTGCTGCTTACCTGCTGCAGAGATCTGTGTCGTTTTCTTCATCCATTCATATGGATTGCGCCTTTGACTGTTGGGGGACGTTTGTCCACTGAGATGGAATCTAAGGGAGGAAGAATCCCTGCGGATGTAGGGGTCATGGCATTGTAGTCGGGCGAACTGTAGGAAACCTGGCCCGGGGAAGAGTTGCTTATCTGGACCGGTACTGTGTTCGATGGACCCGGCCCATAGGAACTCCAATCCTCCCTGGGTGGACCATAAGGCGAGGTCCAAGACACGGAGCTTTGGGGATGGTGGTCCATGTTAGGCACATGATAGCCAGCGTACTCCGGATACTGTGAGGGAGAAACAAAGTTCTGTGCGGACAGATTGATGCTTGATCGTCTAACTGACCCCGGGTACATGCTTACTTCTTTATCCAATATGTAGCCCACGTACATGGCCAGGGTTAGGCTTCACACGCATGCTGCAGCCAGATGCGGCTCTCTGACCCGACTGCCACTGGTCTGCTGAGGCTCATACTGAACTGGCCCCAATCGCACACGATTAACCATTGTTTTACAGGACCCTGCTACCGATGGCCCCACCAAAGGCACCGCCACGTCATTGCAGCGCCTGGACACCCATTTACATACAAATAAGAACCGACGTAGATCTGGCGAAACCCCACCTTTCTGCCTCTTGCCAGGAGATATATCCATCCATCTCGTGTAGGAAGAAACTACAGATGCTGTTTAAACCGAAGATAGACACAAAAGCTGTAGAAGGGTCTCGACCCGAAACGTCACCCATTCCATCTCTCCAGAGATGCTGCCTGTCCCGCTGAGTTACTCCAGCTTTTTGTGTGTATCTATCCATCTCGCTGGCCATAATCTGCTCCAAGTTTTATTTAGATATAAATCACGCGTGATTATTTACGGACTAGTCTGGAGCACTTACAAGCTGAGAAGATTTACGAGGATGTTGCCAGGACTCGAGGGCCTGAGCTACAGGGAGAGGTTGGGGCAGGCTGGGACTCTATTCTTTGGAGCGCAGGAGGATGAGGGGGTGATTGTTTTGTTTTGGAGGTGTACAAAATCATGAGCGGTATAGATCGGGTAGACGCACAGAGTCTCTTGCCCAGCGCAGGGGTATCAAGAGCCACAGGACATAAGTTTAAGGGGAGAGATTTAATAGGAACCTGAGGTGTAACTTTTACACACAAAGGGTGGTGGATGTATGGAACGAGCTGCCGGAGGAAGTAGTTGAGGCTGGGACTTTCGCAACGTTTAAGAAACGTTTAGATAGGTACATGGATAGGACAGGTTTAGACAATAGACAATAGGTGCAGAGACAGGCCATTCGGCCCTTCAAGCCAGCACCACCATTCAATGTGATCATGGCTGATATGGGATCATGGCTGATTAGAGGGATATGGGCCAAGCACAGGCAGGGAGGACTAGTGTAGATACATAGATACATAGATACATAGAAAATAGGTGCAGGAGTAGGCCATTCGGCCCTTCGAGCCTGCACCGCCATTCAATATGATCATGGCTGATCATCCAACTCAGTATCCCGTACCTGCCTTCTCTCCATACCCCCTGATCCCTTTAGCCACAAGGGCCACATCTAACTCCCTCTTAAATATAGCAAGAGGGGACGTGTTGGCTGGTCCGGGCAAGTTGGGCTGCAGGGCCTGTTTCCACACTGTATCACTCCATGACTCTGACTTCATTCTGCCTTATAGAATCATAAAATGGTTGCAGCGCTGAAGGAAGTAAATTGGCCTGTCGAATTCTCACAGGCTGCATGTTCGACCCAGCACCACTACTCAGCCTTGCAAAGTGTTTGCTTGCATAGAACGAGCCAACTGCAGATAGACACAAAAAGCTGGAGTAACTCAACGGGACAGGCAGCGCCTCTGGAGAGAAGGAATGGGTGACGTTTCGGGTTGGCTGATACGAACCACTCAATTGTAAAGCAATTCCCCCCCCCCCCCGCCCCAATTTTACTCTTGGTAACAGTTATAGAGGCACACAGCACGGACCCAGGCCCTTCAGCCCAATTTGCCCATGCAGACAAAGATAGAAGGGTCTCGACCTGAAATGTCACCCATTCCTTCTCTCCAGAGATGCCGTCTCTGAGTTGCTCCAGCTTCGGTTTAAACCAGCATCCGTAGTTCCTTCGTACATGAGCCAACTGCCCTTTGCACTCTCTCACTGAATCTGCCATCACTGTCACCTCTGGCAGATACCAACCACTCAATTGTAAAGCTACCCCCACCCCCCCCCCCATTTAATTTTACTCTTGGTTACAGAGTGATAGAGTCACACACCATGGATCCAGGCCCTTCAGCCCAGTTTGCCCATGCAGACAAAGATGCCCCATCTAAGCAAGTCCATTTTACCCACATTTGGCCCATATCTGTCAAAACCAGTTGGCATTGCACCTGGCCATGCAAATGTACAGGGAGTAGAACAGGGAAAAAACAGTGTTGAGGGTCAGGAAGGAGGAGATGTTATGGCCAATTTTAACTAACCAAGGTCTGCAGGTCAGGAATTCAGAAGCCAGTTGCAGATGCAGATCCCAAGTCCAAGGTCTAGGAGTTTCAAGGTGAGCATATTTGGTATAATGGCGGAGTTGTAGCCAATGAACAGCATCCTAACAAACATGTTCTTATTGGCAACATGATCCAGAAGTGAACGCATTGCAAGAGAGATGGTGTCCTCCATTAACCTACTTTTCTTGTTTGCTGGAAAGCAAACTGGAAATGGTAGAGAGAAGATTTATGAGGATGTTGCCAAGACTAGAGGGTCTGAGCTTTAGGGAGAGGTTGAGTAGGCTGGGATTCTATTCCTTGGAGCGCAGGAGGATGGAGGGGTGATCTTATAGAGGCGTATAAGATCATGAGATGAAAAGATCGGCTTAATGCACAGAGTCTCTTGCCCAGAGTAGGTGAATCGAGGGCCAGGGGACATAGGTTTAAGGTGAAGGGGAAAAGATTTAATGGGAATCAGAGGGGTAACTTTTTCACACAAAGGGTGGTGGGTGCATGGAACAAGCAGCCAGAGGAGTTATCTAAAGCAGGGACTATCCCAACATTTAAGAAGCAGTTAGACAGGGACATGGATAGGACAGGTTTGGAGCGATAAGGATCAAATTCTGGCAGGTGGGACTAGTGTACTAGCATAGCTGGGACATGTTGGCCGGTTTGCGTAAGTTGGGCCGAAGGGCCTGTTTCCACACTCTATCACTCTATGACTCACTATGACTCTATGCTAGTCATAGGGGGTCGAGCTTGTCTGGGAGACTGACACAGATGAGGCATATTACCAATCCATCAAAGCATTTCACCATAGTTGATGTTGAAGCTCCTGGCCGCAATGTAACAGGTTGCTTTACCTTTTGTGGGGACTGGAATGATGGGGGTGGTTCTTCAAAGCAGATGGGAACAGTGAACTATCAAAGCGAGAGGTTACAGATATCAGGGAAGACCGGGAAGGAACTGCAGATGCTGGTTCAATCCGAAGATAGACACAAAATGCTGGAGTAACTCAACGGGACAGGCAGCATCTCTGGAGAACTTGGATGTGACATCTCGGGTCGGAACCCTTCTTTTTCTATGGAGATACTGCCTGACCCGTTGGGTTACTCCAGCATTTTGTGTCTATCTTCAATTGATGTTGCTTCCTTCCTTTTGAATCCACAGCCTTCAATCTTTACGACGCCTCTTATGTGGCACTTTATCAAATGCCTCTTGCAAGTCCATATATACCCCCCCCAGCCGCATTCCTCTCAAGAACCTTCTCTGTTACTTCTCTGTTGCTTCATCTGCCAGACATTACGTTCTTTTAAGGAATCTGTCCAGGTAATTACAAATGATAGATAGACACAAAAAGCTGGAGTAACTCAGCGAGTCAGACAACATCTCTGGAGAGAAGGAATAGTTGACGTTTTGGGTTAAGAGCCTTCTTCAGACAAAGTCAGGAGAAAGGGAAATGAGAGATATACAATACGATACAATAATACAATACAATAATACTTTATTTGCCAAGTATGTTTTGCAACATACGAGGAATTTCATTTGCCAAGTCAGTCATACAAATAAAAAGCAACAGAACACACAAAACACATTTTAACATAAACATCCACCACAGTGACTCCTCCACATTCCTCACTGTGATGGAAGGCGAAAAAAAATATGGTGATATAGAGAGATAGAAAATATATGTTCCTGATTACTTATTCCAAAATTTTCCCCATCATGGAGGATAAATGACTGGTCTATTATTACCTACTTTATTCAATAGACAATAGACAATAGGTGCAGGAGTAGGCTATTCGGCCCTTCGAGCCAGCACCACCATTCAATGTGATCATGGCTTATCATCCCCAATCAGTACCCCGTGCCTGCTTTCTCCCCATATCCCCTGACTCCACTATCATTAAGAGCCCTATCTAGCTCTCTCTTGAAAGTATCCAGAGAACCGACCTCTACCGCCCTCTGAGGCAGAGAATTCCACAGACTCACAACTCTCTGTATGGACCATAGCATTACCTTTACTACATGCCAATTTTAACTCCTGATTCAACTTGCACCCTATATCCAGGCTTCTGTTTGGGGGGCCTGTAGATAAGTCCCGTTAGGGTCTTTTTACCCTTACAATTCCTTAGTTCCATCCATACTCCTAACCCTGCATTCTTTTTGAACATTTTTGAAAATATTTGAGCTCCTAATTATATCTATTTGACCATAATAGTCTCTGAGTATAGAGATCGGGATGTCATGTTACAGTTGCACAAGACATTGGTGTGGCCACCACCAATGGAGTATTGTGTTCAATATTGGCCTTCCTGCTATAAGAAAGATACTGTTAAGCTGGAAAGAGTGCAGACAAGATTTACCAGCAAGTTTCCAGGCCTTGAGAGCCTGAGCTTCAGGGAGAGGTTGAGCAGGCTAGGACTTTATTCCTCGGAGCACAGGAGGATGAGGGTTGATCTTATAGAGGTGTAAACGATCACTAGAGGAATTGAATAGGTAGATGAAGAGTCTTTTACCTTCAGACTTCTACCTGGAGACTTAAAAGAGTATTTTAAGGTTAATGAAGAGTAGGGGAATGCAGAAGAAGAGGACATAGCTTGAAGTTGAGACGGGAAAGATTTAATAGGAAACTGAGCGGCAACTTTTCACATAAGAGGGTGGTGGGTATATGGAACAAGCTGGCAGAGGAAGTTGTTGAGGCAGGTACTATAACATTTAAGGACATTTAGACAGGTACAGAGATAGGAGAGGTTTAGAGGGATACGCGTCAAATGGTGGCAAGTGGGACTAGTGTAGATGGGGCATATTGGTTGGCATGGGCAAGTTGGGCCGAAGGGCCTTTTTCCATGCTGTATGACTCTATGACTAAAATAAAAAGGTCTAACAAATTGGTCAGTCCAATAAATTGCTGGAGGAACTCAGCGGGTCAGGCAGTATCTGGGATGCAAATAGAAGTCTGAAGACAGGTTCCAACCCATCTGTCCATTCCCTCCACAGATGCTGCCCGACCCAATGAGTCCCTCCAACATGTTTCGCCTTGTGCTCAAGACTCCAGCATCGAGCTTACTGTGTGACTCCACATCGGTTGAATGTTTCAATGACAATTTCCCATTCATGACTAATCGATTAAAAAAAACAACTCCAGAGGCAGGAGGCAACTCGTTTCTGGATCTGAGGAGTAGGAACCTAAAGGCGATCAGGCGACTGATTCAACTCACGAGCAAAACACAAAGTGCTGGAGGAACTCAGCGGGTCAGGAAGCATCTGTGGAGGGAATGGACAGACGACGTTTCGGTTCGCGACCCATTCTTCAGACCCGATTTTAGACTTTAGATTTAATTCACGAAACGGGATCAAGAAATCATCCAGCATTCTTTTCAAACAATAAGACTGAAGATCCGGCAGTTTTGTTTTTCTTTTAAGGGTTTAAATATTTTAAACGATAGCAAGCTTTCCATGGGTATGAAGGAACTGCAGATGCTGGTATATACCGAATATAGACACAAAATGCTGGAGTAACTCAGCGTGTTACAAAGTGTTAGAGGAGCTCAGCAGGCAGCTTCTCTGGAGAAAATGAACGGGCGACGTTTCGGGTTGGGACCCTTCTTCAGACTGCTTTCCTTGTGCAATGTCTTGGATGCCGCCAAGTGCGACCTGTGGTTTGGCGAAGATAGACACAAAAAGCTGGAGTTAACTCAGCGGGTCAGGCAGCATCTCCGGAGAGAAGGAATACGTGACGATTCGGGTCGAGAGCTTTTTTCCGACTAAGAGTCAGGGGAGAGGGGAACCAGAGATGTAGACAGTACAGGTTTGGCGAAGCGGCCGCAGTCTAAAGACTGGTGACCACAAAGTTGCTGAGGTATCTGTGGACGCCGCATCCACACCCGGTTCACCGGCAGATGGAATAATCTAAAGCTGCCTTGAAAAATACCAATTTCAACCTGTATTAAATGAGGCCATAAGCTTTCCGTTTACATTTTGTCATAAAATCACAATGAATTGCCGAGGGTGGAATCCTGGATGGAACACAACATGCTGGAGTAACTCAGCGGGACAGGCAGCATCTCTGGAGACAAGGAATGGGTGACATTTTGGTTCGGGTCCCTTCTGATTTCTGAAATCAGTCTGAAGAAGGGTCTCGACCTTTCATGCCTGCTATATCGTGTTGTGCTGAAGCAAAGCAAGAATGTCATTGTCCTACCTGGGACACATGACAATAAACTCTCTTGACTTGACTTGACTTGACCCGAAACGTCACCCATCCCTTCTCTCCAGAGAAGCTGCCTGTCCCGCTGAGTTACTCCAACATTTTGCGTCTACCCATTGAGCCATTCCTTCTTTTTGTCTCCCTTCTTAAGTTTAGCCACCTGTTTAGTTTGGTTTAGAGTAAGAGCGCAGAAACTGGTCCTTTGGAGTGTGGGGGGGAAAGCGGAGCACCCGGAGAAAACCCACGCAGGTCACAAGGAGAAGGTACAAACTTCCTGCTGATGCTGGGATGGGTGACGTTTCGGGTTAAGTCAAGTCAAGTCAAGAGAGTTTATTGTCAGTAGGTACACAAAAATGCTGGAGAAACTCAGCGGGTGCAGCAGCATCTATGGAGCGAAGGAAAGTTTATTGTCATGTGTCCCAGATAGGACACAGTGAAACACGTTAGACCTGGAGGACATGGATAGGCGACACAAAGTGCGGCAGTGATGGCTTTGTCTTAAACACCGGTTAGTAGAATTTTCAGGTAACGTGTGGTTAAGAGTTGTTGGTCTTTAACCAAGGGAAAGAGATGATTTCATTCAAGGTTTTTCAGATTGTTCTGCAGACGAGTTGATAAATGAATCTGACACAACACAGCTAAGCGCTTTCTCCTCTCAAGGCAAACATTTTTTTAAATACACATTTGTTGAATAGGTTGCAGGTGAAAGGAAATGTGTATCTGATCGGCGGTTTCACTTTCAATCGGAATTTTCTATCGCGAGGAATGCGTCGCTCTTCAATGGGACGGATTTGAAGGGCCGAGATGGCCTGTTTCCGTGCTGTTATGGTTATATGGTTATATGGTTATATAACTTTACCCAGATTCAATGCCGCCTTTCCCTGAATCTATGCCCCGATAGAATGAGCGTAACCCTTGCTGTAACAGTCAGAGGCGCTTGTGGAAGGATGGGACTGGGACATGGAATGTTCCTCAACTGTTCATCGGGCCATGCAGTTCATTGTATACATCCAGGCCTCTTTAGTCCTTCCACAAAGCAGCGTGCCAACATTTTCAGGGTTAATTCATAAATTCCGAAGTTCCAGGAGCAGAATTGAACCATTCGGCCCCTTCAAGTCTAGTCCGCCATTCATTCATGGCTGATCTATCTTTCCCTCCCAGCCCCATTCTCCTGCCTTCGCCCCATAACTCCTGACACCCCTACTAATCAATAATTTGTCAATCTATGCCTGAGAAATACCCATTGACTTGGCCTCCACAGCCTTCTGTGACAACAAATTCTACAGATTCACCACCCTTTGACTAAAGAAACTCCTTCTCATCTCCTTTCTGAAGGTACATCCTTTTATTCTGAGGCTAAAGCCTCTGGGCCTCCACTCTCCCACTAGTGGAAACATCCTCTCCACATCCACTCTATCCACGAGCTCTCACTAATCATGACATTTAATTGAAGGCCTTTAATTTCTAATGCTTTTCCCCCCCTTACCAACTCATTACTCTCATTCTGTACCCAAAGCCTGCCCTGTTTATTCTCAACACCACCACTAATGTTCATGCCACCAGTAAACATCCTATGGTATCTCCTCCATTCACAACTAGATTGTTAACCTATATCTTTAGGAACTAGGAGTGCAGGTGCATGGTTCCTTGAAGATGGAGTCGCAGGTAGATAGGGTGGTCAAAAAGGCTTTTGGCACATTGGCTTTCATCAGTCAGAGTATTGAGTAGAGAAGTTGGGAGGTCATGCTGCAGTTGTATAAGACGTTGGTGAGGCCGCATTCAGAATATTGTGTTCAGTTCTGGGCATCATGTTACAGGAAAGATATTGTCAAGCTGGAAAGGGTACAGGGAAGATTTACGAGGATCTTGCCAGGTCTAGAGGGTCTGAGCTATAGGAAGAGGTTGAGTAGGGTCTATTTCTTGGAGCGCAGGAGGATGAGGGGTTATCTTATAGAGGTGTACAAGATCATGAGGAATAGATCGTGTAAATGCACTGTGTACGAGGGAACTGCAGATGCTGGTTTAAACCAAACATAGAAACATAGAAACATAGAAAATAGGTGCAGGAGGAGGCCATTCGGCCCTTCGAGCCAGCACCGCCATTCATTGTGATCATGGCCGATCGTCCCCTATCAATAACCCGTGCCTGTCTTCTCCCCATATCCCTTGATTCCACTAGCTCCTAGAGCTCTATCTAACTCTTAAATCCACCCAGTGACTTGGCCTCCACTGCCCTCTGTGGCAGGGAATTCCATAAATTCATACCTCTCTGGGTGAAAAAGGTTTTTCTCACCTCAGTCTTAAATGACCTCCCCTTTATTCTAAGATAACATTCAAAGATAGCCATAAAAAGCTGGAGTAACTCAGCGGGACAGGCAGCATCTCTGGAGAGAAGGAATGGGTGACCGCTCCAGAGATGCTACCTGTCCCGCTGAGATACTCCAACTTTTTGTGTCTACCTTCGGGTAGATGCACAGAGTCTCTTTCCCAGAGTAGGTGGATCGAGGACCAGAGGACATAGGTTTAAGGTGAAGAGGAAAAGATTTAATAGGAATCTGAGGGGTATCATTTTCACACAAAGAATGGTGGGTGTATGGAACAAGCTGCCAGAGGAGGTGTTTGAGGCTGAAACTATCACAACATTTAAAAAACAGACAGGTACATGGATAGGACATGTTTGGAGGGATATGGACCAAGTGAAGGCAGGTGGGACTAGTGTAGCTGGGACCAAGTTAGGCCAAAAGGCCTGTTTCCACGCTGTAACACTCTATGATTATGACTAAGTGAGGTTACCAGATGTAGTCATAGAGTGATACAGTGTGGAAGCAGGCCCTTCAGCCCTACTTGCCCACACCAACCAACATGTCCCATCTACACTAGTCTCACCTGCCTGTGTTTGGCCCATATCCCTTTAAATCTGTCCTATCCATGCACCTGTCCAATTGTTTCTGAAGCATTGCAATAGTCCCTGCCTCGACTACCTCCTCCGGTAGCTCGTTCCATACACCCACCACCCTTTGTGTGAAAAATTACTCCTCAGATTCCTATTAAATCTTTCCTCCTTCATCTTAAACCACTCCCTACTCTGGGTAAGAGACCCTGTGCATCTACCCGATCTATTCCTCTCATGATTTTATACACCTCTATAAGTTCACCTCTCATCCTCCTGCGCTCCAAGGAATAGAGTCCCAGCCTGCTCAACCTCTCCCTAGAGCTCAGACCCTTGCGTCCTGGCGACATCCTCATAAATCTTCTCTGCACACTTTCCAGCTTGACAGCGTCTATCCTATAACACGGTGCCCAGCGCTGAACACAATACTCCAAAAGTAGCCTCACCAACGTCTTGTACGACTGCAGCATGACCTCTCGACTTCTATACTCAATGCTCTGACTGATGGCCAAAGTGCCAAAAGCCTTCTTGACCACCCTATCTACCTGTGACTCCACCTTCAAAGAACCATGTACCTGCACTCCTAGATCCCTCTGCTCTATAACACTCCCCAGCATCTGCAGTTCCTTCCTACAGTCTATGCTTATTGATACACTTGGCTATATCTTTTGAAAAAAATCATTCAAATTAATGACACTGGACCATGTTTGGGTCTGAAGAAGGATCCACTCACCAAAGGATTCCAGTTGCGCACATGAACAATGAAAACCCTAGGAAAGGACTGCAGATGCTGGTTTATAATGCTGGAGTAACTCAGCGGGACAGGCAGCATCTCTGGAGAGAAGGAATGGGTGACTTTTCGGGTCGAGACCCTTCTTCAGGCTCAATTACATCAATGAAACTCGCCCCGTTTATCATGTACCACATGTTTCAAGAGCCAAACTAATTTAACTGGAGGCAATTCAAGAGCCCTATCTAGCTCTCTCTTGAAGGTTTCCAGAGAACCGGCCTCCACCACCCTCTGAGGCAGAGAATTCCACAGACTCACAACTCTCTGTGTGTCTCCAATGAGGAGGATAGAAGTTCAGGGTTGCTCTTTAGTTGTTGGTAGGATGGTTCAGTTGCCTGATAACAGTTCTCCATGTTAAACTAATCTCCTCTGCCTGCACGTGATCCATATCCCTCCATTCTCTGCTTGTCCATATGCCTATCCAAATGCCTCATAAATGCCACTATCATATCTGCCTCCACCACCACCCCCAGCATTGCCTTCCAGACACTCATCAATAGGGGCAGGATTTTGCCATAAATTCAGATTCAGATTCAGATTCAGATTCAGATTCAACTTTATTGTCATTGTGCAGTGTACAGTACAGAGACAACGAAATGCAGTTAGCATCTCCCTAGAAGAGCGACATAAATATGAGCAGTAAATAAATAAATCTAATCTAATAAATCCTGGTGGGAGGAGTGTCCGGGGGGGGGGGGGGTGTGATTGGCAGTCACCGAGGTACAGTGTTGAGTAGTGTAACCGCCCTTTTTCACGATTGAGTGCCTAAATCAGCCTTTTTTTGCCGTTTTAACGTAACTTACAAGAACATTTACACCACAGGGGGGAAACCCGGCTGTAAGTGGGTGTTAACTGGTGATTGGAGAGGGGTGCGTGGGAAAGGGTCCAGTCTTTACAAACTGGAGTCATGCTTTAAGTAGGTGTGGTGGTGATTGGGGAGGAGTAGGTGGGGAAGGGTCCAGTCTTTTCAAACTGGAGTCAGGCTGTGAGTAGGTGTGAAGTGTTGGTTGGGGTTGGGGTGTGGGGGTACCAGGGTTACCCCCACACCCCAGGGTTAAGTTTCTGTTTATCGAATCTGCAGTAGAACTCGTTCAGGTCATTGGTCAGCTGATGATTGTCCAAGGAGCGGGGGTATTTCCTCTTGTAGCTTGTGATTTCTTGCAAGCCCTTCCACACTGAAGAAAAGTCATTTGCTGAGAACTTGCTCCTCAACTTCTCAGAGTAGCTTTCCTTGGCAGCTCTGATTCCTCTTCTCAGCTTGTACTTGGCCTGCCTGTAGAGGTCTGCATCCCTGCTCCTGTAGGATCTACCCCTGCAAGCGTCAAAATGCCTAAAGTCAAGTCAACGCCTTGTAAAAAACTGAACGATATGGTGAGAGTGTACGGGAGTGATATATTCTTTACAGACAACTGTGTGCTGTTTTGCAAAGCATGTGAGAAAGCAGTGAATCATGAGAAGAAATATTTCGTCTCCCAGCATGTACAGACAGCTAAACACAAGTCGGCGGCAGAGAAACTGAAGGTAGGAAATACGCAAGCTTGTCGCCTCACAACATTTACTGCTGGCTCCAGTCGCAAATCTGAGTTTTCGAGTGATCTGTGCAACGCATTCATTGATGCTGGAATTCCACTGTGGAAATTGGAAAACAAATCTCTCAGAGGTTTTTTGGGAAATACACAGAGGAACATATACCGAGCGAGTCATCATTACGGAAAAATTATGTTGACAGCAACTTCAACATTGTTGTGCAGAAAATTAGAGATGAAGTTGCATGCAACAAAATATGGATCTCAATAGACGAGACAACTAATGATGTGGGGAGATATGTTGCCAATGTGGTCATTGGTACACTGGAGGCAGGGCAACCATCAAAGGAGTATTTCTAGGCATCGGAAGTATTGGAGAAGTCAAAGAGCTGAACTATTGCTCAGTTGTTTTCATCTTCACTTGCAGTACTTTGTACTTCAAGTTCCTGGCGATGTAGGTGAAGACATACAAGGAAAATGTGAGAGGGTGATTTTAGTTAACAAAGATCTTGAAGAAATACAAAACATAGCTAAAGTTCTCAAAGGTAGTTGTAATGCACAAGATATCAACATGAATGTAGAGTTTGTAGCTTGTTCCAGGTATTCCAGTGGTAGAGTTTGTAGCTTGTTCCAGGTATTCCAGTGGTAGAGTTTGTAGCTTGTTCCAGGTATTCCAGTGGTAGAGTTTGTAGCTTGTTCCAGGTATTCCAGTGGTAGAGTTTGTAGCTTGTTCCAGGTATGCACCAGTTATCTCAGCTGGGGTAGAAATAAGTTTTTCACAACTGTAGCATATTCTGTCTGACAGACGGCATAGTTTAACACCAGATAATTTGAAAAAATGCTGGTAGTTATGTGCAACCAGGCAACTTTGGTCATTTAATGTAGTATACCTTTATAATTATCATTTTTAACCATATTTTGGTGGTGGAAATACATGCCCTTTTATGCCTTTTTTGTCAATAAATGCCCTTTTCGTGTCTTTTTTGTAGTTTTAGTATGCCTTTTTGCCTGCTTATTCCAGAGATTTTTAGCGCCTAAACATCCTGGCTCTACTCATCACCCTCTGTGTGGTTTAATATCAAGGCATCAATCTTTCTGTTGCGTCCTTGTGGCAGAGAATTGCTTTACACAATGAAATCACAGCCATAAATTGTTTCCAATAGAAATATCAAAGAAAATAGAAATATGAACCTACATTTTTTTCCTTGAAGCCACTGATCTTTGACATTTGACAGTTTCAGTTTTTGCCTCCATCGTTTTCCTTTACTGTGACAATTCACTTTGTGGACTCTCTCGCCACCATGTGGTGACACGAGATCACTGCAGAAAAGATACATTTCAGCATCTGCAGTTCCTTGAGTCTCCAAACAAAAATCTATTAAGAAAATTCATTTCATAGATACATAGATACATAGAAAATAGGTGCAGGAGTAGGCCATTCGGCCCTTCGAGCCTGCACCGCCATTCAATATGATCATGGCTGATCATCCAACTCAGTATCCCGTACCTGCCTTCTATCCATACCCCCCTGATCCCTTTAGCCACAAGGGCCACATCTAACTCCCTCTTAAATATAGCCAATGAACTGGCCTCAACTACCCTCTGTGGCAGAGAGTTCCAGAGATTCACCACTCTCTGAGTGAAAACGTTTTTTCTCATCTCGGTCTTAAAGGATTTCCCCCTTATCCTTAAGCTGTGACCCCTTGTCCTGGACTTCCCCAACATCGGGAACAATCTTCCTGCATCTAGCCTGTCCAACCCCATAAGAATTTTGTACGTTTCTATAAGATCCCCTCTCAATCTCCTAAATTCTAGCGAGTATAAGCCAAGTCTATCCAGTCTTTCTTCATATGAAAGTCCTGACATCCCAGGACTTTCAAATGTGTTTTGGTGGTGGGCAGAATAATGCAGTCCGAAGAAGGGTCTCGACCCGAAACGTCACCTATTCCTTTTCTCCAGAGATGATGCATCTATAATGCAAATCCTTCCAGGTTCAGCGTTGGAGTTCCCAGTCGAGTGTCATGTCTCATGATCTAGGCTCATTTTGATGATAGCAGCAAACGGTGAGTAATAAATGAACACCTTAGATAGATACATAATGCTGGAGTAACTCGGCGTGACAGGCAGCATCCCTGGAGTAAAAGAATAGGTAACTTTTGTCTGACCCGCTGAATTATTCTCGCACTTTGTGTTTTTCACTGTTTGAGGCCAATTCTCTGGATGCTTTCAAGAGAGAGCTAGATAAGGCTTTTAAAGATAGCGGAGTCAATGGATATGGGGAGAAGGCAGGAACGGGGTACTGATTAACATAGAAACATAGAAACATAGAAAATAAGTGCAGGAGGAGGGCATTCGGCCCTTCGAGCCAGCACCGCCATTCATTGTGATCATGGCTGATCGTCCCCTATCAATAGCCCGTGCCTGCCTTCTCCCCATATCCCTTGACTCCACTAGCCCCTAGAGCTCTATCTAACTCTCTTAAATTCATCCAGTGACTTGGCCTCCACTGCCCTCTGTGGCCGGGAATTCCATAAATTCACAACTCTCTGGGTGAAAAAGTTTTTTCTCACCTCAGTCTTAAATGACCTCCCCTTTATTCTAAGTCTGTGGCCCCTGGTTCTGGACTCGCCCCACATTGGGAACATTTTTCCTGCATCTAGCTTGTCCAGTCCTTTTATAATTTTATATGTTTCTATAAGATCCCCCCTCATCCTTCTAAACTCCAGTGAATACTAGTGATTGTGGATGATCAGCCATGATCACAGTGAATTACGGTACTAGCTCGAAGGGCCGAATGGCATCTATTGTCTATTGTCTAAAGGATGGTTGGGGGAGGAATTCTTGCAAAGTGAACTTGAAGGGACTGGACTTTTGCTGTAAGTTCCCTGGGTTCCCAGTTGTAACAGGGGCATTGACATCACTTTGACCAGGTTTGGCAGCTAAAATGTCATGCAGCGAGTATGGTGAGTTAAAAAAAAGTTAACTGACATCGTTTGCAGTGATGTGTAGGAAGGAACTGCAGATGCTGGTTTACACAGAAGATAGACATAAAATGCTGGAGTAACTCAACGGGTCAGGCAGCATCTCTGGAGCGAAGGAATGGGTGATGTTTCGGGTCATGACCCTCCTTCAGACAGATCACATTTTGGGTCGATACCCTTCTTCAGTGAGATCTACCATTGTTTCAATCTCTGGTCCATTAAATGTGTATTTTATTGCTACTTAACAAATTCAAATCACCGTCTTCTGTAGTTTTAGTAAAGGGCCTGTCCCACTTGGGTGACCTAATCCGCGAGTTCTGGCGAGTTTGCCCTCGACTCATACTCGCAGCATGGTTCGACACGAGGTCGTAGGTGGTCTTCGTAACTCTCCTTCATGCTCGAGAGTGGTGCCCGCGTACTTGAGGTCTCAGCTAGGTCGCGGCGTATTTTTCAATATGTTAAAAAATGCCCGCGAGTAAAAAAAAGTCGCCATGGAAAATATCGATACTTTTTTTACTTGTAGGTTTAGTCGTAGTAGGTCGTAGTAAGTCGGCATGTTAGTCGTAGGTAATCGAGGGTAGTCGAAGGTAGTCGTAGATAGTCTTCAACATAGTCGAAGGGAGGTCGAAGGAGATCGAAGGAGGTCGTCTTCACTCTCCACTATTCGGTGTCCAATTTTCCCGAAGTTAGTCGTAGCTAGTCGAAGCTGGTCTTCAACATAGTCGAAGGAGGTCAAAGGAGGTCTTCTACATAGTCGAAGGTGGTCTTCAACATGTCATTTTTATAAACTCTTCTAAACTCGTCAGTTAGGTCGCCCGTGGGACAGCCCCTTTAGTTTAGGAGATTGATGTGCTACTGTAAAAATAAAGGGACTTTCGTAACCTACTGTATGTAATGCATTAGCTCTATATTTTAATTCAAGCACAATGTTCAACGTTTTCTAACAACAAAGTAGGATCTTACAGAGGTGTTGGATAATCTAATAACTTCAATGCAACTAACACTTACAGTTTCCTAGACACAAGGAACTTCAGATGCTGGAATCTTCAGCCAAACACACAAAGTGCTTTCAAAGACATTTGGACAGGTACATGGATAGGGAAGGTTTATATAGATATGGGCCAAACGCAGGCAGGTGGGATGAGTGTAGATGGGGCATGTTGGTCGGCAAGGCAAGTTGGGCCAACGACCTATTTCCGTGCTGTATAACTCTATGACTCTACAACTCAGAGGGTCAGGCAGCATCTCTAGATATTGGATAGGTTGACGTTTTGGGTTGGGGCCGTTCTTCAGAATAAGGGTTGTGACCAGAAACATCGCCTAGTCTGTCCTCCAGAGATGCTGTCTGACTCGCTGAATTACTGCTTGCTCTTCATTTCCCAGAAGACCTACCCAAGGTTTGTGTTATTCTAACACTTCTCACTTCCACCCCACCACAGACTGTCCCTTCTTAGAGTCATAGAATGATACAGTGTGGAAACAGACCCTTCGGCCCAAATTGCCCACAGCGGCCAACATGTCCCAGCTACACCAGTCCCACCTGCCTGCACTTGGTCCATATCCCTCCAAACTTGTCCTATCCATGTACCTGTCTAACTGTTTCTTAAACGTTGGGATAGTCCCAGCCTCAACTACCTCCTCAGGCAGCTTGTTCCATACACCCACCACACGTGAAAAAGTTACCCCTTAGATTCCTATTAAATCTTTTCCCCGTCACCTTGAACCGATGTCCTCTGGTCCTCGATTCCCCTACTTTGGGCAAGAGGCTCTGTGCATCTACCCGATCTATTCCTCTGCAAATTAACATTTGTTTTGTTTCATAGCTGCCCCAGTTCTGGTCAAAGATCATCAATCCAAGCCACTGATTCTGTGGAGTCCTGATATGGGGTTTCAATCCAAAATGTCGACGATCCCCTTACCTCCACAGATGCTGCCTGACCTTCTGAGCTGCTTGTTGCTGCAGACATTCTGCAGTCTCTCCAGAGACCCGCTGAGTTACTCCAGCTCTTTGCATTCTCTGCATTCTCCTCCTATCTGTGTTGATGCTGCCTGGCCTGCTGAGAATTTTGCATCATTTCATGTTTGGGTGTATGGAACGAGCTGCTGGAGGAGGTAGTTGAGGCAGGTACTATCATAGCGTTTAAGAGACATTTAGACAGGTAGATAAGATTAGAGCGATATGGGCCTTAAAAATAAGGGGTAGGCCATTTAGACCGAGATGAGGGAAAACTTCTTCACCCAGAGAGTTGTGAATCTGTGGAATTCTCTGCCACAGAAGGCAGTGGAGGCCAATTCACTGGATGTTTTCAAGAGAGAGTTTGATTTAGCTCTTAGGGCTAAAGGAATCAAGGGCTCTTAAAAATAGCGGAGTCAGGGGATGTGGGGAGAAGGCTGGAACGGGGTATTGATTGGGGATGATCAGCCATGATCACATTGAATGGCGGTGCTGGCTCGAAGGGCCAAATGGCCTACTTCTGCACCTATTTACTATTGTCTATTGTCTATTGATATGGGGAGAAAGCAGGAACGGGGTACTGATTTTAAATGATTAGCCATGGTCATATTGAATGGTGGTGCTGGCTCGAAGGGCCAAACGGCCTACTCCTGCACCTATTTTTCTATGTTTCTATGTCACTAACGTGGGCAGGTTGGAGTTGTGTAGATGGGGCATGTTGGTCGGTGTGGGCAAGCTGGGCCGAAGGGCCTGTTTCCATGCTCTATGACTCTATGACCCTATAGGTTTGACTGAATCTCATGCTGAGGATGAAAACCCTTGAAGGTTGGGAGAAGTGGTCCCATGGCATTGTAGTTAGCACCGCAGCCTCAAAGCTACAGGGTCCCAAGTTCAATTCCGATCACTGTGTAAAATTAGTATCTTTTCCCTGTGATGATGCAGGCTGTCTGAAGAAGGGTCTCGACCCGAAACGTCACCCATGCCTTCTCTCCAGAGATGCTGCCTGTCCCGCTGAGTTACTCCAACATTTTGTGTCTATCTTTCCCTTGGGTGCCTTTGTTTCCTTCCCTTGAGCCCAATATGTGAAGATACATATTTTACAGGAACCTTTATTCTAGTTCGTGGAATTTTTGACCTCATGAATCCTGAATTTCGCTTTTGATCTTCCTTTTTCTGGAGGTGGGACATTCTGTTCCCTACTTCCCTTTTGAATAATTGGGAAAGTAATGTTTACAATTGTCTGTTCATTGTCAATTTGAAGTCAGTTTGTTTCTTTCAGCTAGTTTAGTTTGGTTTAGAGATACAGCGCGGAAACAGGCCCTTCGGCCCACCGAGTCCACACGGACTAGCGACCCCCGCGCACTAACGCCACCCTCCATTCACTGGGGACAATTTACATTTATACCAAGCCTATTAACCCACAAATTGAAGACCTCGGAGGAAACCCACGCGGTCACGGGGAGAACGTACAAACTCCGTACAGACAGCACCCGTAGTCAGGATCGAACCCGGGTCTCTGGCGCTGTAAGCGCTGTAAGGCAGCAACTCTACCGCTGCGCCACCGTGCCGCCCATGTCAAATCCGTTGACTCTGCCCATCCCGATTATTGTATTCTAAATCTCCTATTTCCACTAAAATAACAGTGACATAATGGAGAAAATTGATCTCGTGAAGGTTGGTCATTCCTGTTCATTAGCAGAGGGAAATGCCTCAGGAGTTACGTCAATATTGACTGTACAGTCATATTTCCGACCATTGATTCAGTTGGGGAAATTGGGCCAAAGGTCTTTGGAGGGTCTGTCCTCTGGCTAACAGATCATAACACATCATCTTGCAGTTCAGCATGAGTTGTATTTACTTTTCCCTGGATCTACCATCAAGATGACACAAGTGTCTGGCCTCATCAAGTGGCTAAAACCATAGAGTGCTGAAGTAACTCAGCGGATCAGGCAGCATAAGTTCATAAGTGATCGGAGCAGAATTGGGTCATTCGGCCCAAGTACTATCACAATGTTTAAAAAAACATAAGGACAGTTACATGGATAGGATAGGTTTAAAGGGATACGGGCCAAACGCAGGCAGCTGGGAGTCATGTAGATGGGACATGTAGGTTGGCATGGGCACATTGGGCCGAAGGGCCTGTTTCCATGCTGTATGGCTCTATGACTCATTCACAGTGATTCTATGGTCTGGCTACAGAACTGTGTCTCGGACATGGCAGTGGGCATCACAGGGGCCCCACAGGGGACGGTCCTTTCTCCCTTCCAGTTTACCATCTACACCTTGGACTTCAGATATAACTCCGCCTACTGCCACCTGCAGAAGTTTTCAGATGACTTTGCAGTTGTGGGCTGCATCAGGGAGGGGAGGGAAGCTGAATACAGAGGTGTAGACAATGACTTTTGTTGAATGATGTGGGTTGAATCACCTGCAGCTCAACACCGCCAAGACTGAGACAATAGACAACAGACAATAGGTGCAGGAGTCGGCCATTCGGCCCTTCGAACCATCACCGCCATTAAATGTGATCATGGCTGATCGTCCCCAATCAGTACCCCGTTCCTGCCTTCTCCCCATATCCCCTGACTCCGCTATCTTTAAGAGCCCTATCTAGCTCTCTCTTGAAAGTATCCAGAGAACCGGCCTCCACCGCCCTCTGAGGCAGAGAATTCCACAGACTCACAACTCTCTGTGTTGGTGGTGGACTTTAGGAGGAGAGGAACACCCCGTCCCCTGTCTCCATCAATGGTGTGGATGTGCAGTTTACCAGGGAGTACAAATACCTTGGAGTGTACCTGGACAGTAAACTGGTCCATGAATTCTGAGGCCCTGTACAAGAAGGGACAGAGCCGGCTATACTTTTTGAGAAGGATCCTCTCCTTCAACGTCTGCAGTGAGATGCTGCAGATGTTCTACCAATCGGTGGTAGCCAGTGCCATCTTCTTCACTGCCGTGTGCTGGGGCAGCAGGGCGAAGGCTGCGGACACCAATATGATCAACAAACTCATCAGGAAGGCTGGCTCCGTCCTGCGATACTTGGGAGGTGGTCTTGGAGGGGAGGATTCTCCTCAAACGGCAGAGCATCCTGGACAATACAGCTCACCCCCTCCCTGACACACTGGTCAACTTGAGGAGCACCTTCAGCAACAGACTGGTTCCACCAAGATGCAGCACAGAACGCCACAGGAGATCCTTCTTCCCTGTGGCGATCAAACTGTACAACTCCTCCCCCTTCTGTCGTGGGGTAGACTGAGACTGTGACCCCCACCCCCATCCACCTCCTCAATCTTTGCACATCCCCAAAGCCCTACCACTTGTCACTTTATTTCCCATGTATTTTGAGTTTTTTATGACTGTTGGCAAATTAATGTCCCTCCTGGGATAAATAAAGTTCTATCGTATCGTATCGTGTCATTAACCCACTTTCTCATCCACTCCCTACGCACTGGGGGCAATTTACAGAAGCCAATTAGTCTACAAACCCACACGTCTTTGGGATGTGGGAGGAAACTGGAGCACCCGGAGGAAACCCACGCGGTCACAGGGAGACTATGCAATCTCCACACAGTCGGGATTGAACCCAGATCTCTGTCGCTTTGTGGTAGCAGCTTTACCATCTGCACCGCCGTGGCACAGCGGTAGAGTCGCTGCATTACAGAGCTTACAGCGCCAGAGACCCAGGTTCGATCCCGACTACGGGTGCTGTCTGCACGGAGTTTGTACGTTCCCCCCGTGACCTGCGTGGGTTTTCTCCGATATCTTCAGTTTCCTCCCACACTCCAAAGGCGTAAAGGTTTGTAGGTTGATTGACTTGGTATCAATGTAAAATTGTCCCTAGTGTGTGAAAGGGTAGTGTTAGTGTGCAGGGATCGCTGGTCGGTGCGGACTCGGTGGGTCGAAGGGCCTGTTTCCGCGCTGTATCTCTAAACTAAACTAAACGAAGGTAAATGATGAACACGAGAATAAGCTGGACTCTCGGTGTCTTTTAGCCTGATCTCACTCAATAATATCACGGTGAATAGTTTACCTCAGTGGCACTCTCCGCAGCTAATCCTTCCTCCGTTGAATCCTTAATCTCCAGATAGCTATCCATTACTGCCATGACTATACTCAGTGACGGATAGATCACCTTTAGTGTGAAGATTTCCAAACGTACTTTCTTCCCATCTCAATCCTCAATAACAATAGAGTGAGAAACAAAGAACACGGAAATAAGCCCTTCAGCCCAGGTCCATCACGACCCAAATGTCTCATCTGAGCTCGTCCCATTTGCCTGCATTTCGTCCATATCCCCCTAAACCTGTCCTATCCATGTACCATCGGGAGCTCGCAGGTCCCAGGTTGGTGACCGATTCTCCGGAGCTCCCGCAACGACAGCTTCGTCTGCTGGACTGGACTGGAGGGCGGCTGCTTCGTCCGCCCCGGGCCGCGGAGTTTGAACCGGCCCGTTCGCGGAGCTCAGATTCGGCCACGGGACTTACCATCACCCAGCGGGGGGGCCCCAATATTGAGAGCCTGGATCGCCTCAACGTAGAGGAAGAACAAGGTAGAAGAGATAAGGACATTAAGACTTTGGCCTTCCATCACAGTGAGGAGGTGCCTTGTAGACTCACTGTGGTGGATGTTAAATCTGTGTTCATTGTGTATTCTGTTATTTTCTTTTTCTTTTTGTTGTGACTGCAGGGTATGTAATTTAGTTCATAGATACATAGAAAATAGGTGCAGGAGTAGGCCATTCGGCCCTTCGAGCCTGCACCGCCATTCAATATGATCATGGCTGATCATCCAACTCAGTATCCCGTACCTGCCTTCTCTCCATACCCCCTGATCCCTTTAGCCACAAGGGCCACATCTAACTCCCACTTAAATATAGCCAATGAACTGGCCTCAACTACCCTCTGTGGCAGAGAGTTCAAGAGATTCACCACTCTCTGTGTGAAAAATGTTCTTCTCATCTCGGTCTTAAAGGATTTCCCCCTTATCCTTAAGCTGTGACCCCTTGTCCTGGACTTCCCCAACATCGGGAACAATCTTCCTGCATCTAGCCTGTCCAACCCCATAAGAATTTTGTAAGTTTCCATAAGATCCCCTCTCAATCTCTTAAATTCTAGCGAGTATAAGCCAAGTCTATCCAGTCTTTCTTCATATGAAAGTCCTGACATCCCAGGAATCAGTCTGGTGAACCTTCTCTTCACTCCCTCTATGGCAATAATGTCCTTCCTCAGATTTGGAGACCAAAACTGTACGCAATACTCCAGGTGTGGTCTCACCAAGACCCAGTACAACTGCAGTAGAACCTCCCTGCTCCTATACTCAAATCCTTTTGCTATGAAAGCTAACATACCATTCGCTTTCTTCACTGCCTGCTGCACCTGCATGCCTACTTTCAATGACTGGTGTACCATGACACCCAGGTCTCGCTGCGTCTCCCCTTTTCCTAATCGGCCACCATTTAGATAATAGTCTGCTTTCCTGTTTTTGCCACCAAAGTGGATAACCTCACATTTATCCACATTATACTGCATCTGCCAAACATTTGCCCACTCACCCAGCCTATCCAACTCACCTTGCTAGTCTCCTAGCATCCTCCTCACAGCTAACACTGCCCCCCAGCTTAGTGTCATCCGCAAACTTGGAGATGTTGCCTTCAATTCCCTCATCCAGTTCATTAATATAAATTGTAAATAGCTGGGGTCCCAGCACTGAGCCTTGCTAGTACCCCACTAGTCACTGCCTGCCATTGTGAAAAGGACCCGTTTACTCCTACTCTTTGCTTCCTGTTTGCCAGCCAGTTCTCTATCCACATCAATACTGAACCCCCAATACCGTGTGCTTTAAGTTTGTATACTAATCTCTTATGTGGGACCTTGTCGAAAGCCTTCTGAAAGTCCAGATACAACACATCCACTGGTTCTCCCCTATCCACTCTACTAGTTACATCCTTGAAAAATTCTATAAGATTCGTCAGACATGATTTACCTTTCGTAAATCCATGCTGACTTTGTCCAATGATTTCACCACTTTCCAAATGTGCTGCTATCCCATCTATAATAACTGACTAGCAGTTTCCCCACTACCGATGTTAGACTAACTGGTCTGTAATTCCCCGTTTTCTCTCTCCCTCCCTTCTTAAAAAGTGGGGTTACGTTTGCTACCCTCCAATCCTCAAGAACTACTCCAGAATCTAAAGAGTTTTGAAAAATTATCACTAATGCATCCACTATTTCTGGAGCTACTTCCTTAAGTACTCTGGGATGCAGCCTATCTGGCCCTGGGGATTTATCGGCCTTTAATCCATTCAATTTACCCAACACCAGTTCCCGACTAACCTGGATTTCACTCAGTTCCTCCATCTCCTTTGACCCGCGGTACCCTGATATTTCCGGCAGATTATTTATGACTTCCTTAGTGAAGAGGGAACCAAAGTAGTTATTCAATTGGTCCACCATATCCTTGTTCCCTATGATCAATTCACCTGTTTCTGACTGCAAGGGACCTACATTTGTTTTATCTAACCTCTTTCTCTTCGCATATCTATAAAAACTTTTGCAGTCAGTTTTTATGTTCCCGGCCAGTTTTCTTTCATAATCTATTTTCCCTTTCCTAATTAAGCCCTTTGTCCTCCTCTGCTGGTCTCTGAATTTCTCCCAGTCCTCTGGTATGCTGCTTTTTCTGGCTAATTTGTACACATCATCTTTTGCTTTGATACTATCCCTGATTTCCCTTGTTATCCACGGATGCACTACCTTCCCTGATTTATTCTTTTGCCAAACTGGGATGAACAATTTTTGTAGTTCATCCATGCAGTCTTTAAATGCCTTCCATTGCATATCCACCCTTTTAGAACTAATTGCCAGTCAATCTTGGACAATTCACGTCTCATACCCTCAAATTTACCTTTATTTAAGTTCAGAACCATTGTTTCTGAATTAACAATGTCGCTCTCCATCCTAATGAAGAACTCAACCATATTATGGTCACTCTTGCCCAAGGGGGCACGCACAACAAGACTCATTACTCAAGACTCATTACTCAAGACTCATTACTCAAGACTCATTACTCATTACTCAATACCCAGTCTAGAATAGCCTGCTCTCTCGTTGGTTCCTCTACATGTTGGTTTAGATAACTATCCCGCATACATTCCAAGAAGTCCTCTTCCTCAGCACCCCTGCCAATTTGATTCACCCAATCTATATGTAGATTGAAGTCACCCATTATAACTGTTTTGCCTTTGTTGCACGCATTTCTAATTTCCTGTTTGATGCCATCCCCAACTTCACTACTACTGTTAGGTGGCCTGTACACAACACCCACCAGCGTTTTCTGCCCCTTAGTGTTTCGCAGCTCTACCCATACCGATTCCACATCCTCCAAGCTAATGTCCTTCCTTTCCACTGCGTTAATCTCCTCTCTAACCAGCAACGCTACCCCACCTCCTTTTCCTTTCTCTCTATCTCTCCTGAATATTGAATATCCCTGGATGTTCAGCTCCCAGCCTTGGTCACCCTGGAGCCATGTCTCCGTGATCCCAACTATATCATAATCATTAATAGCAATCTGCACGTTCAACTCATCCACCTTATTACGAATGCTCCTTGCATTGAGACACAAAGCCTTCAGGCTTGTTTTTACAACGCTCTTACCCCTTATACAATTAGGTTGAAAAGTGGCCCTTTTTGATTTTTGCCCTGGATTTGTCTGCCTGCCACTTTTACTTTTCACCTTGCTACCTATTGCTTCCGCCCCCATTTTACACCCCTCTGTTTCTCTGCTCATCCATTTAACAACCCCACCACCTCTTATTCTCTGTTTATTATTTTTTTCTTCTTCCCCCCCTACATGTTGAGTCTGAGTGCTTCCCTTCTCTGCCTCCTGCCTCACACACTGTCTACTAGCTTTCTCTATTTGAGTCCCTCCCCCCAACCGTTCTAGTTTAAAGTCTCCCCAGTAGCCTTAGCAAATCTCCCCGCCAGGATATTGGTCCCCCTCGGGTTCAAGTGCAACCCATCCTTTTTGTACAGGTCGCACCTTCCACAAAAGAGGTCCCAATGATCCAGAAATTTAAATCCCTGCCCTCTGCACCAGTCCTTCAGCCACGCATTTATCCTCCACCTCGCTCCATTCCTACTCCCACTGTCGCGTGGCACAGGCAGTAATCCTGAGATTGTTACCTTTGCGGTCCTTCTCTTAAACTGGAGACAGTTTGAATGACAATAAAGGATACTTGACTTGAACTGTTCAAGTTTTTTTTAAAATGTTGTTGTAATAGAGTGAAAGCGTCAGTGTGATACAGTGTTGAAACAGGTCCTTCGGCCCAACTCGCCCACACCGGTCAACTGCTAGGTCCATATCCCTCCAAACCTGTCCTATCCATGTACCCGTTCAACTGTTTCTTAAACGATGGGATAGTCCCAGCCTCAACTACCTCCTCTGGCAGCTCGTTCCATACACCCACCACCCTCTGTGTGAAAATGTTACCCCTCGGATTCCTGTTAAATCCTTTCCCCTTCACCTTGAACCTATGTCCTCTGGTCCTCGATTCCCCATGCTCTGGGTAAAAGACTCTGTGCATCTACCCGATCTATTCCTCTCATGATTTTATACACCTCTATAAGATCTCCACTCATCCTCCTGCGCTCCATGGAATAGAGACCCAGCCTACTCAACCTCTCCCTATAGCTCACACCCTCTAGCCCCGGCAACATCCTCGTAAAGCTTTTCTGAACCCTTTCAAGCTTGAGGCAGTAATACCTCCTGTGGCAGCTCGTTCCATATACCCACCACCCACTGAGTGAAAAGTTGCTCATTAGGTTTCCATGACATCTTTTGCCTCTCACTCTCTTAATCCTCTGTTTGATCTCTTTAATTTCAAGTAACCCCTGCATTATTTCTCTCTCTCCCCCACCCCAGTTGTCCTACTAGTTCCACTGTTCACATCCCTGTATCCCTTCGTTATCATCTCTTCCCCAGCCAACAATGGGCCATTGTGGGCTCCACCATTCCTTGGTCATCTGTTGCTGGCCCTGATTTGGTCTGGCCTTTTCCTACCTCCAGTCCCCCCCCCCCACCCCGTCCCCCCTCCTCTCTATGGCCTAATTCTGCTCCCATCAATTATGATCTTATGACCTTATGATCTCTCGACTCTCAGTCTGAAGAAGGGTCCCGACCCGAAACATCACCTGTTCCTTTTCTCCAGGGATGCTGCCTGTCCCGCTGTGTTACTCCAGAGCTTTGTGTCTATCTTCAGACTATCCATGTTCTCCAACGACGCTTCCCTGTCCTGCTGAGTTACTCCAGCACTTTGTGTCTTTTCTTTTTTTGTTCACCAGCATCTGCAGTTCCTTGTTTCACCAAAGGTTTACCCAGTGTCCCAAATACTCCACCAGAGGGCAATGTTGAGCTACAACTGACACAGGTGATTAAGCTTTGGCGTTTTATTAAGGAATTTGCCCTTTTATGATTTTTTTTTTTTTAAGGAATTAAGTTAATGCAGTGAATTAAATGAATAAGTTGATGCAATGGTGCGCATCACTGATATTCCTCAGCATGGGTTTTACAGACTTTGGTGAATCTCACTTGATGTTTGAATTCACAGTGACAATGCTGAATTTTGTTGAGGGTGGGTTTGTTTTAAATGAAGGATTTGCAGGCAGGAGATGAAGTGGGATGGGGAGAGGCCGCCAGTGTTCCAGGCTTAGCCACTCCCCCTACTCCTTGCAGTTTGCACCAGTTAAAAGGATGCTGCACGATCAGCAATTGTTTATATGAATGAATGAATAGTATATTTCGGTCATACATTAAAAAGAACAAAACTTTACAATCTGTGTGAATATGAACCAACACTGTATCCATTTCACACAACGTTCACATAATCAATGACCGAAAAAGGAATAGGCTGAAGCCACAAAGCTTATTTTTGCCTATCCGATACAATCCATAAGATAAGACAACCCAGAATATCAGCATTACAAAGGAATGAAAAAAAAAAAAATTTACTCTAAATTGTAATCCTTACTTATTTTACATTTTACATTTTACATTATAATCCTTAATTATTTTACATTTTAAGGCTTTTTTGAAACTCGACAGAGAGCTACAAAATTTCAACTCATCACTAAGCCCGTTCCATAATTTGACTCCCAAAACTGAGACACATCTATACATTATACATTTAGACTTCAGGCTTTAGAGACTTCAGACTTCAGACTGAGTCCACCCGGATCAGCGATCACCCCACACTCTAGCACTACCCTACACACTAGGGACAATTTGCAATTATACCCAAGCCAATTAACCTGCAAACCAGCAGGTCTTTGGAGTGTGGGAGGAAACCGGAGATCCCGGAGAAAACCCACGCGGTCACAGGGGGAACGTACAAACTCCGTACAGACAGCACCAGTAGTCAGGATTGAATCCGGGTCTCTGGCGCTGTAAGGCAGCTACTCGGCCGCTGTGCCATCATGCCGCCCATTCCGGGATGTAATCAGGAATCTTTAAATTAAATTTAATGATGATTTTCTACCAATATTTAAGCGATGGATGGGCAGGGTATGGTTCTTCTGTTAAAAGAGGCTTGTAAAGTCTTGACATTGACACTGACTACTGGGCCGCGGCTGTTGAGGATCGGGGTGAGGTGGAGAAAGGACTTCTAGGCAGGGATGAAGCACCATGATGGCATGTGGTTCAACACCTCCAGGAGCATTTGGAGCAATGTGAGCAGTTTTGGGGCCCATATCCGAGGAAGGGTGTGCTGGCTCTGGAGAGGGTCCAGAAGATGTTTACAAGAATGATTCCAGGAATGAGTGGGTTAGCATATGATGAGCGTTTGACAGCGCTGGGCCTGTACTCGCTGGAGTTTAGAAGGTTGAGGGGGGAACCTCATTAAAACTTACAGACTAATGAAAAGCATAGATAGAGTGGATGTGGAGAGGATGTTTCCACTGGTGGGAGAGTCTAGGACCAGAGGTCATAGACAATAGACAATAGACAATAGGTGCAGGAGTAGGTCATTCAGCCCTTCCTGATCATCCACAATCAGTACCCCGTTCCTGCCTTCTCCCCATATCCCCTGACTCCGGTATCTTTAAGACCACTATCTAGCTCTCTCTTGAAAGTATCCAGAGAACCGGCCTCATCTCTGTTTCCTCATCTCCGTTCTAAATGGCTTACCCCTTATTCTTAAACTTTGGCCCCTGGCTCTGGACTCCCCCATCATTAGGAACATGTTTCCTGCCTCCAGCGTGTCCAAACCCTTAATAATCTTATATGTTTCAATAAGATTCCCTCTCATCCTTCTAAATTCCAGAGTGTACAAGCCCAGCTGCTCCTTTCTCTCAGGATATGACAGTCCCGCCATCCCGGGAATTAACCTCGTGAACCTACGCTGCACTCCCTCTGTAGCAAGAATGCCCTTCCTCAAATTTGGAGACCAAAACTGCACACAATACTCCAGGTGTGGTCTCACTGGGGCCCTGTATAACTGCAGATGGACCTCTTTGCTCCTGTACTCGACTCCTCTTGTTATAAAGGCCAGCATTCCATTCGCTTTCTTCACTGCCTGCTGTACCTGCATGCTTACTTTCATAGACTGATGAACAAGGACCCCCAGATCTCGATGTACTTCCCCTTTTCCTAACTTGACGCCATTTAGATAATAATCGGCCTTCCTGTTTTTGATACCAAAGTGGATGACCTCACATTTATCCACATTAAACTTCATCTGCCATGCATCTGCCCACTCCCCCAACCTGTCTAAGTCACCCTGTATTCTCATAGCATCCTTCTCACAGTTCACACTGCCACCTAGCTTTGTGTCATCTGCAAATTTGCTCATGTTACTTTGAATCCCTTCATCCAAATCATGAATGTATATTGTAAATAGCTGCAGTCCCTCACCGAGACTTGCGGTACCTCACTGCCTGCCATTCTGACAATAGACAGTAGACAATAGACAAAAGGTGCAGGAGTAGGCCATTCGGCCCTTCGAGCCAGCACCGCCATTCACTGTGATCATGGCTGATCATCCCCAATCAGTACCCCGTTCCTGCCTTCTCCCCATATCCCCTGACTCCGCTATCTTTAAGAACTCTATCCAACTCTCTCTTGAAAACATACAGAGAATTGGCCTCCACTGCCTTCTGAATCATAGTCTCAGAATTAAAGGGCGCTCATTTAGAAAGGAGGTGACGAGGAACTTCTTTAGTCAGAGGGTGGTGAATCTGTGGAACTCATTTCCACGGAGGGCTGTGGAGGCCAAGTCATTGGATATTTTTAGGGCAGAGATCGGCAAATTCCTGATTCGAACGGGCATCAAGCGTGATGGGGAGAAGGCAGGAGAATGGGATTAGGAGGCAGAGATCAGCCATGATTGAATGGCGGTGTAGACACAATGGGCCAAATGGCCTAATTCTACTCCTATGAATTGTGAACCGTGGAGGCCAGGCACCAGCGCCACAAAATGGCCGACGGCAACGGCAACACCCTCCCCAATCCTAGACGCTACCGTATATTCTGCACTCTGGTATTTTTCTCTTGTGCCAACCTGTTGTACTACTGCACGGGTAGAAAGGAACCTGCAGATGCTGGTTTATACTGAAGATAGACACAAAGTGCTGGAGTAACTCAGCGGGTCAGGCAGCATCTCTGGAGAAAAGGAATAGGTGACATTTTGGGTCGAGACCCTTCTTCAGACTAGTCAGGGGGGAGGGAAATGAGAGATATAGACAGTGATGTTGAGAGATATAGAACAAATGAATGAAAGAGATGCAAAAAAGTAACGATGATCAAGGAAACAGGCCATTGTTAGCTGTTGGCTAGGTGAGAATAAAAGCTAGGGGGGGTGGTGGAGAGAGAGGGTGTGCAAGGGTTACTTGAAGTTAGAGAAATCAAAACTGGGGTGTAAAATATGAGGTGTTGTTCCTCCAATTTGTGAATAGCTTCACTCTGACAATGGAGGAGGCCCAGGACAGAAAGGTCAGTGTGGGAATGGGAAGGGGAATTAAAGTGTTTGGCAACCGGGAGATCAGGTAGGTCCAGGCGGACTGAGTCTTCAGAGAGTGAAGGCCATTCACTCTCTGCGCTGTCGAGCTTTAAACAAAGTTATGGAAGTGGTACAGAGTATTTAATCACCAGGAGCAGTATTGATGGCCCCCAACACATGGTTCAATGATCCAATGATACTTTATCGTGACAAGTACCTAACTACAGTGAACTGCTTTGCTTTACATACCACCCGTTAAAATGATACAGCAGACCTCTCCTGGGCAGTACATAAAGAGTCGCCACGTTTCTGGCGCGTCGACAAAGTTACAAACGTTTAGAGATACAGCGCGGAAACAGGCCCTTCGGCCCATCGAGTCCGCACCGACCAGCGATCCCCGCACACTAACACTGCCCTACACACACGAGGGACGATTTACATTCATACCAAACCACTTGGGCGGTCACGGTCGGTGGCGCAGCGGTAGAGTTGCTGCCTTACAGCGAATGCAATGCAGGAGACCTCGGTTCGATCCTGACTACAGTTGCTGTCTGTGCAGAGTTTGCACGTTCTCCCCGTGAGCGCCGTGGGTTTTCTCTGAGATCTTCGGTTTCCTCCCACACTCCAAAGACGTGCAGGTTTGTAGGTTAATTGGCTTGGTATAAATGTAAAAATTGTCCCTAGTGGGTGTAGGATCGTGTTAATGTGCGGGGATCGCTGGTCGGTGTGGACCCGATGGGCCGAAGGGCCTGTTTCCGCGCTGTATCTCTAAAGTAAACTAACCTAAACTAAACTTAACCTACAAACCTGTGCGTCTTTGGAGTGTGGGAGGAAACTGAAGATCTCTGAGAAACCCCTCATGGTCACGGGGAGAACATAAAAACTCCGTACAGACAGCACCCGTAGTGAGCATCGAACCCGGGTCTCTGGCGCTGTGAGGCAGCAACTCTACCGCTGCGCCACCGTGCCACGGTTTATTTTATTTTATTTTACTCTCATGAAGGGTCTCTCATGATTCTGCCCCAGGCAACTATATTGCAGAGCCCTCAAACACCAAGCCATCATCACTGTGCAATGGCGAAGAGGAAACTTTGTTATAAAGTACACCATTCACACTTGTATTGATCCACTGGATGGAATGCCTTTATATCTGTAAAAAGTCCATCCCTTGGTGGATATAGATTTTATTTTAAAAAACATTACTGTCTGCCCACCAGAGTGGAATCAATGAGATTCGCTATTATTTTTTTAAACTGTTTTTTAAAAGTAATTCACTATCGATTGGATATGCTCAAGATGTTGGTCAAAGACAATTGGGGCGGCACGGTGGCACAGCGGTAGAGTTGCTGCCTTTCAGCACCCGAGACCCGGGTTCGATCCTGACTACGGGTGCTGTCTGTACGGAGTTTGTACATTCTCCCCGTGACCTGCGTGGGTTTTCTCCGGGTGCTCTGGTTTCTTCCCACACTCCAAAGACGTACATGTTTGTAGGTTGTAAATTGTCCCTAGTGTGTGCAGGATAGTGCTAGTGTGTGGAGATCACTGGTCTGAAGCCAACAGTGAGTGTTTCTGCCCCTCAGTGGAATAATGGGTCTGAACTTAGTATAACAAAAGCTTTAGGTTCACCTGCACCTTCTCAAACCTCATCGATTGCATCTGCTGCTCGAGGTGTCAGCTGCTCTACATCGGTGAGACCAAGTGTAGGCTTGGCGATCGCTTCGCCCAACACCTCCGCTCGGTTCGCAATAACCAACCTGATCTCCCGGTGGCTCAGCACTTCAACTCCCCTTCCCATTCCGAATCCGACCTTTCTGCCCTGGGCCTCCTCCATGGCCAGAGTGAGGCCCACTGTAAATTGGAGGAGCAGCACCTCACATTTCGTTTGGGCAGTTTACACCCCAGCGGTATGAACATTGATTTCTCCGTTTTCAGGTAGTCCCTGCTTTCTCCTCCCCTTCCCAGCTCTCCCTCAGCCCACTCTCTCCGCCTCTTCCTTTCTCCTTCCCGCCCCCACCACCCTCACATCAGTCTGAAGAAGGGTCTCGACTTGAAACGTCGCCTATTTCCTTCGCTCCATAGATGCTGCCTCACCCGCTGAGTTTCTCCAGCAATTTTGTCTACCTTCGAATTTCCAGCATCTGCAGTTCCTTCTTAAACATGAACAAAACCTTGAGTCTTTCAGTTTAGTTTCGAGATACAGCACGGAAACTGGCCCTTCGGCCCACCGGGTCTGCGCCCGACCAGCCAACCCTGGACACCAACACTATCCTACACACACTCGGGACAATTTACAATTCTACCAAGCCAATTAACCTAGTAACCTGTACGTCTTTGGAGTGTGGGAGGAAACCAGGGCACCCGGAGAAAACCCACACAGATCATGGGGAGATCATAGAAACATAGAAACATAGAAAATAGGTGCAGGAGTAGGCCATTCGGCCCTTCGAGCCTGCACCGCCATTCAATATGATCATGGCTGATCATCCAACTCAGTATCCTGTACCTGCCTTCTCTCCATACCCCCTGATACCTTTAGCCACAAGGGCCACATCTAACCCCCTCTTAAATATAGCCAATGAACTGGCCTCAACTACCTTCTGTGGCAGAGAATTCCACAGATTCACCACTCTCTGTGTGAAAAATGTTTTTCTCATCTCGGTCCTAAAAGATTTCCCCCTTATCCTTAAACTGTGACCCCTTGTTCTGAACGTACAAACTCTGCCACAGACAGCACACATTGTCAGGATCGAACCTGGGTCTCTGGCACTGTAAGACGGCAACTCTACCACTGCGCCTCCGTGCCGCTAATAACTCAGGCAGTGAATGTTAAGAAGTCATTGAGTTTGTGATATCTTTGGGCATGGAGCAGTACCACATGAGTTAAAGAAGTATTACACCATGTAAGTATACACTGTTCAGCTTTTAAACATACTCTAAACTAATCAAGTGCCTTGACATGAAACTCAAAGCATTGACATAATAATAGTGTGAAATCACTAGCCAGGTAGATAATGTTCTCAAATATATACAAAGACTGATTGACTGACATGTGCTCAATGCAAGTATATTTATCTAAAAGCAAACTGAATATTAAAACTGAGGATTGTTTCAATAACGCGGAGTTGGTGATGAACAGAACAGAGGCACTGATCTGTTCCATGTTGTTTCAGGTGCTTTTGAGATATTGTTATAGCTCGACACTGAACACTAGCTCTCGGTCCGCCAAAGCCTGCTTCATCTCCTGGTTGCCGACCACTTTGACTCCCCTTCCCATTCCCACACCGACCTTTCTGTCCTGGGCCCCCTCCATTGCCAGAGTGAATCAAGAGTCAAGTGTCACGAGAGTCTAAAGTATTTTATTGTCATATGTCCCAGATAGAGTCATGGAGTCATAGTGTTATAGTGTGGAAACAGGCCCTTCAGCACAAACTTACCCACACCGGCCAACATGTCCCAGCTACGCACGTCCCCACCTGGCCGTGTTTGGTCCATATTCCTCCAAACCTGTCCTACCCATGTACCTGTCCAACTGTTTCTTAAACGTTGGTATAGTCCCTGCCTCAACTACCTCCTCTGGCAGCTCGTTCCATACACCCACCACCCTTTGTGTGAAAAAGTTACCCCTCAGATTCCTATTAAATCTTTTCCCCTTCACCTTAAACCGCTGTCCTCTGGTCCTCGATTCATCCACTCTGGGCAAGAGATTCTGTGCGTCTACCCGATCTATACCCATCATGATTTTATACACTCTCATGATTTTGTACACTATAGAACAATGAAATTCTTACTTGCAGCAGCACAACGGAATATATAAGCACGCAAAGGCCACACTCTAACTGGAGGAGCAGCACCTCGTATTCAACTGGGGCAGCTTACAACCACACGGGATGAACATTGAATTCACTAGTTCTCGGTAACACACACCTCCACTCCTTCATTATCCCCTCTCTTTCCTGTACCCCGTCCTGGTGCGAACCTATTTCTTCCACTATCCTGGCCCCCTTTCCCCTTTCCCCTTGTCCACCTCCACCTATACCCCTTCACAGAGATACAGAGGTACAGCACAGAAACAGGCCCTTCGGCCAGCGCCGACCAGCGATCCCCGCACATTAACACTATCCTACTCCCACCAGGGATTTTTTTTTTTTTTTAATACACATTTACCAACCCAATCATCCTATAAACCAATAAGTCTTTGGAGTGTGGGAGGAAACCGAAGATCTCGGAGAAAACCCACGCAGGTCACGGGGAGAACGTACAAACTCCGTACAGACAGCACCCGTAGTTGGGATCAAACCCGGGTCTCCGGCGCTGCATTCGCTGTAAGGCAGCAACTCTACCGCTGGGCCACCGTGACTGTCTGTTTTTACATTTCACTCCTCTCCTACTCCGACACCGTTTTGTATCCTTTTCACCTCTGGCCTTTGTCCATCCATCTGCCAATGAAAGCCTCCTCCCCTGTATCTCCCCACCACTTGGCTGTCTTTGACCTGCCCTCCCTTCCTTTTCCAGCTTTCTCTCCCCTAACTACAATCAGAACGGTCCCAACATGAATTGTCACCCGTTCATTCCCTCCAGAGATGCTGCCTGAACCGCGGAGCTCCTCCAGCACTTTCTGTCCATCTCAAGTGATCCCTGATCTCAAGAGAACTCAAGGGAGTTGCTGGAGTTTAGAAGAATGAGGGGGGGGGGGGGGACCTTATTGAAATGTACAGAACAGTGAAAGACTTGGATAGAGTGGATGTGGGGAGGATGTTTCCACTAGTGGGAAAGTCTAGGACTAGGGGTCATAGCCTTAGAATTAAAGGACGTTCTTTTAGGAAGGAGATGAGGAGGAATTTCTTTAGTCAGAGGGTGGTGAATCTGTGGAATTCTTTGTCATAGAAGGCTGTGGAGGCCAAGTCAGTGGATAGGGAGGGATAGATAGATTCTTGATGAGAATGGGTCAGGGATTATGGGGAGAATTTATAGCCCCACTTGCCTGCATTTGGCCCATATCCCTCCATACTTACCTGTCCTCTAATTGCTTCTGTAAATGTTAGTACAGGTGTCGGGGGTTATGGGGAGAAGGCAGGAGAATGGGGCTGAGAGGGAAAGATAGATCAGCCATGATTGAATGGCCTTGTAGACTCGATGGGCCGAATGGCCAAATTCTGCTCTTACCACTTATGACATGACCTTACTTCTTTGCTCGATGAAGTCATTCTAACCCTTGATTCAGTCATCTCACCATCACTTATCTACAGTTCGTGGAATGTGGTGGAAAAATAATGAGCATTCTTATCTTACATTAATTTCTAAGGTTGATGGACATTTTTCAAGGAGGGGGAAAAACAAATCAGCGAATGATGGATGAACCAAGGATGTAATACAGTGTTAGAGGATTTGCCAACGTTTTTTACAGTTGAATAGTTTAAGCTAATCTGATCAAACTCGTGACTTTATTCCAGTTTTGGATATTGGTTGTGTGGATATGTTTGGTAGACATCCCTGGTCATTATCAAAATGCACGGAATATGTTACTGCAGGTGTGAACCAACACTAACTAATTAACTAACTAACTCTAAAGCGGCTGTCCCACTGTACGAGCTAATTCAAGAGTTCTCCCGAGTTTCCCCTGATTTGAACTTGGTGAATTATGGTAATAGCCGCTCGTAGGTACTCGGGGCTCTCGTGGACATTTTTCAACATGTTGAAAAAACTTCACGAGTCTTCACGAGCTTACCGCGTTTCCCGAGTACCTGCCGTCAGCTTTACGAGCCGCAAAGAGACGTAGCCGTTACGTACATTCTATGTGCTTACCACGAGTTTGATTTTTTTTAAAACTCGGGAGAGCTCTTGAATTAGCTCGTACAGTGGGACAGGCCCTTCACTAACTCGCACTTTAATACAATGTTGCATTCTTAAATCTTATGTTTCGTAAGTTAAGGCTCTGTCTCACGGGTTGGCGGTCATTGGCGGTGAAGCGCGGCGTCGCCGGAAGTGGGGGCCGCACGGCAACCGTGAGAGCGTCGCGCCTATGCCGCGGGAGCGCCGCACGGATGCTGCGCGGGGGCCGAGTGATCTCCGTACGGCCGGTCCCACAAACTTGCGGTAAGTTAAAAAAAATTAAACCTTACCGGAAGCTGGTGCTGCGCGTATGCCGGGGGACCACCGCACGGCCTGTCCCACAAGCATGCCATCGCGGACTTTTACCGGAAGCGGGGGGGGTGCGCGGACGACCATTTTGAGCGGAGTCTAGATGGTCGAGCCTGACGCCATTTGTTGCAGGTAATCCTTAAATTTGTTAAATCCTTAAATTTGGGTGCCGCGCTACGCGATGACGTCATTTCGGTTCGCGGGGCTGTGGCGGTGCTGGTGGTGATCGCGGCGCTGTGGCAGCGGCTGTGGCGGTGCCCGTGCCGCACACGTGGCTCACTGGCTGCGGTGAAAGTTGGACTCACGGCACTCGTGCCTCACTGGCGGCGGCTGTGGCCGTGCCCGTGCCGCACTCGTGCCTCACTGGCGGCGGCTGTGGTGGTGCCCGTGCCGCACTCGTGCCTCACTGGCGGCGGCTGTGGTGGTGCCCGTGCCGCACTCGTGCCTCACTGGCAGCGGCTGTGCGGTAGGAAACTTTTTTTGACATTGTCGCTTTTTTTGTGAGCACCGTGCGGTGTTGGGACCAACACCGCACGGCCCCGCCGGTGTGCGTTGGACCGACCCCGCGGTCTCTGGCGGTCCACGAGCGGTAGAAACTTCCTGTTTCACCGCCAGTAACCGCCAGTAACCGCATACCCGTGAGACAGGCCTTTTAGTGTCATAAATCATTTAGTTTAAAGTGGAGTAACAAGGAACTTCAGATGCTGGTTTTAAAAAAAAGGCACAAAGTGCTGGAGTAACTAAGCGGGTCAATAGGTGACATTTCGGGACTGGACCCTTCTTCAGACAGAGTCAGGGGAAAGGGAAACGAGAGATATAGATGTAGAGATGATGTGGAGGGATATGTGCATTTGGAAACGTAGACACACTTCTCACGTAAGAAGCCTTTGGATTTCCCTCAGTTGCAATTTTAAGAAAAGGAAAACATTTGTGAACTTAACAGGATGTTTTAAACCTTCGGCCTTTGTTTGTGCTCTGCAGGAAAGGGTGTTTAAACCCTACGGGAGCTTTTGTTCTGAGCGCAGATTGTAAACAGAGTTTCAGCAGCAGAGGATTTTGCTGATTGAAGATCCTTCTGGCCAGCAACATCAGGTAGTCTTAGCCGACTGGCTCGCTAATAAACCTACCTCTCCAATGGCCGAATGGAGGGGCAGTGGGTTTGGGTTCGGGATTCAGCAATCATGCGGATAGCAGCTAGTTTACTGAAACAAGAAGCAGTCTTCAAAGGAACCTGTGTTCAGAATTTAACTTCTACTACACACACACACACACACACACACACACACACACACACACACACACACACACACACACACACACACACACACACACACAACACACACACACTCACACTCACACTCACACTCACACTCACACTCACACTCACACACACACACACACACACATATATATATACAGTATAAACATACAATAATAGTGCATAGTAGTTATATATATATATACAGATTTATGCATGTATGTGAGTGTCCATATGTGTGTGACAATAGACAATAGACAATAGGTGCAGGAGTAGGCCATTTGGCCCTTCGAGCCAGCACCGCCATTCAATGTGATCATGGCTGATCATCCCCAATCAGTACCCCGTTCCTGCCTTCTCCCCACATCCCCTGACTCCGCTATCTTTAAGAGCCCTATCTAGCTCTGTACGTATGTACTTACATATGTGTATATATTTTACACACACACACACTGAACGTTGTTGTTTGTCGTTAGTGTGTTTACAGAGTTGTCGTGCTGCTGCAAGTAAGAATTTCATTGCTGTGTTTCGGGACCCCTGACAATAAAACACTCTGGATTTGACTCTTGATGTAATTGCACAGGGGCGGACAGTAAATGCTTGTTCACGCTAATCGACCCTCACTGAAACCCTGAAGTTACAATCAGGGAAGCCATTTAGTGCCCATCTCCAGTACTAACTCGAAGGTTGAAGACATGTCCCTGCTAATTAATACACAGTTCAGGACATATCTGTTTTGTCACTGAATATTCTGGCCGTTCAGGGAGCCATGTCTCAACACCGCCATGCAAGTAGTACACATGTGGGCGTTTGGTGTCTTGTGTGTAGATCCATTGGGCCAGACACTGGTATTTAAATGTTGCAATGTGCTCCCATTGTAAATATATAATTCCACAAACCTACCTGTCAGCACTTGAAATGTCAAAGTTCAGTAGGTAATTACAGTCATCAAAACTGTAGTTAGTCGTTTTCTGTGTCTGTGTTTTTAAAAAGTATTAAACATCATTGTACTGTTTGGTGAAAGAAGACGTTGATTCTCCAGAAGTCTGTGATGAATGAATATTTATTTCTCTAACTTCAAGTAACACTTAAATTTCCTCTCTCTCAGTCCCTCCCCACCCTAGTCGTCGTACTAGTTTCACTGTCGTCCTGTTGCGTTTCCACAGTTTGTATCACCCGTTATCACCTTCTCCACAGCCAACAATGGACCATTGTGAGCTCCACCTTTCCTTGATCATCGTCGCTGGTTTCGATCTGCCCTTGTGCAAACCTTTCATTGATTTCTTCGACGTAACTTATCATATCTCTCGTTTCCCCCTCCCCTGACGCTCAGTCTGAAGAAGGGTCTCGACCCAAAACGTCATCCATTCCTTTTCTCCAGAGATGCTGCCTGACCCGCTGAGTTACTCCAGCATTTTGTGTCTATCTGTGATGAATAAGGACCTGTTTACTTTCGAGATACAAGAAACAGGGCCTTCAGCCCACAGAGTCAACACCGACCACCTGTTTGACTAGTTCTGCATTATCCCACCTTTGCATCCACCCCCTACACACTAGAGGGAAATTTATAAATTAACCAATTATAGGCAAATTAACATAAACTGTGGATGTGGAAAGTGGAGCACAAGGAGGAAAGGTGGAAAACATGCAAACTCCACACAGACAGCACCTGAGGTCAGGATCGAACCTGGGTCTCTGGCACTGTGAGGCAGAAAATTTACAAGCTGAGCCACCATAAAGTTTGGGTATTTAGTATTAACAAGTATAAAACAGTACAGCACAGGCCCTTCAGCCCACAATGTCCTTGCTGAATAAGATGCCAAGTTAAACTAATCTCCTCCACCTGCACGTGAACCTTGTTCCTCCATTCCCCGCATATCCACGTCATGGTTTTAGATTTTAGTTTAGTTTAGAGATACAGCGCGGAAACAGGCCCTACGGCCCACTGAGTCCGCGCCGACCAGCGATCCCCGCACACTAACACTACCCTACACACACTTGGGACGATTTACAATTTTTACCGAAGCCAATTAACCTACAAACCTGTACGTCTTTGGAGTGTGGGAGGAAACCGGAGCACCCGGAGAAAACCCATGCAGGTCACGGGGAGAACGTGCAAACTCCGTACAGACAGCACCCATGGTCAGGGTCTCTGGCGCTGTGAGGCAGCAACTCTACCGCTGATCCACCGTGCCGCCCTGTATTGTGTGAGATCTCCGTCTGCATTTATCATTTCTGTCATATCTCTGCTAACCACAAATCCGTGGCTTTGAGACATGTACGCGTTGGATGTTTTTAACGTTGAACCTCTTTACGCTTATCTTAAGGTGTAACCTGTGCATGCAAAGGTGATAACGTGCATTCCAGGTATTCAATCCCACAGTTCTGATCTGACTTTGTAGAGATTCTAGCCTTGAATTTCCTCATTGTTGGTGCCACACCTCAAAAGAAAAATATCCTTAAATAGAATCCAAAATTTTCTGCAATTTGATGGTATTTGCTGAAATTCCCCAACTGCGCACGCGCGTATATCGGGCCCACCGCGGGGAGACGGCGTCATTTTGCGTCCCTACCGCGTCACCGACGCCATTTTCAATTGTGACGAGGCTGACGGGCCTCCCCCAACTGCGCAGGCCCGGATGGTCGTAAATATTCTTGTTTCCCCCCCCAAATCGGGAAATTCTGGTTGTCTTCGAGTAATTTTCGGGAAATTAAATAATTTCGGGAAATTTCCGAAAATTATCTAAATTTCCCGAAAATTACTCGAAGACAACCAGAATTTCCCGAAATACGGGGTAATTTCCTTCAAAGTGGAAAAACAGGTGCCATGGTTGCTCTGGTTACCAGGAGAGGGAGCTTCAGGCAAGGTGTAGGAAGGAACTGCAGATGCCGGTTTACACCAAAGACAGACACAAAACGCTGGAGTAACTCAGCGGGACAGGCAGCATCCCTGGAGAGAAGGAATGGGTGACGTTTCGGGTCGAGACCCTTCTTCAGAATTTTGATTGCGAGTACAAAGTCTGATCCAAGTCTCTCACATGGGAACAATGAAATTCCTACCAGCAGCAGTATAGCACAATACAGTAAACCTTCGTTATTACGGACCTCTTTATAACGGATTTGGGTTATAGTGAGTGGACCTGCAGCACCAGGACGGATCTTCTGCCGCCATCGCCAGCCCACACAGCTTCATAATGTTCGAGGAGCTGAACAAGGCCATTTGGCCCATCAAGTCTGCCATTCAATCATGGCTGATCTATCTCTCCCTCTCAACCCCATTCTCCTGCCTTCTCCCCATAACCCCTGACACTATAGATAGACACAAAATGCTGGAGTAACTCAGCGGGACAGGCAGCATGTCTGAAGAAGGGTCTCGACCTGAAACGTCACCCATTCCTTCTCTCCACAGATGCTGCCTGTCCGGCTGAGTTACTCCAATATTTTGTGTCTATTTTCAAGCTACAGGCAAGGTCCTGGGACAGGACTGACCTCCTGAGCCAGTTCCACCAAAATTAGAACTTCATTGAAGTATCTTTCATGCAGTGTGTTAATAAACTGTGTAAGCTCCATTTTAGCAAATTTTATGTAACGAGGCTTAAACTCAGTGTGTTCCAAAACAGGCGATTTAGATCTGATGTATTTTTAGAATAGGGTCATGTCGGGAATGTTATTGCGGTTTCTGGTGAATCTGGTCAACTCATTTTTCAATGGGAAGGTTTCTGAGGAAATTTAGATTTTGACTTGAGAGATAGAGCGTGGAAACAGGCCCTTCGGCCCACCGGGACTGTGTCAACCAGCGATCCCCCGTACACTAACACTATCTTACACACACTAGGGAACAATTTACAATTTTGACTGAAGCCAATTAACCTACAAACCTGTATGAACTTGGAGTGTGGGAGGAAACCAGAGCATCCAGAGAAAACCCACGTGGGTCAAGGGGAGAACGTACAAACTCCGTACAGACTGCCGCCGAGGTCAGGATCGAACCCGGGTCTCAGGCGCTGTCAACTCTACCATTGCTCCACCCCCATCTACCATTGTGCCGCCCCTATTTACTCTACAACTGCAGGCTAAGTCTTCAAACTGAACGCAGAAAAGGTTTGATCTGCAGTTCCATGAAACAAAGAGGGATACTTCAGCGGAATAAATGTTATTCATAGATGATTGAGCTGTCGGAAAGGGCTTGTGTCCAAAATCAACCTTAAGATTAATGTAGATTGATTCAACATTAACTCATCCAACACATACACTTTTCAAAACCGCAACCAGTTTCTTCCCAGCTATCCCAGTTTCTTCCCGGCTATCCCAGTTTCACCCCAGCTGTCATTAGTCAACTAAACCATCCTACCACAACCAGAGAGCAGCGTTGAGCTACTATCTATCTTGTTGGTGACCCTCGGACTATCCTTGATCGGACTTTACTGGCTTTACCTTGCACGAAACGTTATTCCCTTTTCATGTATCTGTACACTGCGAATGGCTCGATTGTAATCATGTATTGTCTTTCCGCTGACTGGTTAGCACGCAACAAAAGCTTTTCACTGTACCTCGGTACACGTGACAAATAAACTGAACGGACCTGACCTGAAATGTTGGCTGCTTGCTATTTCTAGTTTGTGGACCTGCAGGTGGTACTTTTACTATAATTAAAATGTTGAAAAGAACTTTTCCTCTATATCACATGCAGCCAGCGTTTCCTGAGTCGGCAGCATTAAGCTGAAGTATGATTCATCAGCATCTGGTAGCTCGCTCAAGTATCCTTCCCTTATTTATAAGAGCAGTGGTTATTTGCAGGCCGTAAACTTGAGATCTATCCTGTCCTCAATGCATGCAGATGTATTTTCGATCAGGAGAAGAAGCCGTGCCCATGCGCCTCCATGCACCTTGTCCAGCATTGCAGAACATTGCAGTAAGGTGGCATGGTGGCGCAGTGAGTATGCCCCAACTGTGCCCCAACCCAACCTCTCTTTTCCAACTTTCTCCTCCCCTACTACCATCTGAAACACCACTTGCCCATTCCCTTCCTGCATGCTGCATCATCCGCTGAGTTTCTCCAGCACTTTTTTCATTTGCAGAGCAGTCATAAAACTAGGACGGAAGTTAGTTTAGTTTAGTCTATTTTCACGTGTACCGAAGTAAGGTAAAAAGCTTTTGTAGCATGCTAACCAGTGAGTGGAAAGACAATACATGATGACAATCCTGCCGTCCACAGTGTACAGATACATGGTAAAGGGAATAACGTTTAGTGCAAGATAAAGTCCAATAAAGCCCAATATAAGATAGTTGAGGGTCTCCAATGAGGTAGATAGGATCTCAGGACCACTCTCTAGTTGCTGGTAGGATGGTTCAGTTGCCTGATAACAGCTGGGAAGAAACTGTCCCTGAATCTGGAGGTGTGCGTTTTCACACTCCTGTACCTCATGCCTGATGGGAGAGGGGAGTGACCGGGGTGTGACTGGTCCTTGATTATGCTGCTGGCCTTGCCGAGGCAGCGTGAAGTGTAGATGGAGTCAATGGAAGGGAGGTTGGTTTATGTGATGGTCTGAGCTGCGCCCACAATTCCCTGCCATTTCTTGTGGTCTTGGATGGAGCTGTTCCCGAACTGTGCTAAGATGCATTCCGATACTTCTCTAATTTCAGATAGTCCTTACTCTCTCCCTCCTTCTCCTCCCCCTTCCCAGCTCTCCCACAAGCCTACTGTCTCCACCTCTTTCTTTCTTTTTCCCGCCCCCGCCCCCGACATCAGTCTGAAGGGTCTCGACCCGAAACGTCACCTATTCCTTTTCTCCATAGATGCTGCCTCGCCCGCTGAGTTCCTCCAACATTGTTGTCTGCATTCCGATAAAATACTTGCTAGGGTGCATCTGTAGAAGTTGGTGAGAGTTGTTGAGGACATGCCCAACTTCCTAAGCCTTCTAAGGAAGTAGAGGCGTTGGTGTGTTCTTTGGCCATTGCTTCGACATGGGTGGCCCAGGACAAGTTGATTTGTGGTTTACTTCCTGAGCTGTCAGTTTAATCCTTGGCCCTTTCTTAACTTCGTAAAGTAATAGCTTCCAAAAGAAAAGCAATGACAGTTTACAGCTAGTACTCTTGTTATTTGATTGAGGATTGACATGATTATCAGCTTTTAGATCAACTATAGAAAACAACACCAGAAATGAAATGAGATAAAGGATGAATTAAAAATCGCACGCTCATTTGACATTTCAAAGTCTAGTGACTGGCACTATTTTAAACAACCGCAAGTGTGTGAAATATTTTGTGGTCAATTAATGCTGTGTGGCCATTGGTGGGCTTCTGGTTCAGTTTAGTTTAGAGATACAGCACGGAAACAGGCCCGGAGATAACCCACGCAGGTCACGGGGAGAATGAACGAACTCCATATAGACAGCACCGCAGTCAGCATCGAACCCGGGTCTCTGGCGCTGTAAGGCAGCAACTCTGCCTCTGCGCCACCGTGCCACCCCCTCTCTTCCAGTTTTCTCTCCCCCACTACAATCAATTTGATGAAGTGTCCTGACCTGAATCGTTGCCTATCAATGCTCTGCAGAGATGCTGCCTGACCTGCTGAGTCTTTGATGTGATTCTACGAGGCCCGGAAGTGTCTCAAATGTGGGAATTGGATGAATCTGGTCTGTTTTTACCCTCAAATGATTAATAAAATAAGCGGTCCATAGAGACCTCTAATTAAATTCGGATATCTATTTCCTTCTTTACAGAGGAAGAGGTTCTGCAGCTCAGCACGTAGCCAGGCACTGATAATTCAAGGCACTGCTGTAATCATTGCTTCTGGTACCTGGAGATGGGCCAGTTCTCTTGTAATCATGAGATGACTGCAGTGTGAATGTGTCTGGGATTCCCACACGCCAAACTAGTGGCATTTTCTGGAACTGTTTGGTTGTCAGAGCTGATGTGCTATGGACGAAATCTTAAAGCAAGACTTCATCTATGAGTTTATCCGTTTATCGGTTTAGTTTATTTGATTTGATTTGATTTGATTTTTACTTTATTAATCCCCTTATTCAGGGGAAATTCACATGTCCTTGCAGCACACTAATAAAAATACAACATAGCATTAAAGAAGTTTAACATTAAAACATAAAAACATCCCCCCACAATGGTTCCCACTGTGGGGGAAGGCACAAAGTCCAGTCCCCATCCCCATGTCCACCCATAGTCGGGCCTATTGAGGCCTCCACAGTCGCCGCTACGGAGGCTCGATGTTCCTGGCCGTTCTCGCCGGGTGATGGTACTCCGGCGTCAGGAGAACCCTCTCAGCGGCTTGGGGTGCCAGGAACGGCCGCCTTCTTACCGGAGACCGCGGCATCCAAGCCAACAGGCCGCTCTGGATGGAGTTCCACATACTGGCGATCTCGGCGAGAGATCCCAGGCTCCGCGATGTTAAAGTCAGCGCTGCCGCCCGCAGCTGGCCGCTCCACAGACCCGCGGCTCCGCGATGTTTTTATCGGCGGTCCCCGCAGCTGGCCGCTCCGCAGACCCGCGGCTCCGCGATGTTTTTATCGTTCGCCGAGGTACAGTGAAAATGCTCGATGAACACACAATGGAAGTCATTTCCAGTGGATCTACTTTAGTTTAGAAATACTGAGGCAACCAAAGAAGGTAGACAAAAATGTTGGAGAAACTCAGCGGGTGAGGCAGCATCTATGGAGCAAAGGAATAGGCGACGTTTCAGATCGAGACCCTTCTTCAGACTGATGTCGGGCGGAGGGGCGGGGAAAAGAAAGGAAGAGGCGGAGAAGGCTATTCCATAGATGCTGCCTCACCCGCTGAGTTGCTCCAGCATTTTTGTCTATCTTTGATTTTTCCAGCATCTGCAGTTCTTTCTTAAATGAGGCAACCAAAGAGATCATTGATTTAAGATGAAGAGACACAAAATGCTGGAGTAACTCAGCGGGACAGGCAGCATCTCCAGTGAGAAGGAATGGGTGACGTTTCGGGTCGAGACCCTTCTTCAGACTCTGGAGGCTCAATTCTGGAGTCTTGACTGGAGTTTAAACCAGCATCTGCTGTTCCTTCCTACACAGATCATTAATTTAGTTTAGTTCAGTTTAGTGTGTTGTCATGTGTACTGAGGTACAGTGAAAAGCTTTTTGTTGCGTGCTAACCAGTCAGCGGAACGACAATACATGATTACAATCGAGCCATTTACAGTGTACAGATACATGCTAAGAGGATAATGTTTCTGGGAGTCGGAGAATGGACAGATCTGAGAGGAGTTTAAGAAGATCATAGTTAAAGTAAGAAATGTTGCTGTAGGAGTAGAGATTTAAGAGTGTGGAGCGATTGTAATATGTGATTGTAGATCTGCTTCTGTGGCCAGCACGCAAATAGTCGCCTGGGCTGGGCGCCATCTTGGAAGTGACTTAAATGGTCTTGTGGCTATATGCAAAGGAGAGTACAGCATTTTGCAAGTATCCTAATTAATCTTGTTCTCCCAATCATTATCAACCGCTAACTAACTGACCATTACGGGACGGCATAGTGGCGCAGCGGTAGAGTTGCTGCCTCACAGCGCCAGAGACCCGAGTTAGATCCTGACTACGGGCGCTGTCTGTACGGAGTTTGTACGTTCTCCCTGTGACCACGTGGGTTATTATTCCGGGTGCTCCGGTTTCCTCCCACACTCCAAAGTACAGGTTTGTAGGTTCATTGGCTTCAGTAAAATTGTCCCTACTGTGTAGGATAGGGTTAGTGTGGGGGGAGGGTTACAGGTCGGCACGGACTTGGTGGGCGGAAGGGCCTGTTTCCGTGCTGTATCTCTAAACGAAACATGAGCACAATTTTAGGGCGCAATCTACTGCTATACACTTAGCAACTGCAAGGTTGCTGTTTGGGAGATGTCAAGTGGACTTCAATGGGAAAGGGATGGAGGAAGGAAAAGGCGTATTACAATGTGGTTGTAGGAGCCATTGTTGTTTAGGCTAGCTACTGTTGGCATATTATATTATTTTGTCTAGATATATCTTGCAGTATTTGTTTTGGACACTAGGGGGCAGTCATTGGAGGCATAGAGTGGCGTATATATAAGGGCATAGGGGTAGGGGACAGGAAGGGGCAGACCTTTCATGGGGAGGGGGAGCATACAGTTCTCACCAGACCAGGGATGGAACAGCCAGCTACAACTTGCACGCAGAATAAGGAAAGCCTGGCATGTTCATCTCTTTGTTTGTACAACTACTTCAATAGACAACCAATTAAAGTGGAAATAACGACTGGAAGATTTTCCCTATTTGGTCTGCGTAAGATCACGCCTACTTATCTGTGTAGTCATGGCAACGGGAAAAGAAGTACTGGAATGGTCTGAAATTTTCCATTACACCAGTTTTTGACGAGCTCAGTAAACCTGCTAGATCTCCAGGTGTCTTGGGAAGAAGAACTAAATGCACCTAAGGCCAGACGATTAGTATTTAACCCACGCATGCTTAGTCCAAGTGGGATCTGACAGGTCAGAACAGCATTGCTTTCTGAACTGGGAAAGCGAATGCGTCTATTTCCCAAGCCAAATGACATCCAGAAGCATTTTAAAAAGTGAAATGATGTTAGACACATTTGTTCGTCCCTTCCAGCTCATGGGTGATGGCCATTAACATAGAAACATAGAAAGTAGGTGCAGGAGTGGGCCATTCGGTCCTTTGAGCCAGCACCGCCATTCAATATAATCGTGGCTGATCATTCAGTATCAGTACCCCGTTCCTGCTTTCTCCACATATCCCTTGATTCCGTTAGCCCAAAGAGCTATATCCAACTCTCTCTTGAAAACATCCAGTGAATCGGCCTCCACTGCCTTCTGTGGCAGAGAATTCCACAGATTCACAACTCTCTGGGTGAAAAAAAATTTCATCATCTCAGTCCTAAATGGCCTACCCCTTATTCTTAAACTGTGACCCCTGGTTCTGGACTCCCCCAACATCGGGAATATTTTTCCTGCATCTAGCCTGGTCAATGCCTCAATAATTTTATATGTTTCTATAAGATAGCCTCTTATCCTTCTAAATTCCAGTGAATACAAGCCTAGTCGATCCATTCTTTCATCATATGTCAGTCCCGCCATCCCGGGAATTAGCCCGGCTGCTTGTTGGAGGAGGAAAAAGGTATGAAGAGACTTTAGCTCAATTTAGTTTAGAGGTACAGCATGCAACCAGGCTCCGGTTTCCTCCCACACTCCTAAGACGTTCCGGTTGTAAGTTAATTGGTTTTGGTAAAAAGTGTTTAAATTGTCCCTAGTGTGTAGGACAGTGCTAGTTTACAGGGATCACTGGTCGGTGCGGACTCGGTGGGCCGAAGGGCCTGTTTTCATGCTGTATCTATAAACTAAACTAAGTAACATACTTCAAACAAAATTTCAGGTGAATGAATGTATCCTTGCCATAATGTTAACGTAGAATAACAGAGGTGCAGCGGCAGAGTGGGCCGAAGGGCCTGTTTCCATGCTATATCTCTAAACTAAACTAAACTGAATCATCCTACCATAACTAGAGAGCAGATCTGAACTATTGCCTACCTCATTAGTGAACCCCGGACTATACTAGTTTGGACTTTGCTAGCTTTACCTTGCATTAAATGTTATTCCCTTATCATGCATCTAGACACTGTAAATGACACGATAGACAATAGACAATGGACAATAGGTGCAGGGGTAGGCCATTCGGCCCTTCGAGCCAGCACCGCCATTCAATGTGATCATGGCTGATCATCCACACTCAGTATCCCGTTCCTGCCTTTTCCCCATATCCCCTGACTCCGCTAACATTAAGAGCTCTATCCAACTCTCTTGAAAGCATCCAGAGAATTGGCCTCCAATGCCTCTGAGGCAGAGAATTCCACAGATTCACACCTCTCTGTGTGAAAAAGTTTTTCCTCACTTCTGTTCTAAATGGCTTACCCCTTATTCTTAAACTGTGGCCCCTGGTTCTGGACTCCCCCAATCATGTCTTTCTGTTGACTGGTTAGCAGGCAACAAAAGCTTTTCACTGTACCTCGGTACACGTGACAATAAACTAAACTAAACTTAATTCTCGTGTTATGACTGCTCTGCGCATTACAAAATCAACGTACTCCCTCTGCAATCAAAAAGTGAAATGAATTAAATAAGGTGCAGGTAGTTCATGAATATTCAAAAATTCACGTCGTAAAAATCAGACGCAAAGATCAATGAAGCTCGACAGCATGAACTGACCAGTGCCCTGTTCTGATCATGTACTCATTTGCTTACATGCACGGGGTGATCACTGGTCTGCGTGGACTCGGTGGGCCGAAGGGCCTGTTTATGCGCTGTATCTCCAAAGTCTAAAATCTATTATTGTTTCTTCCATTGTACCTTTTTTTTGTCGTCAATTATTATGTTTTTTTACAGAGTACAATGCTTACATATTCTGTTGTGCTGCTGCAAGTAAGAATTTCATTGTTCTGTTTCGAGACATATGACAAATAAAACACTCTTGACTCTTGTCACCAAGTCCCCTGGCTCAATACAACACAACGAACACAGTTAATGGCTAAGTCATCTTGCAATGTTTATTCTGAATTAATAAGAACATTAAAAAGGTAGAAACACTGAACAATAAATGCTATAAATATTAGCAAACTTATAATTTTTTTGTTAATAGCTCTACCAGAGCTTAGGTTACACGTGTAATATAAAAGGGTCTCCAGTGCATTCAATCTTAACACAGATAACACTATGACATTGACTCATCTTTTTCTCGCAAGTAAATGACAGTTCTTTGCTGATCCTGAAGAAGAAAAACGTCACAAATGAGGTCTACGGCACTTTAAAACAAGTGGTTCTTGTAGAAAGAATTTGCTTTGACTTGAATAATATCCATCTTTAATACAAAGGACCAGCCTGTCCTGGAAGCATATGCATTGGAACCAGTAACAAATCCTTTACGATGCATTGTTCATCAGTTTAAATCAGGGTGTCAGTTGTTAAAGGGAGAAGGCAGGAGAATGGGGTTAGGAGGGAGAGATATATCAGCCATGATTGAACGGCAGAGTAGACTTGATGGGCTGAATGGTCTAATTCTGCTCCTATCACTTATGAACAGATGAAAAGCAAAAATAAACCAAAGCTTGGAAAATAACATTGATTTGCAAGTTTGAGAATGAATAACCTATACGTCAAGCTTTAGAATAGCGATTATTCTACAAGGAAGACTTATTCTCCCTTTTTAAACAAAATCTGTCAGTGAACCGCAGAAAATTAGCCTTTTTACGCAAAAGCTACAATAGTTTCCTGAAACTGGTTACACAACAGTTCCTCATTTATTGTTAGAACATTAGTTTTCTTTGAAAATATAACGTCAGTCCGAAAAACTCATTAGTTTCCCAGAAGTGTAAAAGAAGAACAGGCTTGCTTTTGGGTATCTCGATCCGTCTTACAATGGTTGAAATTCCAAGTTTGGACATATTCATCTTTGGCCAGTACTAGAGGATTAATTGTTGTCCCCCTACAGGTTTAATAGGGGAGTACAAAGGGTAACTGGTGGTGCAGCCCTGGTGACTAAAGACAGACTTAAGTGCTCTTGGTTTTAATGCGTCCAAATGTAACTCCCAACAAGGCAAGTGACTGTTCACATATGTTTTGCTGTTTCACTAATTGTTTTGTGAGCTGCATGTTCAAATGGCATGTTCAAATAAATCACTCCGCTCGGCCTAACTAATCGTGACACATTGTGTCGGAAGGAACTGCAGATGCTGGTTTGCATCGAAGATAGACACAAAGTGCTGGAGTAACTCAGCGGGACAGGCAGCATCTCTGGAGAGAAGGAATGGGCGACGTTTCGGATCGAGGCCCTTCTTCAGTGTTTTGTGTCTAATTATGACACCTTCTCTGCTAAAAGACCTCAGCTGATTGTTGATAAACTAAAATGCCCTCAAGTAACCTTGTACATTGCATTTGTTAACTGTGCCCACCATCCCAGAGATCACAGGGGAACACTTCCAAGTACATCTTCGTGCAATTTGCAAAAATAATAAAATCCTATGTTGATTGGCAACACTGGGATAGAATTGTCTTTGCTTGTTAAATCAGCATGATTCCTGCTCTTTTGTTCCATTGGCCTATCTGTACAAAATATAGAGCATTGACTATCTCTGTGACCACACACTGTGTAACATAACAAAGCAATACCCAGTAATTATTTTACTTGTAACATTCACAGCTGTGTAACATCACACAAACCAACCCCCCCTTCCATTGACTCCATCTACACCTC